>JAWNNX010000324.1:0-485000 GCA_035044505.1 Zaprionus lineosus
TAATGTTGTTGTTAGTGTTGTTGTTAGTGTTGTTGTTAGTGTTAGTGTTAGTGTTGTTGTTAGTGTTGTTGTTAGTGTTAGTGTTAGTGTTGTTGTTAGTGTTAGTGTTAGCGTTGTTGTTAGTGTTGTTGTTAGTGTTAGTGTTAGTGTTGTTGTTAGTGTTGTTGTTAGTGTTTTGGTTCTTGTTGGTGTTCTTGTTAGTGTTGTTGTTGTTGTTGTTTTTAGTGTTGTTGTTAGTGTTGTTGTTACTGTTGTTGTTGTTGTTGTTGTTGTTGTTGTTGTTGTTAGTGTTATTGTTAGTGTTGTTGTTAGTGTTGTTATTAGTAATTGTGTTATTGTTGTTAGTGTTGTGTTTAGTGTTGTTGTTAGTGTTTTTGTGATCAACAACACCAACAATAACAACAACAACAACAGCACTAACACAAACAAAAACACCGACAACACGAACATCAACATTAATAGCAACACTAACAAAAAAACACTAAGAAAAACACTAGAAACAACAACACTAATAACAACAACGATAGAAAAAACAATACAAAATTATACATTTTTGTTGTTTTTGTGATGTGAGAAAACAAAAACAACATTGAAAAAAATTTTGCTAGGGAAACCATGGCAAAGTTGGTAAAAAATCACAAAATGGACGATAGCACGGAAACTATAAGGATGATTTTGATGTCCTTTGGCAGTATTGTAGTCCTTACCGTTCCGGTTCTTGAGACACTTTACTTGTCAGGATATGTAAGGATACAGCCGAGATATAACGGTTTTTTTCGTAGGAGAAAAATGCTTATATCTCCAGGTCCTGTAAGGACATTTGTCCTTTTTATAACTGAAATCAATGTGGGTGGGCCTCATCTACCTTCATATAAAAGAACATCCTGATTGTCCTTAAAATGTCAGAGATACAGACAAATTAGTGAACTCAGGACCCTTTTTCCTTACTTTTGCCTTCAACAAATTTTTCCCATTGTTGTTATTTTTTTTCTTGATGTAAGTGTGTTTGTTGTTGTTTCTGTTTGTGTGTTTCTAGTGATTTTGTAAATGATGTTTGTTGTTTTTGTTAGTGTTCTTGTTATTGTTGTTGTTCTAGTTAGTGTTGTTGTTAGTGTTGTTATTGTTGTTAGTATTGTTGTTAGTGTTGTTGTTAGTGTTGTTGTTGTAAGTATTTTAGTTAGTATTGTTAGTGTTGTTTTTAGTTTTGTTGCAAATGTTTTTGTTAATGGAAACTGTTCATTTCTGTTAGCCTGGAGTTTTTCGAGATTTGGAATGTGCACTGAAAATGAATAACCACCTCCACCACTCGCTTATGTGTGGTCAAGTTGAAGTTGCAATTGAAATTAGAGTTTGAGTGCCGAATCTACCACTTGCCTTTTTGTACTGTGAGGTGTTTGCCTCCGTAAAGGTGAGCGGCCGATGAGCGCTTGTGGGCACGTACGTACGATGAGGTCAGTTCATCCACGTAGCTGCCCGGGAACCCATACTGATGCGTGTTTGAAGCACGAGACTGAACATCCTCATAGTAGGATTTAGTTAAATATATAATATATAATATATTCAAGTATGTATCGAAACTTAAATACAGATAAAAATAAAATAAATCAGTCACTCAGCTTTTCAGCCGATCGTTGACAATTAATTAAAAAGCTGAAGTTCGAAAAAGCTACTTTATTAACTACTTTATTTACATTTGGACTATTCATGGTAGGTATAGATTATAGACTACATTTGACTGGGTTTATTAAGATGTTTTAATATTGTTTGTTGTTAACAGTTTCGATATTATTTATTATATTTGCACATTACAAATTAGACTTCAGCAGTGGTTTTAAATAAGTTTCGAATGACTTTTGGACAGGCTTTTGATTCATAGTGCTGCGTTTAGCTGAATCGAAGAGGCGATGATAAACATTACCGTCGTAGCAACCCAAAACTGAGTTGAGAACACGGTCATGGAAGTCAAAGCCATCACAGATTGCCACAGCATTTGGTCGGAATTTCTCTAAGGCAACTTCCAGGCGGTTTTGTAGAGATTTAAGATCCGCATCGGTTAAGTTTATAAACTGAAAAATAATTCAAGATGTTGTACAAAAATGTAGACAATGAATGAATATAGTTTACCCTCAAAATGTCGCTCATATTATTGAGCACTGTTTGTACCAGGAACAGTTCCAGAATATTTTCCAGAATTTGGTTGAGTGACTGCGATCGTTTTCGAGCTTCGCTTCCTGTAATTTGCTCCAGAAATGTCTCACACACAAACTGACGGCCGTGCAGCTGAGGAATAAAGGTTTATTATATAAAATAAACTTAAGGCTTGGTTTTCGTGAATCTAACCTCGGCAGCGCGTGTTAGCTCGATACCCGTATTGTTGGCAGCTACAGCTTGCGATTGTCCGGCTGAAATACGTTCTGACATATTCTCAAAGGCAATGCGGGTCTTGCTGTAAGTTAAATCGTGTGACATTTCATTATTAAACTGGAAGTTCGCGAAATAATGGATTATACATACTGAGTAGCAGTGAATTGCAGTGCCTTAATAATGCACTCCCAGGAATTGTCCCATTTGGGAAATTCTTTGGAATGCATTGAGGATACAAAGTACGCGTAAGATGAAGAAACTGCCTTGCCCTGGGTATAGTTAGACCAGGCCTTAATCAAGGAACGACCAATCTGTAGCAGCAACACCGTGTTCTCGCCTTCATAGGTATACGCAGCTACTGCATTTCCATATATGTTACTGAAATTGGCAGCGATTAGGTAGCCATGTCCGCCAGTGGACAACCGTAGACGCTCAATTCCGGCACATCCATCAGTTGTGCAAAGCACTTTCAAGGCACACGAAAGAATGTGCATATCCGCGAGTCGCTCGAATTTACCTCCATTAGCATCCTGCACTGTTTGATCATACAGCTCCCACATACGCTTGGAGACAAGGCGGTAAGCAATTCCTGCCGCTATCTCCGGAAATACTTTCAGACGCTGAGTTACATGATCAATAATCTGCGGCTCTGGTTCACTAAAAACGATTTACGAAAAGGATAGTTTAGGCTGGAGAAGTACTAGTAGTTATTGGTAGTTACTTGGGTTCAATAGGACTTTGTCGACGAACTGCTGAGTAACGAGTGGCTATTGTAGCCGCTTCCAAGAGCAACGAAGTGTTTAGTTCGACAATCAAGCAGCGTGTGTAAACCATTGTCAGGTAGTTAACCCTCGAGGCAGGACTTGCTGTGAAGGTTCCATCACGTTCCACCTTGGCGAACTTCATGAGCATGTTTGTTCGTGGAATACGAACGTTACTTAGCCCCAAGTATCCTTGGTTCACTGAGGCCATTCCTAGCTTCTTGCCAACCTCTCCAATATCAATACCACGCAGGGGCATATGGGTTTCTGGATCTCGTATTGGAACAACAAACATTTGAATACCCTTGTGCTTGCCAGATATGTACAGCTGAGCAACAACCATAGCATGGTTGGCGGTGTGACCCACTGTCAAAATTTAAAACGTTAACATCTTTATAGACGTTCAAGCGATGCAACTTACGACCGCCGGGCCACCACTTATAGGCCTCCAGGCTAGGTGTGTTCAGGACAAATTCACCCGCTCTGATGTCATAGTCAGCCCTGGTTTCAATTCCACGCACATTGGTACCATGGCCCAGCTCTGTTTGTACATAAGTCCCAATAATATTGCAGTTCTCGGCTGCGTTGCCCCACTTTTCAACCTGTTCGGGTGTGCCCTGACCTTTAATCACGTCAACAAACATTGTGATATGCGTAGTTAAGGGGTGATGAGCCGGAAATAAGCCATGGCTTGTCACATTGAACATGCATCCTCTGAAAGACAGAAAGGTTACCACAGTAAATGACCAAAACGTTTAGTATTTAACCCACGGCCAAATATCCTTGCCTCCAGGATTGAGTTTATTTTGCAGGGCTTTAAGCTTGGGCGCTGCCTCGGCCACTTTCTTTACAGAGGAATTGTAGACCTCCTCATGGCTCATGTACTCATGATTGATTCCATAACCGTCCTCCAGATCATTAAAGATACAACGCTCTATAAATAAAAACATGATATTGCATTTAAAAGTCAATTACAACCTTAATAAAAAAAAAAAACAACATAGTAAAAATATTGCTCCTATCTTGATATACATTTACAACTATATAAAGCAAAGTCTGAACCTGCAGTGGCTTTTAGCCTTTGGATCATTGATTTTGGGTGCACAAAATCAAACTGATAAATTATATTTGGGTTGTTATCACCGATATTATGGAAGCAAACGGTTATCTTACGGTGAAATATGTGTAACTCTCAGGTATTATTTAAATACAACCAGTGTTTGCTAGTTTAAAGGCTCTAATTATTTTGACAATTTGCTTGTCATTAAACACTTGCATTTTCTTATCACTTTAAGAGGTGTTTATGTTTTAAAGAGAATTCAAAAAAACAATACTGACCTATTTCTCTCTTGGTGTTTAGCTTGTCCACACCGCCCTGCCACCACGCAGCGAATTCCTCAACATCAAAGGTGGCAGATAAACGTTCGGTTTGCAGATCAGGATTTACAGTATCAGGAATTAAATTCTTTATGTGCGACATTATGAAAAAAAACACAAATAACACAAATTATTTAAATAAATATCAGATCAGTGCTGTCGCTTCGAGCTACGTAGTCCAACTAAAAGGCAAGAGTGCTGATAGTTCCATTAAAAACAAGTCTTTGGGTGTAAGACAAAGAGAACAAAAAAAATGAGCAAGTTAAATTTTTACTCTCTTGGGTACAAAGTGGAAGATCATACATTATGCTCAGAGCAGAAAGAGCTTACAAGGCTGTGTGCTCTTTAATGCTCGTCGAGTGTAGAAAATAAAATATTAATAATTTTATATACAAATCATTTAAGTGATAACACATAAAATATAACAAAAAGAAAATTATAGTATAAAAGGTTATAAAAAAGTTAATAAAAGTTAATATAGATTAAAACCTCAGTTAAGATTGAAATCTTCTAATCTTAATCTTTGCATTCAGATGTTCGATTTCAAAAAAGGCCCCAAATGATCGTGGAAACTTTGTGGGACAGATTTCTGATTCATGGGCGCCTTCACTGCTGCATCAAAGATTCGCTCATACGCATTGCCATCAAAGGATCCCAAAGTGGAATTCAGTTGCTCATCGCGGTAGTCAAAGCTATCAACAATAGCCACTGCCTCGGGTCTTAGTTTGGTCAGCGCGATTTCCAGACGTTCCTGCAATTTGCTCAAATCCGCGTCCGTCAGGTTAACAACCTGAACAGAGAGAAGAATTAAGTAAATTTTAAATGTGAGTGGGCTCTGAGCTTACTCGAAGTATGTCGCTCATGTTCTTCAATGTTACGTTGACCAGGTAGAGCTCCAGTAGCTGTTCGAATATACGGTTTAATGATGGAGAACGCGTCTTGGACTTTGGCCCGGTCACTTCGAACAAAAATGACTGAAACACGAAAGCGCGGCCATGGAGCTAATGGAAATTTTTTTAAGTTTGTGATGCAGTTAATAATTTTTTAAATATTATAATTATTTTATGTTCTACCTCAGCTGCCTGAATAAGTTCAATACCCGTATGATTGGCAGCCTCTTCCTCGGATTCACCTTTGGCCAGACGACTGGAAAGGTTCTTAAAGGCTAAGCGCGTTTTGCTGTAAATTTAAATTTACAAAATTTGTTTCTTTTTTAAGAATGAGACGAGTCTTAACTTACTTGGCGGCAGAAAACTGCATGGCTTTTACCATGTTTTCCCAGCTGCCTGTCCAGGCACCGAATACAGAATTCTGTTGCACATCTCTTAGATAACATACACTGGGCGGTAGAGCCGCACCCGACAATGCTGATCGCCAGGACTTCAAAAGGAAGCGGCCAATTTGCAGCAGCAAAACCGTATTTTCACCTTCATAGGTGCATGAAGCCGTTACGTTTGAGTAAATGTATCCCAAATTGGACGAGGACAGGTAACCATGTCCACCACATGCCATACGCAGTTTCTCAATGCCAGCACTACTATCCGTTGAGGCTAGTACCTTCAAAGAGCAGGATAATGAATGCAGCTCCGGCAGACGATCCAATTTGCCATTTTCAATATCTTTCATGGTCACGGTCAACAAGTTCCAGAGAAAGTCAAAAGCCAGTCGATAGGCAATGATTGTGGCAATCTCCGGAAATACCTTTAATTGCTGAGTTACATGATCTAAGATTTGTGGCTCTGGTAATCTGCAAAAGAACAAAATCTCTTAGTTATTAAGAGGTGACAGTTGACGTATTGAGGAAGTTATACTTCGGATTTATTGGGCTTTGTCGTCGCACCGCCGAGTAGCGAGTGGCAATCGTTGCTGCCAGTGACAGTGAAAGGATTACATCGCGTGAAATCACACAGCGCGTTCTGACCATGGCAAAGTACGTAAGAACATCCGAGGGGCTCTTCACATAGGTACCATCTTTGAGCACTTTAGCATGCTTCATCAGCATTCGAGTGCGAGGAATGCGAACGTCCTTTAAGCCCAGAAAACCATTATTGACGCCAATGAAGCCCATCTTCTTGCCAATCTCGCCGATATGAACACCCGCCAAGGGCTCGAAGGTGTCTTCGTCACGCACCTGCACCCAAAATAGATGCGGACCCTTTGACTGATTGTCAATATAGAGTTGAGCCATAAGTAGACAATAATTTGAATTATGTCCCACTGTAAATAAATAGTTGTTATTATCTTTATATCAAACTGTTAAGTAATCTTACATCCTCCAGGCCACCACTTGTAGGATGAAATTTTGGGTGTGTTCAGTACGAACTCATCCGTTGCGCGATCGTAGTCGGCACGGGTCTCTAGACCACGCAAATAGGTGCCATGTCCCAGCTCTGTCTGAGCGTAAGCGGCGCACACTTCAAATCTTTCCAGTCGCCTGCCAAATTCCTCATACTGCTCGGGTGTGGACTGTGATTTCAGAGCTTCCACCACCATTATGAACATAACACCAAAAGGATTGCCTGCAAGGTTGAAGGCCCACATGTCCTGATGTACAAAGTATTCACTGCAGTAAATTTTAAATAATTATTTCCTTAATTTTAATTAGGAGGATATTTTAATTAATACTCACGGCCAAATTTCCTTGCCACCAGGATTTTTCTCTGCTTGCAACCGACGAAGTTTGATCGCCGATTCTATAGCAACTTTTGTTGCAAAATTACAGGTTTCCTCATGTGTCATGTATGTGAGTCGTGCATACTCATCACGATCCGTATCCTTGTACATAATTTCTTCTGTAAGAAAGAAAATATAACATATCATTAATATAAAATTGAAAGAAGTGGAAGACTTCCACTTAAGCTTAATCGGATTCTATATGTAGCACTGATAAGTCAGTTAAAAAATTCCATTTTTTTTAACTGATATTGACCACTTACTCATTTCTCTTCTAAACTTAAGTTGATCTGCTCCGCCTGACCACCAAGTCGCAAACTCCTCAGTGCTGAAACTAGCCGAGTCCCGCTCCTTTTGGAGATCAGGATTAACGGTGTTGGGGATTATATTTTTCGAAGTCATATTCAGGCCACAAGTAAGTAACGTAAGTTTTAAAAACGTCTGATCACCACCTGGTGGTGTTCACTACTGAAATCATTTCCAAGTAGAAGTTAAAATTATATGTAAAATCAAAACAAAACTTTGAACTTTTGATAGCCTCTTAAGAGATTCGTTAATGGGTCAAAGAGAACTCAACAAGTTAGATTCTCTTTATTAGCATATAAATAAACAATTGCACTGATAATTTTAGTATTATAAATATTTACAAGTTGTATTGATAAGATAGTTTTTAAATAGATAAGCAGTATGTAATCACATTCACTTTCTGTTTTTAAACTATTTTATCTTTGTGCTGTAAAAACAATCGCAGTTTTATTGCATGTTGTTTTTTTTAGAGTATTGTAGTTACTGCAAATAAAAACATTACTAGCGCCCTCTATTGGAATTATTTTTATATTGTGACAGTCACCGCACACGCTTCACAGAGTTACTGGTACTGAAACTGGACGGAAGAAGAAGATATCAAAACAAATGGGGAACCGGAACATCACAAAGTGCTCAATAAAAAGGCTATTAACCATTTAAAATTAACGTTATGGTAATTAATATTAATGTGGGCATCCTTGGCCACGTTGACAGTGGAAAAACTACATTGGCACGTGCGCTTAGCTCAACATCCAGCACTGCGGCTTTTGACAAGAATCCTCAGTCAGTGGAACGCGGTATCACTCTCGATCTGGGATTTAGTGCACTAGTTTTGGATTCTCCGGCAGACCAGCTGCACAATGAGAAACTTCAGTTTACATTCGTGGATTGTCCAGGGCATGCAAGTCTAATACGCACTGTCATTGGAGGTGAGTTAATGTTTTCCTTTCAAAGTTTAAAATTAATTCAAGTTAAATCTTATCACAAGGAGCCCAGATCATTGACATAATGCTGCTCGTGGTGGATGCACAAAAGGGAATGCAAACACAAACAGCGGAATGTTTAGTTATTGGCGAATTGTTGCGCAAGAAATTGATAGTGGTGATAAACAAAATTGATACCCTTCCTCTGGAGCAGCGTGCGGCAAAACTTGGGAAACTACGTAGCAAATTGAAAAAGACATTACTAAATACCAATTTTGGAGACCAAGTTCCTATTTATTGCGTTTCAGCCTTGGAGGGCATCAACGTTGAAGAGCTGCGGATAGGTCTAAGTCAGGCCTACGAAGTTTCGGAGAAGTGCACAGACGCGCCGTTCCTAATGTACGTGGATCATTGTTTTGCCATTAAAGGCAAGGGCACTATTTGCACAGGGACACTGCTGCAGGGTCGCGTTGCGATCAACGATAATGTGGAAATACCAGCCCTGAGTGAGAGGCGAAAAGTGAAGTCCATTCAAATGTTCAGACAGCCCATAGAAAGTGCTTGTGCAGGCGATCGCATTGGTCTCTGCGTTACTCAGTTTAATGCCAAATCAATGGAACGGGGAATCATTGCACAACCGGATTTCCTTAAGCCCGTTTATGCTGTGTGTGTGCGGTTCCAGCCAATTCGTTACTACAAGCAGGCTATAAAGTCCAGAAGCAAAATGCACATTAGTGTGGGACACGAAACTGTCATGGCTAATTTGACATTGTTTCGTTCTCAGACAGAGTCTACCAGTTTTGAGATATCTGAGGAGTACGAATATGTTGAAGAGTTTTCGGCAACCGAGTCGGCGCCTAATGAATGCCTATTTGCGCTTTTACAATTTGAAACGCCTGTGCTGGTAACTTTGGGTACAACATTAATTGCTTCTAAGCTGGATATGGACGTGCATTGCAGCAGCTGTCGCCTCGCCTTCTGGGGGACCATCACCTGGCAAACGCAGAACATTAACTATAGTAGCGAAACTTTACCCAAATTGCGCATTTTTAAAACTAAAGAAAAACAGGGAAACGTACAACGCGTGGTTAACTCCAATGAAATAATTGTACAGAATCTCTTTAAGAAGGAAGCGAACCGAGACATGTATGTTGGCAAGAAGATAATATTGTCCACAGGTGAAAATGGTTGCATAGAGCGCACTTTTGGTCAAACATCAAAAGTGTGTATTGCGTTTAAGGATGGATTGAGCGAAGCAACACTCGAAAAACTAAAGTCAGAGGAAGCAAAAAATGTCTGTGTTTTGTTAAAATATAAGAAATACGTTTTCAATAAACAGGCAGGACTCTTACAATGACAAAAGCTCCTTTTAATTATATCCTTGATAGAAACATTTTGTTTGAAAATGTGAAATTTCAATATGCGGATATGTGCAGCGCCATCTATTAAATGGTTTCCAAACTAGAAAGTTCATTATATTTTAACATTTTCAAACACTAAATCTATCGACCGACCACCATAAAAAGGTATGAGCAGAATTGCTCGCATAAACAAAACAAAGATAAATATAATTAAGATCTCTTAATTCAATAGTTAAAAATAAGTGATATAGAAGAACTCTACACCTTACAAGTTATAAATGTTTTGGAGCGTTTTGTCAGTGCTCTTGCTGTTCTTTGCACGGCAAACACAACCCATTTCTGTGGACTGCAATGAGCTTCTAATGGGACAATTTATGTGTCCCGATCCTTCCAAAAATCACATAGATCCCAAGACACAACAGCTTCGGGGTTGCACCAAAGAAAGAAAAGCACGTGTTTGGTGCATAGCTGCAAATGAGATCAATTGTACAGAAACGGGAAACGGGACCTTTACGCGCGAGATACCATGCAAGTGGACGTAAGTTAAAATGTTCTCATTGGATATGCCGGCTGAGCATTTAAAGTTTTTGTTTACTTTAGGAATGGTTACCATTTGGATACAACCTTACTGCTTTCAGTATTTCTGGGCATGTTCGGCGTAGATCGATTTTACCTGGGTTATCCAGGCATTGGGTTACTTAAGTTTTGCACTTTAGGTGGCATGTTCCTTGGTCAACTAATTGACATTATACTAATAGCACTACAAGTGGTTGGGCCAGCCGACGGATCTGCCTATGTCATACGTACGTATATTTAATTTAATATACTCCTCTTCCTCAACAATATAACGTTCCACATATCTTATACAGCTTACTACGGAGCGGGTATTACGATTGTAAGAAGTGACAATACGACGTATCGATATTGCAATCAAATGTATTGCATGCAGCAATAGCCCGTTCCATGCCCAAAAAGGAGGATTAAGAAAAGCTGCCTAATAGACTTTCGGGCCATTTGGTATATTAAATGATTACACGAAGCAACGACTGTTAAACATAGGATAAGCCATTTTTCATATCTAGTAATAAGTTTAAAGAATTCTTTTATATTGTCTTATAAGCTGTAAATATCAACGTTAAGAAACTGTAAAAAAAAATAAATAAATATTAGTATATACATTTTAAAAGACAAATAATTAATGAAGAGTCCTAAGCGCGAGAAATAATTGGGCTCGTACTGGTGTTATAATCACGAGAATATTTGCAGTGGATTAAGGTTTGTGGATTGACTCATTGCTGCATGTTATCTGTCTATATGAAGACGGAGATGGGAGGTGAAAGGCGGGTTTTGGGGGAAAATGCGAATGCAAATGTGAAATCAAGTGCGAGTGGCTTGTTATTCATTTACTGGATCTTTCATCTGATTGGTATTTCCGAATTTATCAACATCGTTGCATCGGCGACGACAACGACAACAACAACAACAACAACAACAACAACAACAACAACAACGACATTGACAACAGCCCAGCGACAGCACGAAATGAAGAAACAACATGAAGAGAAAATGTGTCGCTTGTTCGATTTAATTGCCATGGCCAATGTTGAGGTCGCTTGTAATTCAATGCGTTTTAATTAGGCTCTCAATTAAGGCGGATTCGAGTTTTAAGTTCGGAATAAAATAAAAGCTAAATAAAAAGTAATTCGGACAACGATGAGTGCTTTTTAAAGCAGTGCATGCAGCTCTACAGTTTTACAGCCACTGGATAAAAAACTATGACGGGATGCCTATGCCAACAAATTTAAAGCTCTGTGTGGAATACAGACACAGGCAGACCCACATTTAACCACTGTGCATCATGCCTTGCTCACAATGTTCCTATAAACCGTTCTTTTTGTCTGCTTCTTAGCGTGTGTCTAGTTTCAATTAGCCAAGTTGACAGTCAGTTAAGAGACCGTTGTTATTCTTGTTAAATGTTGTTATGGATTGTTTATTGTTGTATTTGACGGGTAGTACACACATCTAATTACAGTATGAGAGTTTAGCCGCCTGTGTAAACAACAACAAATGCTTTGATCTCGGTCTGACAGGCAGACGTGGTACTTAGCAACTGGCAGTGGTGTCTGCAGCATAAATTGCGATGGGGGGGGGGCCGACCGGCCGGCCATAAGAAATATCGAGTTTCCTCAATGATTCGTAGCTGAAACTTTATCAATTGTTAAGAGCTGAACATTTCCTGCAGGCGCCACTGACCACTGGCGAATATTAGCTGCTTATGGTCGCCATTGTTGAGTCAAGTGCTACTCCAATATAATGATGGTATCGGTTACTGTTTTGCAGCCAAATGCAGGCAAATGAACTTTGCTAAGTGCCATTAGAAATTTGAGCAGTTTGTTTGTAATTTTTGTTGGCTCTTGCCTGGAATTTTTGCGCATAGAACCACCTCATGGAAAATGCCCAGAGTTTTAATTCCCCTATTACTGGTGGCATTTTTAAGCCTAAGCCCCTATTTACATTGCACTGAGATCAGAGGATAAATGCTTTTATGAGGGCGTCTTACGGTTATTTGATTTGGGATTTAACCAGTAGTTTGCCCGTTTCCGAATTTGCAACTTTGCTAAAAATATAGAATAAATTGCTAAGCACACAGACTCGCATTCAGATGCAGGAGGACAACAAAGCTAAGTATAGCAAATAACGGTAAATATCAAATATTTACCGTTATCAAAATAGCATCGATGCGTTGCGTAAACTATTTTATATATAGACCAAAGCGCCTTATAGCCATTATAGTCGATTGTGGCCTGTAGACTAGGGCTATATAACGAGTATCTTTGGAGAGGAAATCACACACAACAAACCTCGTCCTACCTGTTCCCCCTCCTCCCTTCCTGGGTACATAAGCACCTACTTCAGCTATTTACATTGCGCTTAGGAGGCAAAACCGCTAATTACGCTCAAGTGGCGTGGAAAATTGTGGTGCTGCTGCCAATGATACGCCCCCTAGACTCATTTGGCTCGGGAGAAGGGCGAGGAGAGATGATGTGGTGCAACGGGAGGCGGGCTGGTGGATTGCCAATGACGTTTATGCCAAATTGCCATTAAATATTGTTCACTGAAACCGTTAGCACAGATAGCACAAAAAAAAAGTACCACTAACCAAATAAATTAATAAAAAAAAAAAAAAAAAAAATTTATAAAGCGCAATAATTGAATTTTGCAAAGTTAATCATAGAACAGACATGGCCTGCGTCATGGTTTCCCACATGATGCCAAAGGTGGTGCGAGGCAACGGCATTTGCAAATTGTTAGCCAGTTGCAACTTCTTTGGGTACTCTCATAAATAATGGCAACGTCTTGTGACAAAATGTGCGCCTGGGAAAACCAAGAGCCAAAAATGAAAAACTTCGAAAAACAAAAAAAACAAAAAAAACTTTACCTTTGGCTTGAGTTGAAAACTGTTAAAAGTCCACAACATTCGTGATAACTGCAGGTTTTCCATACGATATGCAACTTGGATTGGATCCGATTGAATCGAGTCTGGTTGGATCGAGTCTGGTCTCTGGTCTCTAGTCTCTGGTCTCTAGTCTCTAGTCTCTAGGCTCTGGTCTCTAGTCTCTAGTCTCTAGTCTCTAGTCTCTGGTCGCTAGTCTCCAGTCTCTAGTCTCTGGTCTCTAGTTGCTAGTCTCTGACTATCCTATACAATGAGTGCATAAATCATCTCTTGCTGCCCCTGTGACTGTGACTGTATTTTTCATAGCGTTTGATTACCTTGCCGGCGCTTTTCCAGCTCTCAGCGCTGTGTTCAGCATAAATGTCAAATGTTTGCCAATTTGATTTGGCGTTAGCCAAAGTATAAATTATACCACCTGCCTAGACTTGCACATTCCATCCCTGCCACCCGTATCCACAAGCAGACAAACAGTGCCCCCAGCCCCGTAATCCAATCAATCCAAAAGTTGCCTTTAATTTGCGTTTAAGCCAACAATTTAGCAACTTAAGTGTTATTATCGCATTTGAAACAAATGCCATAAAAGATTTGTGGCTTTTGAACAAGTGCGACTAAGTGCTAGTTGCTGTTTCTCATTTTAACTGTAAATGTTGTTGCATTTGTTGTTGTTGTTGTTATTGTTGTGTTATTGTTGCAGTTATTGTTGCTTTTATTGTAATGCACTTGCTGTTGCATTTAGTTAATGCCTGATTCCAAATGTTATGTAGCTTGTAAATGGCTTGCCAATTGGTTTATCGTTTGGGGGTAAAGTGATTTCTTGTTCAGCTCTCGAAGATTTGATAATTCGAGGATTTACCAGATATGTAAATTTAAATTTAAACTTAAAACAAGTACTTACCATCTCGCATTTGTTTATAGATGCCACTGAGTTTCAGGCCTGCAAAAGATGAGAATTTATTTATTTAAGTAAAGGATAACAAGACATTTGAAAAAATATTTTACTTATGTTTCTTCTTTCTTCTGCTACAAAGAGTTGTATCCAAATATTTTATGGTCAATTATGATTACCTTGTTCTTAAGGTATTACCTGCACATTCCAGCGCAAAAACAAAAAGCAGAAAACAAAAACAATGTTGTTAGAATTTTCAATGTCAGTTGACAATTTCTAATTTGTAGCTGCAAATTCCAGGAAAGACATGAAATAACATTCTCATAACAGATAACATTCTCATAATAGGCAAAACAATTGCCAGCATGAGGCGTGGAGTCGCCCCCCCACAAGTCATTCACCAATACTTCCTTACTAACAAGGTGTTCATTCATTCAGTCCGTGTGCTCCAAAGAATTCCCACAATTATTATAAAAAAAAAAAAAAAGAAAAATATTCAGAATTGCTGCTTTAAGATGTTTATTTATAAGCAACTTCCTAAACAATGAAAATTGATAAAATTACAGGAATTGTTGATTTTATGTGAGTTTTTTAGGTTGATACTCAAAAGTGTTTTGCGTGCAATTCTTCTGTTCAACTTGACCCCAAATCATTTGCTGGCTCTGCCTAACGGTTCGAGCCCCTCAAAATGAAGAAAAACCAATCCGCTGCGACTGTTGCCGTAAACAACAAACAAATTAAAACCAACAGCAACATCACTAGCACCACTACTACCAACAACAACAACAACAGCAGCAGCAACAACAACAACAATAATAATAAGAGCTACACTTCGTATACGATTGGTTTTCTGTTCGGGTCTTTGCTCTCCGTTCGGTTTTCACAGTTGCCACTCTCGTCGCATTCGTCGTTTGCGGTTCGTGGACCGCACGTTCAGTTCTCGTTTAACGGCGCCGGCGAACGGTCAGAAATTGTGAAAACAGCGCAGATCTGAGAACAGTTTTTCGCATACAGGAAAAGTTCAAGTTAAAGGAAAATCGCGCGTATGTCAACACGTCGATCGTTTGATTAAAAAACTACAAATTTATTATTTACGTATCTTAGACAAAAATCAAAAATCAACAAAAAAAAAAAAAAGTCACAATAAAAAAAAAAACTGAGAGCTTTGTGCCGCTTGCAGTAAATGAGATGAGATGAACGTTGTTATCGCAAGTTTTAAGTGTCTGTGTTTTAATTGATGTTTAAATACACAATAAAAAAGTAAAAAGAAAAACAAAAAAAGATTTAATTTAATATACAGAATTTCTATTGAAATCTTCTGCGTTTCATTTACAATCTTTTTGTTATGATTTAAGTACTTGGGACAAGAAAGCGAATATAACAAATGAAAGCCATATAAACAAATTAGAAATTGGCGCGCAATTGCCAATTGAATGCGCAGCGGCTTTTGTTGCGTTTTACATAAACTGCATTTGCATTTGAAATTGAAATTGATATTGAAATTGAAATTATATTAAAGCAAAATATAATTAAACAAAAACAAATCAACAAAAAGACAATAAATCGCCGTCCGGCTTACAGACGAAGCAGCGCTCAAACGCAGGCTGGAGCTAACTTTGTGAACAACGTGGCGTATGTGTAATCTGTGATTTTCGCATCCTGCAGCGGCACTTCTGGCACGTGGCAATGTGTGTATGAGTGTATAAATTATAATAATTTGTTATTGGCAAAAACATAAACAAATCAAAACAAAATCTGGAAAATTGAAAACGTGCGGCATTGTGTGAGAAACTTGCGTATTGTTGCGGTTGTTGTTGTTGTTGTTGTTGTTATTGTTGTTGGTATTATTATTGTTTTCCCTTAAGAAACAAACAAATTGAAATATATACAAGCTCTGGGACAGTGGACAGCAGCAAGATCAGCGGCAGCAGCAGCCGCTGAGGCAGCCGCACAAAGCAATTGAAAATGCGATTCATATCCACAACAACAATAAGAAAAGCAACAACAACTAGACGACTTCAGTTTCAGTTTCAGCTTCAGCAACAGCCTCAACGCCAGTATCAGCAGCAGTTCCAATAACAACAACAAAAGCAAAAACAAAACAGAAACAGAAACAGCACCAGCTCCACCTCAAGCAGCACCTCAACCTACAGCTGCTGCTGCTCCTCGGGCCGGCAACATGTCAAGCATAATTAATTTTCGATTCTGCCTGCTCCGCCGCCAATTTGAACCCGTCTCCACCTTCGCCAACGTCACCAGCGTCGCTACCGCCGTCGCCGTCGCCGCCACCGCCGCCGCCTCGTCTACGTTCCTGCAATTGTGCTGAAAGTCCGCCGATAGCCCCGCACCGAAAGCTGGAAGTCGAATCTACGGGTAAACTTTGTTGCCTCTCTACTTTTCTTTTGTAATTAATCTTTTTCATACCCTACACCCATAAATATACCCAAAACGGTTGATCTAAAGATAAGCCAGTATACATAACGGTGCAAACTTGTATCCAATTAATTAGATTAGAATGTGTAATTTTGATTAAGAGTTTCGTCTTTATCCTGAATCTATCAGATGCTCTCAAAACGCTTCAATCTTTGATTTGGATCTGAAGTCGTTAATCCATTAATTTCTATATAATAAATTTAAATATGCAGGATTCTTAAGCTTATAAGGATATTCCCATTCCGATTACAAGGTATCTGAAAGTCGTGCCTGCCGGCTTGGAATAATCTCATTTTGTGTTGTTGCTTTTGTTGTTATTGCCTGACAATAAGTACGTGTAGAGCGCGATTTTGTTTTATTATAATGAGAACATATAAACGTTTTGCTATCTGCCTGCCGCGTATTGCCCGGCAGCCCCTCTCCACTCTCCCCTCTCCACACTCCTCCTCTCTACCTTTTCCCCCAGTCGCCCATTTGGCTGTTTCAACATTTTGCGAAAATTGTTTAATTATTTGAATACTATTATCACATTTTGTGAGCGGCACAGAGACACCCCAACGCGAAGGAGAACGAAGAGTTCTGACTTCAAAAGCTGTAACTAAGGGTGCGGATTGCTCCCTCGCTCTTCCTGTCGTGTCGTTCTCGTGGAGCTCTGGGATCTGCTGGTCACCCATGTGCAAATGTGCCTTGTGCATTCAATCGAAATCAAAGCTACTTAAAACATATGTTAAGATTTTGTTTAATGCCTGCAATTAAAAGACTTGTACACAGCCTTCAAGGCGGAAACTTATTTCTGACATTAAAGTAAGCGGCAAATTTGGATAGACTCCATAAAGTGACGCAAGAGTCCTAAAATTTTCAAAATCTTCACAGTATCTGCTGAGCAGAGAATCAGATATGGAAACTTGAGTTAAATTCAAATAATGATGATAAATAAAAAAAAATAAATAAATAAATAAAATACACTTTTAAACTAATCTTGGAAATATGGAAAGATGTTGGCATTGGGTATACATTTAGGTTTTCACTTGTTCAAAGTTCATTGATTGATTGTTGATATTGATAGTTACATTATCGGGCGGGCGGGCAT
Source organism: Zaprionus lineosus (assembly GCA_035044505.1). Lineage (NCBI taxonomy): Eukaryota > Metazoa > Arthropoda > Insecta > Diptera > Drosophilidae > Zaprionus > Zaprionus lineosus. Next base: position 17,629 of record JAWNNX010000324.1, read on the forward strand.
GCCAATTGATAATACGTATTACTATTCATTAACTTGTATTTCACAATGAAACTAAACGCTTAAGCCATCTGTCACATTTCACATTTTACAACCTCCTCGGGACTATAGATAAATCGGAGGTGCCATTGTTCCTATGACAGCTTTTTGGGAGTATCTTGGAGTGGCGATGATTCATATTGTTTGCCTCATTAGACACGATGTGTCAAATTTAGCATTTCTTGTATCAATCAAAATCTGTGAATAACTGAATAAGTGAGTAAATGAGTAAGTGACTAAAGCACAGTCCTAGGGTGGACCAAAACGTATATATATTATACACTCTGATGTTCAATGAATGTCAACAATTTCCTGTCGTTCACTTTATGAAAATCTTTGTTTTAAAACTGCAGGAGTCACAATGCATTCATTGCAGAGACGACAAAGTATCCGAGAATTGCAGAAAATGTGAATAACAATAAAAAAAATTATAATAAAAGAGCCAACAAATGTAGTAATCAAAAACAAAAAATAATAAAAAAAAAAATAAAAAAAAATGAAAAAAAAACAACTGGAAGATATGTTGGTAATAACTGCGTACGCAGTTACTAGTAATATCTGAACTTGGCAGAGTGAGGAATGGGTCTGGAACTGGGACCGGGATGGGTATCGGGATCGGGTCGGAAGTGGAGGCCTACCGGGTAAATATGAATGCAGACATTTACTGGCATATCTTGTCAGAACAGACATTGGACGGAATGGACATGTAAAGGCCTTATGGCCGACTGGACAGTAGGCAGCTTTGGATGACAGTCGGTGGGACTTAGACGACAACGACAATTGGACAGGCTCTTTGGGCCTAGGTGTTGCTTTTTGCTCTTGTTGTTCTTGTTGTTGCTCTTGCTGATCATATTATTACTGTTGTTGCTGTTGTTGTTGTTGTTGTTGATGTTGTTGTTGATGTTGTTGTTGTGTTGTTCGCTTTATGGTAAAAATGCAACCATACCAGTTTTGCCAACACACTCATACACATACACACTCACATTCACAGCACTCAACACACACAGAGACACACACAGGCGCACAGCCAACAACTCAACTCGTTTGCTCAGTTGAAGGCTTTAGAGTGCAACTGCAACTGCAACTGCACATGCACTTCAGTTGATATACCCTTGCAAAGGGTATTATTATTTTATTACAAAATAATGGAGACATTTTCAGCTTCTATATATACATGATCTCATGATAAGAACCAGCCAGTTGTTGGTTGGTGTGGCATAAAGTGTCTTGTAATGGGATCGGATATCTATAATATGATATGATATGATATCCATGGCTCCTTTTGAAATAAATCATTTTAGTATTTTGGCACATGTTTTCGAATTGCATTGATATGCTGAAAGAGTATTAAATATTCGACTTTCATTTCAAGTTTGATTGCTGTTGGTTTTTTGGTGCACGCACCTGTCCAAGCATAGATATGGCCAGCGACAGGCGGTCTGCAGGTGTTTTGTTTGGTTTGTTTTAGACGCTGGTCTCACGAACTGGAACCGGAGACTGGGATTGGGACTGAGACTGCGACTGGGACTGGGACCTGGACTGCGACTGACACTGGGACTGGGGCTGGAGCTGGGACTGGGACTGGGACTGGGACTTTGACTGGAAGTCAGCGCTTTGTCTCTGTCTCCGTTTCTGTCCTAGTCCCAGTCCCAGTCCCAGTCCCAGTCCCAGTCCCAGTCCCAGTCCTCAGCATAATAATAATCCGGCAATTAAAATATGATCGCATAATAACTCGACACTCGTGTGTCTTCCTATGATTTATGGCGCAGCTTTTGGCTTTTGTCTTATTTATAGACTTTGTTGCCGCTCTCTGTGTTTTTTGTCGCTCTTCTTGCTGTTGTTATTGTTATTGTTATTGTTGTTCACTACTTTTTATGCTTTTTTTAAACGCATACTTTTGCATTCGCCTAAAGGTAAATTGTTGTTGCCAAGCGCCAAACACCAAGCGCCAATCGCCAGACATCGTCTCCGTTAACCGCTTTAAACGCGTTCGCTTGGGCCGGCTTGGCTCGTTTGACTGGCAAAACCCAGACACAGAAGAGCTGCACAGTTGCAGAGCTGTAGAGCTGTAGAGCTCTAGAGCTTCTTAGACAATTCAAACTCAATGAAACAAAAAAGCAAAAAAAAAAACATTAAACAAACAAAGAGCAAAGCGAACCTTGGTTTGCCTTTGATACGCCCCTGCCTAAGCGACTGTCTTACGCCTGAGCTTCAACTTCAAGTGCAGTCCCAGCTCCCGAAGCTCTGACCGGCTTCCCCATCTCTCCCGCTTGTCAATAAATTACTTTAAATGCTGACTAGAAAAAAGCCGAAAATAAATGACTCAATGGACAGTCTCAAGCTAAAGTGTAACCCAATAGCTAAAGCGCGCTCTTAATTGACCGCGTGGGATGCTGCTGTGGGTAGCTGCACAGCTGGCGGCTAGGCGCTTAAAGCTGTTAGCTGTTAGCTGTTAGCTGGTAGCTTGTGGATAATAACTTCAGGCTCTAAGTCAAACGCATCTAACATCTGAAATTGTAATTTCGTGTTTTGTATGAGTTGGGGTCCAAGTACCAATTGCCAATTGTCATATGAACGTCAAAGGGGAGTCGCAGGCCTAATGCCCGCATATCATTTAGATTTTTGGGGTAGTTTTCTAGCAGTCACTTTGATATTGTTGGCTGCCTAATGACGTCAGCTTTGTCGCCATATGTCTATGCCACGACAATACACATATTTACACACACGCACACACATCTGCATACACATACACATATACATACGCACAAAGCCCATGCGTCATCGACTGTCGACTGTCGACTGTCGACGTCGACGTAGACGTTTACGTCTGCGTTTGCGTCTGCTTCTGCGTTCGGAGGCACATATTGCAATTTCACCAGGGCCCCCACACACTTTCAGACGTTGTCTGCGTCATGCACAGCATACACACACATACACATACATGTATATACCGATATGCACAGACACAAACACACACGCGCACACAGATATCCAGATACTTGTGATAATTTCGCCATGACACGCAAAACAAAACCAATTTGCTTGCTTTCCATTTTTTTATTGCAATCAAACACAAACTAATTAATATTTACAAAACAATACAAAGCCAATGAAAATTCCGCCGCTCAGATAACAACTAAAAATATCCACACAATTCTGGCAGACTGTGCGGCGTGTGCTTCAATTAAAAAAAAAAAACAAAAACAAAAAAGAAAAAAAAAAAAACAAAAAGAAAAAAACAAAAAAGAAAAAACAAAAACAAAAAATTAAACATACGATGTACACATACGTATGTACGTGTGTATGTGTGCACACGAAAAGACTCTGCGCATATGTGTGCTTGTATTAGTGCTGATATTCTACATGTCTTGCTGCACTTTGTCTACGCTGTCCTCTACCCTGTGCTCAAAGCTTGTACATCAGTTATGCACTCACACGTACATGCATGCTTATGCATGTAGATGTAGGTAACAGGACTGAGCTTAAGTGTATTTTATGCAGTAGATTGGCTCTTCAAGAGTAAAGCTCTTGAAGGAATCTCAAAATATGTTGTATCGTGCATTACGCCATTTTGTTATTTTAGAGGCAAAGCTGGAGTTCTTCGTCGGTCAATTTATTTATTTATTATTTATAATTTATAAAAAATAAATAATTATAATTTATTATAAATAATTAGATTTATACCCAATGTTATCTTAAAAAAATAAATTTTTTTTTTTAAACATCATAACATCATAATTATTAATATTAATTGCTTAAAAGGATATATTGCATATAAGCAAAATTTTGTCTGCATTATAGGGTTTGCATATAAGCGGTATATACTGTACCATATAAAAGCTTTAATAAGAGAGCGAATATTTAATAATTGTTGTACTATCATAATTATTAATTATTTCTTTAAAATATCTTAGCAAGTGAAGAATTCGAAAAAACGATACGCCTAGAGATATATGATGATAAATCCTGTCTGAAACCTAGAATAGTTGTGAGGAATATTCTTAAAGATCCCCGAAATCTTGTTAAGATGACAATTTCTTAACATCTGTGCTTTCAAATTTATATATATTTTATAAAAAATTATATATAATTATATAAAAAATAAATTATATAATTTTATATAAAAAATAAATTATATAAAAATATATAAATGAATATAAAAATTAATTTTACTCTCAACTGAAACAATTTTTTTAATTTCTTTTAAAAAGTGCATTCACATTTCCCAAGTCATTGTAGCAAATAAAAAAGGGTCCTGCGAAAGCTTTTAATTCTCATAATATAATAATGTTCTCCATCCTCTGCACATTCTCCCCCTCGTAACTAAAATTGCATGCGTTCTTGTGTAAACTTCATGTGAATTACTTATACGCCGCGTGGGGCATGCACATTTTCAGTTATTTACGGATTGCAATTGCAGTTCCACCAGCCAGACAAAATGGCGGCAACACACACGTATGTCACACACACACACACTCTTATATATATATACATGTGTGTGTAAGCCGCTTAAGTTGACAAGCTCATTTGTTACAACGATACAAACAAGAACATTTGTTTACAAATTTTATTTATTTATTTATTTACTTAAAAACGCACTCTCATTGCACGACATTGGCAACAATGTCATCTACATTTTGCAGTCAATAAAAAGCGTGACACACATAATACCCTGTACTTTCCAAAAATCAAAAAAAGGGTAGCTCTTCTCACCAACAGCAGGGTAGCCAGTAACTGGATTAGCTAAACACTTGACTTTAAAAGCCAGAAGAGGCTATCATTCAGCCGTATAGCCTATTAAGTCAAGGACTTGAAAATCTTAAAAAGTTGTTTTAAAAAATATAAAAGATATATATGCAGACAATTAGCTATCGTTTGTCAACTTCTATTGGTAGGCAGACAAATTATGCCATTGGAATGATAATGATGATGATGATGATGATGATGATGGTGATGATGAGGAGATGATCAGAAGATCAAATGATTATCAGATGCTGATGATACTAGAGGACCCCAAATGCTAGAGCTGCTCTTAGCCGTTTCATTGGCCACTGAGACTGAGACTGAAACTGAGACTTAGACTGAAACTGAGACTTAGACTAAGACTGAGACTGAGACTGAGACTGAGACTGAGTGTTATTTGTATGTAAATGTATTAATGGGCATTTATGTATTTCTTATGCTAAATCCATGAAATACTTATAAAACTTAAAGCATCAATATGGAAGCAAAATTTGTGATAATCAGATGTTAATTTCAAATCAACGCTCGCCAACTGCTGCTGCTGTTGCCATAAACTAACTAAATTATGTATCTATGTGCCTGTGCCCCATAAACAGACACACAGATACACATAGATACAATGCATATACATATACATATATGATGTATATAAAGTACATATGTATTTTCATGGCTTTCAAGCTAAAAAAAAGAGTCGTTTTTTTTATAAATTGAAATATTGTCAATATTTATTAATTACACTTATTATTTAGTAATTGCCGTGACAAATACTTAATTAATTTGAAGTCAGGCTTGTCCCTCTTTCTGTCTACTTAAGTTATTATGGCCGATAAATCAGCTTTGAAAATGAAATACTCGAGGCAAAACTTGAAGAAATAGATCACAGATGTTGCTTAGTTCAAAATTCCAGAAATTGAAGGAATTGCTGTAATTAAATTAACACATATACGACAACAACAACAACAACAACAATAATAATGATAATCACAATAATAATGATGATGATGATGATGATGGTGCTCCAAAATATATCTGTGACAAACTGTCCTCGTGTCGTGTAGTTGCAGTTGCATTTATTTACGGCAACAAGAGCAGAAGCAACAACAACAACAACAACAACAAGTCAACAACAACAACAGCCACACGTTTTCACATGGCCTCTCAAAGTGGTCTCGTTGTTGAATTGTCACACAGGGCGGTCAGTTGTCCGGGTCTGGAGTATTTGCTCCGTTGCTTGATCGGATGGTCACTGGCCAGCGCTGGCCTCTTGCCCGATCGCATGTCGAAGACCGAACATGAAATCGTAGCGCTAAGATATATGAGCACATCAACGTGAATTAACAGACACATTAAGCGATACCGATCTGTGTGTGGAGTCGTCCACACTATTAAACACGAGACCAGAAGGCAGGCGACGCGACACGGAAGACGAGACGACTCTAGAACAAGAACGACAACGGCAAAGCCACACACAAAAAAGCCAAAAAAAAAAATAAGCAAAAAAAAAAAAAAATTTATCACAAAAAACGAAAGACTCTAGCAACGAACCAAACTTAGTATAAGGCTTGCTGCACTCAAGCACCGTTGATCATAGGAGAGCGTAGGGTTGCAGTTTGAACTTTGCACAGATATAAAAAACGGAAGTGCGTAAAAACTGAATCATGTCACTGGAATCCCTTTAAGCCAAGCTTAGCACAAAAATCAGCTTATTTATGGAGCTATCAAGTTTCAAAAAAAAAATGTAAAAAATAAGAATAAATGCGAACAAAACAAAACATAGAACACTCCCGTTTCCCCATCTGCAGATCCATTATCCAGCATTTGTATCTGTATCTGTATCCGTATTTGTATCTGTATCTGTATATGTATCTGTATATGTATCTGTATCTGTATCTGTATATGTATATGTATCTGTATATGTATCTGTATCTGTATCTGTATCTGTATCCGTATTGTTATCTGTATCTGTATCTGTATATGTATCTGTATCTGTATCTGTATCTATATTTGTATCTGTATATGTACCCGTACCTGTATTTGTATCTGTATCTATATCCGTATATGTATCTGTATCCGTATTGTTATCTGTATCTGTATATGTATCTGTATCTGCATCTGTATCTGTATCCGTATATGTATCTGTATCCGTATATGTATCTGTATCTGTATATGTATCCGTATCTGTATCTGTATCTATATCCGTATATGTATCTGTATCTGTATCTGCATCTGTATCTGTATCCGTATTTGTATCTGTATCTGTATCTGTATCTGTATCTGTATATGTATCTGTATCCGTATATGTATCTTTATCTGTATATGTATCCGTATCTGTATATGTATCTGTATTTGTATCTGTATTTGTATCTGTATCTATATCCGTATATGTATCTGTATCTGTATCTGTATCTGCATCTGTATCTGTATCTATATTTGTATCTGTATCTGTATCTGTATCCGTATATGTATCTGTATCCGTATATGTACCTGTATCTGTATATGTATCCGTATCTGTATCTGTATCTGTATCTGTATCTGTATCCGTAGCTTTATTGGCATCTGTATCGGCTTCTGTATTTGTATCTGTAGCTGTCGCTGTATATGTATCAATTTATTTATCTGTATATATATCTACATCTACATCTGTGTTTGTATTTGTATCTGTATCTGTATCTGTAACGTAGTAGCTTTATTTGTATCTGTATCTGTATCTGTCGTAGCTTCATTTGTATCTCTAACTGTGTTAGTACATCTATCTATATCTCTATCTGGGTGTCGTGTAGCCACTGTCACTGCCTCTGTGTCCATTTATGTGTTTAAAGCATAAAACAAAAATATGCAAACAATTCGCATTTGTGTGTTAATAGAAAAAAAATAAAAACCATTTTGATTGTTGAATAATATATGTCGACGTCATATTTCCAAAAAACAGTTAAAAAGAAGACAGTAAAAATAAAAAACAAAACTTACACACACATATGATCTGCCCAGAAGAAGTTGACTAACAGATACTATATATAAGCAAATCATTCCAGGAAAATGACTCTTTGATTGACGGATAAAAAAAAAATGTGGATAAATATAAATTTTTGGGGCAATTTTAAAATTAATTTTGTGGGATTTTAATTTATTGGTTTTTAGAGTGGATGCACTTAGCTACTTAAATTAACTGGCCATAGGGTATGCAGGGTATGCAGGGTATACCAGGTATTCCAAAAAACAAAAAAAAAAAAAAACCAAACAAGTTTTTTATTATAACTTCTTTAAAGAAATATTGGTAGTAAAATGCTTCTAGATAACTTTTCTATGGGATACGTTGAAATTTTTGTGCAAATTTTAAAGAGCTGCTGCTTTTGTGCATTGTCATTAAACAAATGTGCCAGAAGCGGCTCAGGGTATATTGTATGTTTTTTTGTTTGTTTGTTGTTTGTGTATGTCAAATGAAAAAAAAAAAAAAATAAAAAACAAAAAATAAAATAACAAATTTCGGGTTTGTCGCGTCACACGTTGGAATTCCCATATATCGTCTAATTTGTTGTTGTTTATTTATTTATATTTTTGATTTTGTTTCAGTATTTGTTAAATTGTTTACAGCTACAATCGCCGATTGCCTGGGACTTTGCTCATCTCTCCCAATCAATAAATCCGGTTCGTAAACATATTTCCAACAGAAATCAAACAAAACAAAAACAAAAAAAAAAAAAAAAAAAATTAACTTTTTGATTAACTTTCATTTAAAAATAATTGCACAATATATACAAAAATTATTTAAAAACTTTTCTTTTTGAATGACTGCGATTTTTTTTTTTTTTTTTCAATTTTATTTATTGTGGAATGTTATGCGAGCGGTGACCCTTCTCTCTGTGCATTTTCATGGTGTGTATTGTCTTTGGACACGCATTTGCTGGGCTTCCGCATAAATGAATATTATTGCCCGCCACGCCTCGTCCCGCCGCCCCACACAACCCTAACACGCCTAGTCGTATTAATATGGTAACTATATATATATATGTGTATATATATACATATATATAAACGCCGCCTCTTTGCATTGTCTGTGTATCAATTAATTGCTTTGAGCTATTTATAGAATTTGCGGTAAAATTGCTAATAATACTCAAATTTCAACAATTCCTCTTCACTTTGTATGCTGAATAATTCAAATTGCTTATTTATATAAATGTAGGTATATATATATACATTTATATATGTGGACATATCTGTTTATATAATATATATGTATATATATATATAATGTGTTTCTGTGTGTAGGTTAAAGAATTAAAAAATTAGAATATAATAAATTGTTCATACAAATATGGAAAAGTCGGTCCAGATTGCGACAATTGTGCAGCTCGTTTATCCATGACTAAGTAAAAGTTCATGTATGTCAATTGGCTGTCTGACCAAAACAGGAAATACCAATCGAAACTCTCTTAAAAGTTCGTTTGATTTACCAATGATAAATCAGATTAACACACACGCGCGCACACACACACACAGCTCTTAGTATTTGTGTGTATTGGAGTTGTGTTATTTAGAAAGCGAAAGTTTCACTGGATTTCAATGAAAAGTCAAGTCCCAGAACCTTCGATTTTATTTTTAACTCTTCAATCGATTGGAGTTCATGCAAAATGCCTTTAGAGATGCCTTTAAAGATGCTTCACTGGATTACAGGGTATTTTCAGTATTTAATTACAGTTGTCACTTTTGAGTTACTTCAGTTTGACTGTCAGCTTATCAGGGAACATCTTCAATGCTCGTAATTATCCGTTCATTGGTACCAAAAGTACTCGAACTCCTAACAGCTTTAAGCCAATTTCTTTAGTTTTTTTAAGTACCTCGAAGTGTGAGGTATTTTTTTTCTTCCTTTTTTTTTTGGCCTAATTATCGAAATTTGGATTATTACATAATTCGAGTGTATGAAACACTCCAGTTTCTGATTCAATAATGAAATGCGATTTATGTTTGGCAGATCTTGGCGAACATTGACAAGATGCCCGTTGGCTTTATCGATCGAGTGGAGTGCCTGTGTGGCCCAGATTGTGGCAGCAGTTGGTTTGACAGGGGATGGGGAGGGGGAGGGGGTTGGGGAGGCATGGATATGTTCGAAGTAGGGTCCATGGAAGGCAAAGACTGGTTATCACCGGTTCGGCAAGAGAACTCAGTACCGCTCCCCAGGCTAATGGCTTTGTCTTAGTTTTGTGTCTTTATTATGTCGTTTGTCTGCATTTCGTTTTCCAATCTTGAGATGCAGTCGTGTGGGGCTGTCACTCGACCCTTTTCATAGGGTCTGGGGCATAAATTTAGTTAACTATTGTTATTGTTATTGCTTCATTGTTGCTATTGTGGGGCAATCGACGACATCAACATCAACATCAACATCAACATCGACATCCCCAACGACATCCACATCGACATCCACATCCACATCCACATCGACATCGACATCCACATCGACATCAACATTAACGTCACATTCACCGTCAACGTTGCTGTCTTCATTTACCGTCGCCGCTGTAATCGCAGCTCTTCTCCCATTAAACTGTACCAATAATACACTTCACCTTTCTGGCTCTTGGGGTTGGGGATCTTTGGCTTTTTTTTCTTCTCCTTTTCCATCTGTCCCTGCTTCTCTCAATCCGAACACCAACAACGTTGACAAATGTGCGTTTTAGCCATCTCATTGTTGTGGCAAAACTGACTTCAATATGCAAATATATTGAAATCAGTTGCCAGCTGGCCAAGCGTTAACCAAGAGTTAACTCGTTGTTAGCCAGATTTCATTCGTATCTCTTTCAGATTTGTTTCTTTCGGCTGTATTTCTTGTTGTTGTTGTTGTTGTTGTGCAATTTATCCATGTTGTTGGTGTTGGCGCCATTTATTTAACTGCGCCCTCTTCCTTTGGATAAAAACATATTTGAAAGCCCAAAAAAAAAAAAAACGAAATGAAAAGAAAAGAAAAAACAAAGCAAACAAACAAAAAAAATTCCAGATATTGTTGTAGTTAAAGCCAGAGACAAGCCGGCCAAAAAACCAGGCTAAAAGCCAAGCACAACATTCGCGTAATTGGCAGCCAACCTGCCGCGCCTAATGGCCAAGTTTTTAAGTGGAATTGTGTGATAAGCCTGCACGCACCTACCAACTGTTGTTCACTACCTTCTGCATTTCGCAGACCCCCCCCCCCCCCATTCGTCCCTCCAAACCGCCAGTCCGTCATCGCCCGCCTCCCGCCCAATGACGACCACCTTCTGCTGCTGCTGCTGCTTACCTCCTGCCCACATAGCATACCTTTCGGCCTACCTACCGCACATCATTAGACCAAGTCTAGACAGACGTCTGCGTGGCCTGCGTGAACCCTTCTGCAGGCGTTTGGCCAATTTGTTGCGCTTCTTTGTTGGCCGCTGGTCAGGCCGCGAGTCGCTTAACTTAATTGCACGTATGTTGGTTGCCGGATTGACGCCACGTTGACGGCGTTGGCGGCGGCATTAGAATCTCGCCATTGCCCTGCAAAAACTGTAACTGAAACCCCATAATCAGTGTGCCTCCCCCCCACCCCCACCATACGTCCCGGAACACCAACGCCAGCCGTTCGATGCATTTAATTGGCATTGGACGCTCCCTGACGCGCCGTCATGCAATTGCCGTTGGGCGGCCAATTAAATGCCAGCGCTTATAGCAACTTGTCTTAAATTAAGAGCGTTACTTATTTTATGTCCAAGCCAGAGCCAAGCTCGATAATTCTATTTATAATCCAATTCAAATCCCTAACCATAACAAGTGCTCTCAACCGCACATCAACCTCAGACTCGGATTCCAAACATTGTTTTTAAATTCTGTTTCTGCTGCTGTTTTTGATCTTGAGTTTGTTGTTGTTGTTCTTGTTGTTGTTGTTGTTTCCCTCGATAAGCAGCAAGTACAAGGTTCCCCCCATTGAAGTTCTCTTAGAGAAACTTAACAAAACTATCGTTATTGTTGGGATCTGGCACTTCAATGTCAGCTCGTGTGTTCTTAACTTTGTAAGGTACTCAAACCGATCCCCCAGCTTCAAGAACAAAAAAAAAAAAAAAATCGACATGAAAACTTCAGAAAAATGCGCAGTTTTGATTTTTTTGTGGTTTTGTCTTTGATTCTTGAGCTCGAAAAAAAAGCATAGGAACAAGAACAAAGGCAAAGGCAAAGGGCTGAGACGCAATTAAATAGTTTATCCAACTTAAAGTAATTAAAGTGATTACATTAAATAATTATACGACACAATTCTAGCAATTTACAGAATAACTGATAGGTTCCTATAAATAAGGAATTTTCGCCGCTAAAAACGGTTTAATATAAATTAAATAATTTAAAAAAAAAAAAACAAAATAAAAATAAAAAATAAAGGATAATAATACATACCTGCATTTATTTATTTATTATTTATTTGTTCTTCATTTTCTGCATCCATCATATATTGCATATTGTTTTTCTGTAATGATTTGTTAGAGCATAAATTATTTAATATTTTTTTATTATTTATATATCATTAATTATTTAATATGGAGCATCAATTATAAAAATAAATCTAAATAAATAAATTATTATTTTATTTTTATTATTATTTATTTTTATAATTATTATTTATTATTATTATAATTATTATTATTTATTATTAATATAATTATTATTAATTATTATTAATATAATTATTATTAATTATTATTATTATTATTTATTATTATTATTATTATTTATTATTATTATTATTATTTATTATTATTATTATTATTTTTTATTATTATTATTATTTATTTTTATAATTATTATTTATTATTATTATAATTATTATTAATTATTTTTATTATTATTTATTATTATTATTATTATTATTTATTATTATTATTATTATTTATTTTTATAATTATTTATTTTTATAATTATTATTTAATATTATTATAATTATTATTAATTATTATTATTATTATTTATAATTATTATTATTATTTATTATTATTATTATTTTTATTTATTAGTATTATTATTATTTATTATTATTATTATTATTTATTATTATTATTATTATTTATTATTATTATTATTATTTATTATTATTTTTTTTTTTTTTATTATTTTTATTATTTATTATTATTTTATTATTATTATTATTTATTATTATTATTATTATTTATTATTATTATTTTAAAATTAATTTATTTGTCAAAGTTTAATTTTAAAATGTCTTTTGTCAATATTTAAAATTAATTAATAATTTAATTTTCTGAACTTTTTTAAATTTCTACCCAAATACCATGTGTGACTCTGGGAATAACCCGCGGCATATAGACACTATTTATTCGAATACATCTATATAATTGGTGTACACGTACATGGTCCATGTGAAGTGCAATGTAGTGACAAATTGTAGCTAATCACCAAGGGAAACAGAGAGAGACAGAGAGAGACAGAGAGAGAGAGAGAGAGAAAGAGGATGAGAGAGTAAGAGAAGAAAGAGAAAGGCGAAGCTGAGGTGGATTTTGATTGTGCTATGAATCTTATCAATGGCAGAGATTTACATAGACGAGTGTGAATGAGGATCATCTATATATATGCCTACCTTTGTGTGTATTATACATACATAAATGAATCAGATATATGTAGTATATAGGGAGCCTTATCAGCATGTGTGCAAATTTTTTAATTGGCTGTCTGGTTTAACATCGTTAGGTCAAGTACCGCTTTTGGCATGACAATCTGCTCGGTGTTCGGTGCATGATAATGCATCCCAGCATTAGGGTGTGTCACAAAGGAGAGAGCGAGTGAAAGACTATGTATATTATATTATTGTCCATGTGATTCACTGGGCGGTGGACATTCCATATTGAGTTCTATTTTAGCATCCGCTTTAAGATTAAGCGGCAAATCTTGGCGCCACTTTGAAGGTGAATAATCAATAAACTTTGGCAAATTTCATTTGATATTTTGTTTTTTTTTTTCGGTTGCACAAGACAAATAATAATACTGTGTGTCCATTTCTGTATGTGTGTGCGTGTGTACAGCAAAATGAAATTAATTATAAGTCAAACAAGCATTACAATATTGCCTGGCGCCAGACAAAAATCATTAACATTTTTATGACTCGGCGCACAACAAAGAACACCACACATATCTGTCAGCTGGTGTTACCTGTAAGACATACACACAATACGCACACGCACACACACACATACATACGCACCACCATAAATCGCAAACTAATAATGTCCAAGTTGTCTAACACCCAAGAGCTGCCATAAAGACAAATAGAAGAGATCCGAAAAACACGGAGTTCACCTTTTCGACTGTGGCCATATCGATGGCCAACATGATTCGCAGAATTTCTTGGTGTAGCTAGGGTCCACATAGAGAAATGTGTGCCGACTGGCCTAGCTTTGGCCTCATCTTGATAGGCGTCATAAAATTGTGAAACCGAAAATCTGAAAATCCGAATAACCGAAAAACCGAAAAACCGAAAAACCTCCTCTCCAATAACAACAAATCAGTTAACAGAAATTGTTTTTAGTTTCGACCTTAGGCGGCAAGTGCAAATCATATGGATAGATCAGAACCGTCTGACAGACTGAGTGACGATCAGCTTAAGTATAATCCTGAGAACACACACACACACACACGTTTCACTTGTGTGTGGGCTGTTCATACACACATATCTCATAAATTGAAACACGAAAATCATCAAGTTGTATAAAACACCTGCAGACGCACACAAAACGTTATAAACAAAAAAAAAAAAAAAAAAAAAAAGTATTTCTATTTTCAGTTTTAATTTGGCGCCTTCCCCTCCAGTCTTATACACCATATTCATAGATATATATATATATGATTGGGCTGATCTTTTTTTAACACTTTATTTTCAGCAATAATTCAGGAGAAAAAGTTAAAATTATAATACCAGGAATACAAAAAGAAAGAAATCCAAAAATAATTAAAAGTTATGCCAATTTCTGTGAACTTCTGCCACAAACAACAATTAGCAAAAATGTGTTGCAAATTTGGTGGCATGTGGCATGCTTCTACGTCAAAGAGTGCCCAACAACAACAACAACAACAACAACAGCTGAAACAGTTTCCAGGGACAACCCCGCACAACGACACGCAATGTCATGGATTTGAGCACCGGAGCAACAAGAGACGACATCGAAAATATTTCTCATTCAATATTCCAACGATCGTATTTCTTATAATGGTTGCCATGATTCCGATACAAACTGCGACAGCATCTATTAAAAGTATTTCTGGTAAGTGCAAAACTATTAAAGATCACAGAACTAACCTAAGGGGAAATAGAGGAAGAGATTCCCAGAGATTTTTGGATTGATCTCCAGTAAGCTCATAGTTCCAGATTCTTAATTTCCAGACTTATATTGAGAGAGTTATTAAAGATCATAGAACTTACCTAAGGAGAACTAAAGAAACAGCTTTCCAGTTCCAGCTTCTCCAATGGAACATCATAAGATAATGATTATATGATTCATAATTTCCAGACTTGTATAAAGAGAGTTATTAAAGATCATAGAACTAACATAAGGGAAAATAGAGGAAGAGATTCCCAGAGATTTTTGGACTGATCTCCAGTAAGCTCATAGTTCCAGATTCTTAATTCTTATTAAAGATCATAGAAGTTACCTAAGGAGAACTGAAGGAGCAGCTTTTCAGTTCCAGCTTCTCCAGTACAACATCATGACATAATGATTGATAATATCCAGACTTATATAAAGACAGTTATTAAAGATCGTAGAACTTACATAAGGAAAAATAAAGAAACAATTTTTAGACATTTTTGAGCTGATCTCCAGTGGAACATCATAAGATTATGTATATGATTCATAATTCACAGATTTATATAGAGAGAGTTATTAGAGATCATAGAACTTTTAATAGGAGAACTAAAGGAGCAGCTTTCCAGAAAATTTTGGGCTGATCTTGCGACCTCCAATAGAACATCATTAGATTATGTATATGATTCATAATTCCCAGACTTATTTATAGAGAGTTATGCTTGGGGGCCTTTAAACCGCTTGTAGCCGCTTTGATCTAGTTTTCAAGATCATTTCCATAGAATGACAATTGCTAGTCTAGTCAAACAGTTTTGTTAGTTTCACCCTGCAACTAGTTAACCTTCACCTTTAGTCACTTTACAAACGTTCGTCGTCGGCTCCTGATCATTACGAGCGAACGAACGGTGGTTACATTTAATGTTGTTATAGTGGAATCAGATGTCAGGCTATAATAAGCTCTCCCTAGGTGGCACCCCCAACTCCACAGTCCCCTCGTCCCTGATCGTTGTATTGCCATTTGTCGGCCACACGTGCCGCTCGTGGTGCTCCCTACCCTGTGTCTGTCCCGGTCCCTGTCTCTGTCTCTGTCTCCGTCTCCGTCTCGATGTCTCGTTGTCTCTGGCTGGCGCTTAATCTGTGATTGTGATTAATCAGACGACGCCAGCTGTCCGACTGGACGGCTACTGAGCGTATTTGATCGCTGTTTAGCTTTAAGTTTTATTTTCTATTTCTGTTTCTATTTCTATTTCTATTTCTATTTTTTATTTATTTCTTTAACTATTTTCCTATTTTTTGTGTTCTTTAAACATATTGAGTGGGGCTATTTTTTTTCCTTTTTTTAATGACATGCGAGTGTGTTTAATGAAATAAAAAATCGCATAAATTAGATATACATATTGCAATTCTGATATCGGGTTACTTGAACAAGGTCCGTAAACTGTGTCTTCTCCTCCTCCGGCCGCAAAAGAGAAGGGAATACCTACTTATGTTTTCGGATCTAGATGTGTGTAGAAAGTTCCAAAACAAGAACTTCAAACTTGGCTAACAAAAAATTTCCACTTCATTTGGCCGCCAATGGGTTTGTTTATGAATGAAGGTGGTCCAGCAACTAACCAAGTCCCAGTCCAACTTCCAGTCCCAGTCCCAGTCGCAACAGTCAGTTGCCAGTTGCCAGTTGCCAGCTGCCAGCTGCCAGGTCTCAGTTGCCGAAAAAGCACAGCAGGACACAATTCAATAGTTGGAAAAACAAGACAACAAGCTGAGCAACAATAACTACAACTACAACATCCGAAGGAACATCAAACAGACAAGCGACCAAATTACAAACTACAACCACTGAGTCAATGCTGAGACATTGAACAGGGCCAAGACTTGTCAAAACCGCCCACGGATGTTGCAACAAGAAGCCGCAGACTTTAGCTTGCAACTCAAACTTAAACTTCGACTCCAACTGCAATTGTAAATGTATTCGTGTAAATGTATCTGTATCTTTGTATCTTTGTATGTACACATGTATGTATATGTATAAATACAACGGTATGTGTAGCGCCGGCGTCTTCATTTATCAACGAAATACAACCACAGGCATTCATTTGTATGCTTCACTCTACAGCCTTTGTATGCATGTACACATACATACACACATGCATACACATATACATATATGTGTGTGTGTGTTTATCAGCACATTGCAGGTGGTCCCACGAAGCCAGCACCGGCATCGGGACAGGCCCTGCAAGTCAGGGCCCGGGGTCGCTGTGCCGACGTTTCCGTTTGCCTTGTTGCTGCGTTTTATTTCATGTCGTTCCGAATTGTTCTTTATTATACCCTTTAAACAATTTATTTACATATAGGGTATAATTGGCCGGGGGTGTGACAGAAATCTGAAGTATCTGTAAAGCCACAAATTGTCTTGAGAAAATTGCATTTGATTCTGCAGTCCAACTTAAATGTAGGTAGTTTGGGGCTTAACTGAAGGTACAGGGTATCAGGCAGTCGTATATTTGGAATGAAACGCTTCTGTTCTTGTGTTGTGCTGTGTTTTAAAACATGTTTAACATGCGGCGCTTGCTACTTTGACTTAGCGCCGGGCCCAAAAGAAAAGGTAAATCAAACAAAGAGCCCAATATGCAGGAGTTACATGAAGAAGAAGAAGATGATGAAGACAAAGAAGACTGCAGGGAAAATCGTGAGTAACAGAGAGAGAGAGAGAAGAGTTTGAAGATCTGCCAGAGAAAATACACACACACACACACACATACATACACATCGGCATACTGATAAAGTGGCCTAATCTCTTTGACCTGTTTGGACTTTGGGTTGGGCATCGCTGCGGGTCACGTGCTGGATAACATCTCAGTCAGTGGGCAATTTCCGGCTACATGATTGTAAATTAAATATTTATTATTTGTTTTATTTGAAACATCAGTTCTTAAATAACAGGAAATCGTTTGTTGAAAAAGAAAAAGAATTCCAAGAATTTATGGCTGACAAGTTTGTTTAGGAATCTGGAATAGAATCTAACAATTTTAAAACGAGTTTTCAACCAAACCCCCCCATCACTAATACCTTCTAATTCCAACTCTTCTTCTTCTTCCTTTTTATGCTCTTGCCAACAGGTAATATACAATCCTGCTCCAATGAAGGCGAAGAGGTGCAAATTGAACAAATTCCAAACACAAAATGCTTCAAATGCATTTGTCAGGTAAGTCCACAAATACTGTTACTCCCCAACTCCCCAACTCCCCAACTCCCCAACTCCCCAACTCCATGCCAACTGCCACAGACTGTGCCAACAAAAGTGGGGACAGACAACCTTTGACCCCGATCAATATATGAAATAAAATACATGCACGAGTGCATACGCTTTATAAATCTTATGGGGCGTCGCTGTAGCTGTCTTGGGCTGTCTGGCACGCTGCATGAGCGTCGCCAATGTCCAGCCAGGACATGTTCAACGGATGCTTGGAGCGGATATGTTTCGGATGCGACTCTGTGCCACACAATTCACAACTTCTGCCAATTCCTGCCCAGGAAATGTACTCGTTATTCCAAGCCCCAAAAATGTTTCAAATATTTACATTTGACAGCCACTAAATTTGGTCAGCCCCAGTCCTTAAGTCCTCGAAGGACTTACATTTAACTACAGTTGCTATTCAGATCTTTCCTAGATCTCATTTTATATGTTGCCTGAACAACTGAAACCTCTCCACTTTGTTTACAAATGGTTTTCAGATAGTCAAGTCGCACGAATAGTAAGCGACACTAAGTAAACATTGCCAGATCGTTTTCTTATTGGCAACCCCAAACGGAATAACGGTATCGAGTTGCTTTACTTTGTTTTATACAAATTGTTTGTTTGTTTGTTTGTTTGTTTCTTGGCTTGGCTTGCCCAGGCTTGATTTGGTTTGCATTTGTTTGGCTTTTATATTTCACTGGCACCGTGGAATTGTTATGATGCAAGGTCGTCAAACGGGTTTGCGACATGACAATCGGTAACCACAGGGTAGCGATCGTTTGACAAACACTTGGCGCCGTGTTTTTTGTCGCCGTCAACTGCTACCGACAGAGCCAACGCACGGGCCGCTAATTCGCACTCGCACCCGCCACAGCGGCAACGAGAGCGGAGGGAAGAAGACGTGTCTCGTGTCGTCTTTAAGCGGCAGCAGCAGCGGCGGCGGCGGCGACAACAACAGTGGCAGCGGCAGCGGCAGCGCGTGCTTAGCTTGCCGTCAACAGAGTTGCCAGACCGCTGCACGCTGCTAATTTGTACTAAGCGCTGCTAAACGCCGATGCTCCAATTTAAGCGCCAAGAAGCTTTTGCGACGACTACAGCAACAGCAATAAAGACAACAATAGCGACAGTGACAGCGACGACGACGACGACGACGACGACGACGACGACGACGGCGACGGCGATGGTTACGGCGCGTCAGCAAACGATCGATCGATCGATTGTTGTATTGCCTCCAGCAATAAGCTCAGGCAACGACTGCGACTGCGACTGAGGCTGTGGTTGCTTTGCTACTGTTGTTGCTATTGCCTTTTGTTGTTGTATTTGTCAAGTGGGCGTTTCCAAAATATGAACAAAAAAAAAAACAAAAAAAACAACAAAAAAAAAACAAAAAAGGAAAATAAAAGGCAAGAAAAAACAATGCTGGCGCCACCTTACTTTAAGTTGATGGCGCCATGCGTTGCGCCCTCTCTAACTCTCTCTCTACCTGTCTCACTCGCACCTGCGCTCTCACACACTCATCTCTTGTTGTTGCTGCTGCTGCGACTGCGCGCGCGCGCAGAAAGTTCGTCATATTATCGATTGATCGCTTATCTCTCTCTCTCATCTCAAGCACAGTGTCGTTCTCCCTCTCCCTCCCT
This sequence comes from Zaprionus lineosus, assembly GCA_035044505.1. Classification (NCBI taxonomy): domain Eukaryota; kingdom Metazoa; phylum Arthropoda; class Insecta; order Diptera; family Drosophilidae; genus Zaprionus; species Zaprionus lineosus. Next base: position 37,590 of record JAWNNX010000324.1, read on the forward strand.
CTCTCACTCTCTCTCTCCCTCTCTCTCTCTCTCTGTCTCTTGTTTACTTATTTTAAACGCTCTTAAAGCCAAGCAAGAGCTTAAACGTTGCTCAGCTTTAATTCTATAATCCTATAAGCCACGTACTTCATGATTGCGCCTATTCATGCCCCAAACTGTAACTCCCATGCGTGGCAAAGGCTTTTGCTGATTGTTAAACTTAATAGTGAAATATTTACATCAATGTGTGTGTGTGTGTGTGTGTGTGTGTGTATGCATATGTGAATAAATTTTAGTTTTTTATATATTTATGTGCTCTGTTTCAACGGCATTTATAGCCTCAAGGACAATCAAGCAAATTGTGACGCAGCGACTTGTCTGGTGTTTGGTCTATGTCCATAAAGGGAAAACTTTTCCCTTTTTTCCGCCACTCAATTTGTTAATAAATTTTTATTTTTATGTACAAATTATGCTGAATATGCAGGGTATTCCAAATAACTTATGATTTATGCGTCAGTTGATTGAGTCAACAATTTGAAAGAGTCCTGCGACTGGATATTAGCAAATAAAATTTGTAACTACAAATTTGGCAAATGCCTTAATAAACACTTCGACATTTTATGATTATAGCCAAACTTAAATCAATAAAATCAATTATTAGATCGAGTGTCTTAGGCACAACATAAACATAAAAAATATATGCCACATAATTGCAGTGAAATATTGTAGTTTTATGTTTCATTTGGAAATCTTAAGTATAAGTGACTTTGTGAGCAATCCCCAAGTAGCTATCAGTGCCAGCCAAAAGCTGACATGCCCACTAGTGCCAATATCCACAGACATGGCCATAAAAATAAAAGCACAGTTTGTCATTACCATATTCTATGAGAGGGCCAAGTCAAAAGCGGCGGCTATCTAGAGTCTGCGCTCGACTAACAGAGTCTCTTTTACCGGACTCTGTTTTGGCCAAGTTTGTCCAGCAAACGTTTAGTTGCTTAACAGCCAACAAGAGCAGGTGCGGGCAAGCGTTTGGAGAGGTTGGCTTGTTGGCTTGTTGGCTATGACACATGTGGGCAGCGGGGCATGGCGGAGGGGATTGGAAGCTGCCGAACGGACGGTGTTAAAAGTGATCATGTTTTGTCAAACGCAAGGTCGTTGGAGGCCGTTTGCAAATGTGGTTCTGCCACTGTGGCACACATAGATACACGCATACTAACGAGCACGTAGGCACGCACACACACACACACACACACACACACACATATGTATGAGCTTGGCATTCGTGATTGCCGCTGGCGCACAACAAAAATTTCAGTCTCTACTTAGCAGCTTGTCCAGTGGTGGTGCTTGATCTGATGCTGATGCTGATGCTCAAGCCGGGTCCGGGACGCTTCGTTGCTTTCGTGGCGCCTTTTCTTTCTGTTTTGTTTTTGTTTTTGTTTTTGTTGTACTTCTTGTGTTGTTTTCTTTTTTTTTTTGTTATGTTTTTTTTTTTTTTTTTAATAGCAACCTTTGAAAGCAGCTACTAGACAACATCAACAACGACAACGACAACGACAACGACAACAACGACAACGACAACGTCGACTTTGGCGATGCTTAACTTTCATGCTGGCTGAAATATTTCTATACCGGTTCCAGATTAGAAAGAAAGAATTTCAAAGCATAAACAGCATCTGAAAATGCGTAGAGAGCGGCGTTCACAACGTGTTATATGTATGTATGCACATGTGTATGGCGGACGGCGGACGGTGGACGGCGGACGGTGGAAGGTGGATGGATGCTCTGAATATATGAACTTAAGCCCATGTTGAGCGCGTCAGTCTCCCACAAAATTTCCCATTGAATTTTCCTCATTTTAAGTGCTGTCACTTTTCAAATGTTGCGCTTTTCAATCTGTCAGCGTTTATTGCATTATTGCTGAGAGTTACGATGCCGCACTAAAGGTGCCATTAAAATTCCAACTAACAACTGCCATTAAACTAATACGATGATAAAAATCTTAGAGCGCTGCGAACAAAAAAAAAAATATCTAGGGAAAATAAAACAAATAAATAAATAAAATAACAACAAACCGCAAAAGCCTCTCGCACGAATCGCTGGCTGCTCGACACATTTTCATAACAATTGCAAATTTTGCACGTTGCGACGTTGGCCCCATCCAAATTGAGATCCAATCTGGTTTGCTTGCACTAAATTATACACACATAGATACATGCACACACACACACAGGCACACACACACACCTGAGTCGCGACATTGTTTAGCCGCAATTGCATACAAATTAGTGAAATATTTTGCCTGTTTTTGGCCGACATCTATCTAGATTTATAGATACATTTACAATTAGCCCCCGACCAGTATCTAGCTCTAGTCTCAACACTCCGACTCTGTTACGATAGCTCAGCTCCGACTCTGTTACGATAGCTCAGCTCCGACTCTGCTACGATAGCTCAGCTCCGACTCTGTTACGATAGCTGCAGTTATGGATCAGTGGCTGGCTGTGACTTTAACTCTGACTATGGGTGGGGGGGGGTTTTAGTTTGGCATTTTTAACCTGTCACTGGTAGCAAATACATGCCAGAGCTGCGCACAAGGGTTAAAGGCGCCCATAGATAGATAGATATGAGACAGTTCATCGGATCGGAGTGTTGCATAAGCAACAAAAGTTACCTTGCCACAAGCTTTGACTTATGATCGACATCAATTCTAATGCGCCGCTTACCGCTGTCAACATGTCGTTAACGAAAATCTGTGAACAGCTTCAAGCAAAATTGTGTTAAATGTGTAAATTGAGCAAACACCAACACCAACACCAACACCGACAACAATCCCAACAACAACATCAACTGTTGCAGCCATAGTTTTTTGTTTTGCCTTTTAGCCAAGTAGCCAAACAAATCTCCTAACTAGCCAATCGAGTACCACCCAGTTTATGTCTTGCATCCACCTCATAAATGGCACCTTTTTATTTTAATATTCGCTCTCATACCCCACGTGTATGTATGTGTGTGTGTGTGTGTGTGTGTGTGCATTTGAGTTGTCGTCTATAATCGATTTTGCCATTGTGTGCACCTGGGCACGCCTTCAAATGTGCACTCAATTCCATATAATTTCGACTCGTTTGCAACCATAAATTATAAAGACTGATGAAGGTCAGAGTGCAACTTGGCTGAATACAACTATGTGTGTTCGTCTGTCTGTCTGTCTGTGTGTGTGTGATGGCAACAGGCTTGACAAAAGCTGCTCAGCTGTAAAGTCGCAGGTGCAGCTGCGCCCTCAGCAAGCAGTTTGAAAAGGATGATGGGAGAGGGGCATATAAATCACAAGAGAAAAAAAGGGATGGGGGAATGTAGCTCTAAGGACATCTCGCATCCTCAACCTAAAATATATCTAATTTATTATTATTATCATTTATTGCAGAACGGATTTGTGAACTGCGACCAAAGCTGTCCCTCTATTGATGACTGCTATTTGCTGGAAGCGAAGACCAATGACACCTGTTGTCGCAAGTGCAAAGGTGAGTGGAAAGGAAATGGAAAAGAAATTTCAAATATAAATATGAAATTTGAAAATTTTTGAATCGACAGGCTGCATGTATCGCGGTGAGCCGTATGCCAGCGGTGCTGAATGGAGCGATCCGTTGGATCCCTGCAAGACGTACAAGTGCATCGCCAGTGTTGTCACCGAAACAACACAGAAGTGTTATTTACAGTGCGATGAGAATCAACTGACAGCGCCACGCCCCGGCGAATGTTGTCCCACTTGTCAGGGTAAGTAGCATCATCAATTGTCTAAAATGTCCCAACGTGTCCAACCTGTCAACTAGTTCAACCAGTCCACGAAGGCATCACTCACTCACTATTATTAGCTGGAAGCCGCAGCAGCCAAAACTTAACTAATGCCTCCTAATCGTCGGACAATGTGATCCAAAGCGATCCAAAGCGATCCGAAGCAATCTTTGGGCACAGATGGTCAAGTTTTTGTGTCTATTTTCTGATTTTAGACGATTTGTTTATTTATGGGCTTTAAATTGTCTATTAAGTCTACAATGTCGCATTGCGTTCGAGACAACAAGAGCAGCAAAACAAAAGCAGACAATGAGGAATTCTTTAGCTTTAACAAATATGCTCCAGACTAGCAGATACCCTGTAATAAAGTCGTAGAGTGATGTACATGCTCAATGCCAATGCAATTTATGCCTTTAAAGAGTTCAATACACAAATCGAAAGAAATCTGGTAATCCCTTAAATATCTACGCCCTTAATTGGTGTCCAATTGATACCCTTTATTGTTGCCCAACCACAGGGTATAATTAGTACGCACGACCACAGGTCTATGCAAATAGATCGCTTGGAAACCCGTTTCGACATGTGGAAATTTTCTTGGCTGTAGCCCAAAAAACAACAAAAAACCAAATATATATAAATGAATAAATATATATATATATATATATATATATAAGTATATAAATAAAAATAATAATAATAATATAATACGTTTTTACAAACGTTAATGTGATGGAATTTGTCATTGTTGTTTTTGTGTACACTTTGCAGGTTGCAAGATCAATGGCCAGACCGTGGCCGAAGGCCATGAGGCTGTCGCCTCGATCGATGATCGCTGCTTGGTCTGCCAGTGCAGCGGCAACAGGCTAAGCTGTGCCAAGAAGACTTGTCCCATATTGCAATGCCCCAAAACGAAGCAGAAACAACATCCCAACGAGTGCTGCCCACGTTGCACCGAGCAGCGGCAGTTCGTGCCCGTTAAAGGTGAGTCAAAAAAATTTGGGTGCAGCATTTGGCAATAGGTTTTTAACTTTTGGTCCTTGCCACAGGCAAGTGCATCTTCAACAACAAGCTATACCATGACCAGACACAGTTCACGCCCGATCGCTGCACCAACTGCACCTGCCTGAATGGCACGTCCATTTGTCAGCGTGCTACGTGCCCCATATTGGAGTGTGCGCCGGAGTTTCAGGAGGAGAACGGTTGCTGTCCACGTTGTATTGTGGCCGAGCTGCGGAGCGAGTGCTCCCATCAGGGCATTACGTATATGAACAATGAGACCTGGAACATGGGACCTTGCCGGAGCTGTCGCTGCAATGCTGGCACCATACGCTGCTCCGAGATGCGTTGCCAGACTGTCAAATGTCGTCCCAATGAAGAGCTAAAGATTCCCGCCGGTGAGTGCTGTCCCGTATGCCAGGAAACTGCCGGCACCTGTACCGTCTTCGGAGATCCACATTTCAAAACGTTCGATGGGAAGTTCTTCAGCTTTCAGGTTCGTACCAATTTTTATAATACTCGTACATTGATCTCCTGACATTTATTGGCAACAAAAAAGCAGCGACAATTTAAATCCAATTAGAATATATAATACAGGGTGTACTTGTCGTACCTATAAGCCCAAGATATAAACTATAAAACGGACTTTTATTTCCCCATAACATTTGCATAGCCAAGCAAAGTTTATAGCCCATTATAGCACATTACGTGGATTTGCTGCGGATCTTGGCAGCTGCTGTTGTCGATTTGACCACCCACAGCGACAGAGCACACACTTATTGTAGGGGCACTTGTGAAAACAGCCAGAAACCAGAAACCCAATAAGTGGCTCAGAATATAATTAAAAATAAGACCTGATTACAAAAGCTACGCCGATTTCCAGCAAAGTCTAAAAGTTAATTTTTTATTGATTCTTCCAATTTCAGGGTAGTTGCAAGTATCAGCTGGCAGCTGATTGCTATGGACACAACTTCTCGATACGATTGACGAATGATGGACGTGGCACACGACGCTCTTCGTGGCCAAAAACGGTTACATTAAAGTTGCGTGGGCTACGCATTAATCTCGGCCAGAAACTGCGAGTCAAAATCAATGGCACACGTGTCGCATTGCCGTATTCGAACAACGGTAGCAACGACCACGGTCACAATGTGAGCATAAGCCGTTTGCCGGAGGGGGGTATAATACTTAGGACGGAGTTGGGACTGAGCATTGAGTGGGATGGCAACAATTTTGTGCAAGTCTCTGTGCCTGCACAGTACAAGCATCATTTGTGCGGACTGTGTGGCAACTACAATGGCAGTGGTCGCGACGATCTCACCGGCAGAGATGGCCGCCTACATAGCGACGATGAAGTATGGCACTTCGCGAACTCATGGAAGGTAGGTGGACCCAAATCATGCTCAAGGAAGGAGAACGTTATGGCCCAGCCCACATGCAAAAAGGCAAGACAGAACTTCTTTTGCCATCCCTTGAGTGAGTCGTCAGTATTTAGTGCCTGTGATAATAGAGTAAACCCTAACAACTATATCGACTCCTGTCGTATGGATGTATGCGAGTGCACCACAATCACCTGTCACTGTGACAGTTTTGCCGCCTATGCCCATGAGTGCCGTCGCCTCGGTGTTGAGCTTCCCGATTGGCGAGCTGAGACGAAATGTCTACCTGGTATCCTGCGTCAAAATGTCACCATTTCGGACTTAACTGCGACAGGAAACTATGGCACACCCAGTTTTGCGAATCGAGGGCGACGGCGTAAGGTCATTCATCATCATCGACGCCAGCAAAACGAACTCCAAAGTACAGAGTACCACAGGAAACATGTGCCTAGTACATTCTTAAAGCCGCATGCGCCGGATCGCACGCCGCCTCCCATTCACTGAGCACGTGAATCTATATAATTTATATTTAAACAAATATACATATAATTTAGCTACTATTAAACATAAACACACACACACACACACACACACACACACACTTATATACAGACGCACACGGATGCATACAAACGCTCATGCAGGCTATTGAAAAAAAATCATTGCATACTTCTAAGCGCCATTTGCGCAAGCTAAACAAATCATAAGAACGACGTCTATGAACTTGAAGGCACTTTTAAGCTTTAAGCAACAGATTTATTTTCTGTTTAAGTGCCACTCTTTGGTAATGTCATTGCACAACACTTACATAAAAGTTCCACATAAACCAATTGTTAATACGTACTTTTAGTCTAATTGCGCATTCGCACCCATGACAGCACCAGTATTAAGCTAAGCATTATCCCCAAGTCCTAGATACATCCAAGAACATCTGGTGTTATATAGATACTCTGTTAGCGAACTATCTCATGCTTGCCTATACATATATATACATATATATATATATATATATATATATATTATCCATCATCTAGCATTCATTGTCGCCATTTATTTAGTTAATAAGGATTTATTTATTTTTTACTGGATTAAGCTATACAAACCCTAATGAGATCTATAAATCTACATAGAGTCCCCCCCCCACTCCGCCCACTCTGATGCGGAAAATTTACTACTCGAAAGCATGTTGTGTGTTTGTTTTATTATTAATTTGTATTCGAATGTGTGTATTAGCGGTCAAAACAACTCATACTATTTGATAAATTTACTCTACATAAATTTATATACAACTATAGCTTAGTGTACTTATTATTGTTAGTTAAATAAATTTTAGTTCTGCTTAAAATTTAAGCTTTAAACATTTTTAAGAATTGCACAACCAGTATTTTTGCTTAGATTAAAAAACCATTTGCAAAAATGTACTAAAATTAAATAAATAACAAAACAAACAATTTGGACATATGTCCAACCAAACGTAACTATCCTTCTCCTCCTCCTACTCTCTTTTATATACTTCAAACTTACTTGAGCGAAACAACCTTTTAAATTTTACTAATATAAATGGAAAAAATAATCTGTGTTAATAAAATTAATATTCTTTTGACTAAAAAAAAATCTATAAACTAAACAAAAAAAAAAAAAGAAGCAACTTTTGCCATTTTCCAATTCTAATTATGAATTAATCAAGTTTAACTATGTATGTATATGGCTGGATCTGTAAATGTACGACATTAATGATATAACAAATGAAAAGTTTACATTAAAAAAATAAATAAAAATAAAAAAAAAAATTCAATTTCAAATACCAGAAATCAAATAAAAATATATAAAAATTTTAAATTGTGCATTTTCAATATATTTTTTGGGCGTGAAGCCTGCAAAGGGAAACTATGAGGGAAGAAGAAACTGAAGCCTTCAAAGGGAAACTATGAAGGAAGAAGAAAATATTTTGAAAATGAGGCTTGAAATAATTTTAATATTTTTTCAAAAAAGGAAATAAAAATTAAATACTGCTTAAAAACACCTTAAGATTTTATATAAAATTCCTAAGTTGCACTGCGAAACACTCAAAAGATATATTTATTTAGAGCCGGGGTCGACGTGTGTGCAGCCCGTAACCCTCTTGGAAACTTCGTTGAAATTCAGTTGGAAAAGGCAACACTTTTGGATTGCATGTTGTTTATGATTATTGTTGTTGCCACATTTTATGTGGCAAGTGGCATCAGATTCGCAGGCACGAATCCAAAAACAATTGCGACAAGCAGCAAAAGGCAAAGAGCGAACGACGACACTGCGTCTAGGGTGGCTCCACTCAATGGGGGCCACGGACGGAAGGAAGTGGTTCAACACTTGGCTTGGGCATTGAATTACACACTCATATATGTTTACATACACACACACACACACACACACACATTAACTCACATCAATTTATGCATGTTTGCTTAGCAATACTTGTCAAAGTTGTCTAGGGTTTGTTTTAAACGCCCAACAAAATTGTGCACAACTTTGTGTGTAATTTGAACAGGGCAATCATTTGCCAGAGCAACTGAGCCTCCACTGCTGGAGCTTCACCAGCCCCGCTGCTCCCGTCTCGCAGTGAACTTGAACATTTCGTGGAAGCAGAAAGTATATACAATAAGCTCGTAAATTGCTGTCGATTTAGACAGAAATACAATCTTGTATCGGGGCTGAAGTTGCAGGCGCTCCATTGAGGAAAGCCACCAACACGCAGTCGCAGCCGCAGCCCCCAGTCGTTGTTGCTATTGATATTGCCATTGTCGCTGCCGTTCCCGCAGCGAGGCACGTGCACTGCATGCGCAACGAAGCTGTTGGACAATTGGACAGTTGGACAATTGGACAGTTGGACAATTGGACAGTTGGACAATTGGACAATTGAAGAATTGAGTAGCAAAAAAAAGAACTCTGATTGATGCACGTCGTCTTCAGCAGAATCGAGTTAATGTTTGACATCTGCGTCTGGCCACCGACTGAGTGTCTTTGGGTTGCTTCCGCGTGTCGTTCGCCTGGAGAGACAACGCCAACAACGCCAACAACGCCAGCAACGCTAGCGGCAGTAGCGGCGGTAGCGACGCGTGCTCGTGCCTTATCAGGCGCTAACCTGTCCATATCGGCGCAAATGCCGTTGCCATGGTGCGCATATAATTGGAGCGTGTGTCTGCCACTGTCCATCTGTCTTGCGTCTTGTGGTGTGGCGCCAGAGCGTACGCCAAATTTGGCATTGTGAAATGTTGTTACTGTCCATCCAAGTGCCGTTCCCCATTCCCCATGGGCAACAGTGCGCATTAGAACGTCGCCAACCACTTAAAATCGGCGATTTATCATGACCGATGTTTGCCCTGTACAAACGAATGACAACAAACGACGACGACGACGACAAGTTAAAGCTATAGCCACATTCACATCCACATCCACATTCACATCCACATCCACAGTCAGAAGCAGAAACCACAATTGACATCGACATCAACATCCATATCCAATGCCAAGTGGCCCTTCAAATGCAGAGACTCATAAAGATGCGCAGCGATAAGCCACAGGGTCAGCATATGGACCAGTCATGCATCATCCTTATGCCGCCACAAATCCTGAACCCTCAAATCTTCCTCAGTTTGTAAGACTTGAGCATGCATAAGCGAGTAGTAACGCATGAATCACCGACTAAGGACAATTGTTGGACATATTGTGCGTGGGAGACGACCGCTATTAGCGCATATGTCATCGAACGCCCACGTAAGCAGCCCAAGGGCTGCATTCGCGGGTGGCTTTCCCACGCAGTTTGCCCGGAAAAGCTAACTGAAATCTATGCGTCCTCTAGGACAAGTGCCCTACCCTCCGCCCTGCCCAAGCTCAATGGACCGTTATTTATGTCAATGACTTGGCTTTTATGAGGAAACAGTCATGTGTGTTCCATCGCTGGCTGTGTGTGTACTTGTGTGTGTGTGTGTGTGCGTGCGTTAGTGTGACTACGAGTTTTAAGCAGATACGGCAATCAATTATTGAAATAAATAGAAGCATACTCTTCGGCGCTGACCTAAATGCCATTCAAACGGGGTGGCAATTTTCGTTGGATCACAAAGCCGGCAATTAAAAAATTTCAAATTCTAAAACTAATCAATCAAGAAATGACTACAAGCTGAGAAATTAATTAAGAGGTTGTAAATAGTCTGTGGTTTTATTACTCCATGGACTGTAAGCCATAGTCAAGGTATTTAATTTTCCTCTTTGGATAATATGTAACTTTTCAATGAATGGGAACTTGAGGTATCTTAAAGTTTACTTAGTAAGGTTGCAATTAACTAAAAGTACTTACAAAATAAAGAAATAAATTATTGGATATATATATTAATATGTTTATGAGTGTGTATTTGACTAGTTAACTAGGCAATTTGTATCGTACGAAACTATGTGAGGAGCAAACATACTCACATAACATGTGAATGAATATGAGTTGTTAAAATTAATGGTCCTCTGACTGTGGCCGCTCGCTCTTATTGGTTCTGTCTAATTTAATGACCAATCAAGTATTCGGCGTCGCCTCTAATGGCCATAGCGTGTGTACGTCCATCAAACCTATGGGTTTGGGTCTTCTCTAGATAAATTAATTGCCCCCCAATGAGCATTGGCAAAATCAAAGCATTTGCATAATTAACTTTGAGAGAGATAGTCTACAGGATGTACATTGGAATATACTTATATGTATATAAGAATATGATATATGATTATGGACATGTAGTATATATACATATGTATAAACAAACGATATTAGTATGTTGACAGCTCTTCCCTGAAGTAAAAATTACGATTCAACAGACACGCAGGCGTCAGCTTTAGATGATTATTCTTTTATTTGTTTTTGCAAGTTGAGTCAAAAACAAAATAAAATCCCACAAAAATTATATACAATGAGAAATTTCGGCACATGGCAGCTCTTTTCAATATGTGTTATTATTAATTATATGAATTAACTTGTTTTTTTCTTAATTCAAATGAATTTAAATGCGACGTAAACCGAAGACAAGCAATTATTCACATATCATACGTTGAGGATGCTGACTTTGTCAGTCTGATCATCATCATCATCAGCGAAATGCAATTAAATGCAATTATGCAAAAGTCAGTACATTTACATCGATGCTAAATTATGACGGAAGTTGTTGGACAGTAATCAATACAATGAATTAATTGCGATTATCTAATCTAATCTTGAATGTCCAATAATCACAGCGATGCGCACAATATTAAATAATACGTTGCAGCAGCTGATTTAAAGAACAAATCTCGTGCTACTTAATGGGCCAACTATTAGTTCAACCTTCTATTTTTTATTTATTTTTTTTTTATATGAAATATGAAGGTGTAAGTAAGTTCGATGTATTTAGCACACAATTTAAAAAAGCATAAAGATGTTATGATTTATTTTATTGCTCTAGTTTTGTCATTTATTATAATTTTTAAGACTGACTAAATAAAGAAATAGCTTTGAGTAGCCGCTTTTAAAAAAATTAACATATTTTGACCAATAAATTTAGTCTAATGAGTTGACGCTAATATGTCGAATATTATAGTCATAAAATTCAAATCAGAAACTTGCTTTGATTTCATGCTGGACTAATCATTCATTGCGAACAAACAAAATAAAGGAAAACCGTCAAGAAAAAAAAAACTGCTTACTGCCCGCCCACAAATTAAACAACGACAGCATCGCCGTTGCCAAAGTTCCCATATAATGGATAATGCTAAAGATCTCTCTATTGATCTTTTATGAGCTCATAAATTGAAACGTGTTCGTTTTATAGGAGTGGACAGCCCGTGAATTGTGCCAAGCCAGCGATCATTCAATGGACTTATATCTTCTTCTATAATATTTGCTCGTATAAAAACAATTTCGATATTTTTTTACATTTTAATAAAAGTCGAATTCGCGTGCTCTCTCTCTCTCTCTCTCTTTCATTTGGTGTCCTATTCTCGCGTTCCCGGTCGTTCCCTCAAATTAATATTTATGTTTATTTATTAACAATGTTTTGTATAAACTTGTTCTTGGCGGTATTGTTTTGAACGTGTTAGAAAGGCTTGGTCTGCGAAATGGCAAGAGAAATAGACATTTATATATATATACACATATAAATATATATATATATGTATATGGTATATCGTATTCATTGGTAGATATATATATGGGCTTATTCGTATATATTGAAATATATGTAAATACAAATTTATACATATATATAAAAGTCAAGTTAACTAACTAATTTAACAGACAAGCTGCGTTAAGCTGAATGATTCTCCGATTCTCAACGTTGGTTTGGAGTCTGTCTGTCTGGCTACCGCTATTCATTCGGACAGAAACATTCAATAAAGACGGCCACGCGAATTGGCCGGGTTCTCATTGAAAGCTTTAAACCCAGGTGATTGCGTTTGCGTTTGCGTTTGCTTCTGCGATTGTGAACGTTAGCAGTGAACGGTTTGGTTTGCAAATCAATTGTATTAAGCTCTGATATCAAATTTCAATCAATCGGTTTCGATTTTTGGATATTAAATTCATTTTAATATCTCCTCCGCACATCGCGCGTTGCGTCCGTTATGTCAGTGTCCGTAAACAAAGTTGCCTGCGTGGCGGTTATACACTTTATATTTCTTCATCTGGCTGCCGGCAAGCTCTACGGCTGGTGTGATCCTGATCTGTGTCAGGCAGACGAACAACACATTGCGTGTGGAAATAACGGTGTAAGATTTTACTACACATGTGCTGTACATTTAATTATACAAGATTTATCTTGTATATTAACAGAGCTTTCATAGACGTTGTCAGCCAGATGCCTATGAGGTAGACATATCCCGTCATAAGTCAGACTTTGTGCACGGGCACAACAAGCGTCGCAACTTTTTGGCACTTGGAAAATTGCCCGGATACTATCCCGCTGCACGCATGACCACCATGGTGAGTTTCATCCAAGATAATATAGCTTTCAATCTACATTGTAGCATCTTTCAGGTGTGGGATGATGAGCTTCAGTACTTAGCTTCATTGAATGTACGTACTTGTATTTTGGATCACGACGAGTGCAGCAACACCTACAACTACGCGACCTCCGGTCAAAATCTATGTGCCATTTGGCGTAATCGAAACGCGAACGTTAATGTAAGCAGTTTGATTGAGGAATCGCTGGGACTATGGTTCAATGAGTATCCCTTGATCGATAGCAGTTACGTTGACAAGTTTCGCGTCACGAAGTATTTGTGAGTATCCGCTCGATAAGTAAATTGCACCGACGCAACAATTAATTTTGATTATTAATTATGAATTAATTTTATTCATTTTATATTCAGCGAGGACTACGGCCATTTTGCAGAAATGATCGTCGATCGTAATTCACGTATTGGATGCGCAATAATGCGTTTCACACGTCCGGATTATCCCTTTCTTTACATATATAATGTAGCGTGTAATTATGCATCAATATACGCCCTTGATGCGCCCCTCTACGAAGTTGGGCCATCCACATCAAGCTGCGAGTCGGGTAAAAATCCCTTCTATCCGGGTCTGTGTTCAGTACGCGAAAGATATAGTCCTAACTATTAATAAATTAGTACGTATGTGTAAATGTAATTCTCAGGTAGATAACTGCCATTCTCTCACTCATAAAACACTCACTGTTTTGTATTTTAAATAAGTTAATAGTTAATTTTAGTTTTAGTTTTTGTTTATCAATAAATAAATACACCACAATATATTTCCATAAAATTATTTAAATGATCTACACACTCCCAGTTTATATTTGACGACTGCTGACCCTTCCACAGCAGATGTCATTCTATACTAATAATTGGCTAATGATTTGTTGCAAAACAACTTCACAGAGACAGTTTTAACAATCTGTGAATATTTAAATATTCTTTAAGCGAGCTTAATCAAATAATTCCAAAATTAATGACTAACACTCGGACACTCGGCATAGTCCACAATAATGCCAAGCCACAAAATACCCAAGCTCAGGTCATACAATTGAACAATTTCAATTAGCAACTAGAGAGAGTCCCGAAATTTCTGACCAACCAGTTGGATATACCCTAAAATCTTATTCAATATTATTTTAAGACTGGTGTCCAGGTTAGACAGGTTAAAAATTGTTAGCAAAGCACTTTCGTTTGTTATTCCCATACACACAATGTGCCAAAAGATCATAAACATCTTGTTTAAATATGCAAATAATAAATATTTTTTTAATTTGTGTGTCTTACTTATGCTTTTATACGACTTCTAACACAGCTGCTGATCTGTTACGATCTACGCAAACCAGTATTTGGAATCTTAAATAGTCTGGACTTCAAAATGCACACAACAATTCACAAATAGTACAAGGTGTCAGTGAACCAACAGACAAAGAACTTGCACAAAGAGTAAACACTGAAGCCCAACAAGATTGAACTCAATTCAACTTTGTTTACACTTGGCAAATGGGTGAATTTTCCAAGAACACGGAATCTTATTCGAATTAACAAATTCACATATACAGTTAAGAGCTTGATTTTCTGGTGGCTTATAAGACATACGGATTATGTTGAACTTAAACTTGAACTTAGTTTGGTAGTGCTTGAGGTGCGTAACCTAGACTTACCGCCAAAGCAGCCAGTTTGCGTTCGAGGCACGGGATGCATGGACGCTTAATCAAACAACGCTACGGCGTAGTTGAGATGATCTTGACGCGAACGTTTGTTATTATGGCACAGGATAAATCATATTAATTAGGTAAATTTGCACGCAAATAAAACAATTGCACTTATAGATTTTGACGCACGCGATAACTTTAACTCGATAACTGTGAAATTAGATACGCTTAAAATATCGAAACGTTAGATGCCTAGGCAAACTTTTAATCCTTTTCTGCATGTATCGATATTTATGCATCGATATTAGTGATCAAATGAAATGTAAAGTATAAAGTGAGTACAATAATCGCCGTCCTTTTTAACGGTTGACTGTAAACAAAACTTTGTAGAAATTTGACACTTCTATATACATGTGACAAACACACAAAAGCTCAATAACTCGGAAAAGAAGATTACAAATTTCACATCCAAAAATGATACGAATATCAAAGTTACCGCATTTTCGGTTTGCGATTACTTCCCACTCCGAAGTGACGTCACTTATACTTTTACCCGTTAAGCCGACGTTGACCTGCCTTCAGTGGCGCCTGTTACGAACGGCAACGCGACATTTTATTCCTTATTACGTGAAGAGCACAAAACATGAAAATAAAAGTCGCTTTTGAGGAGTCTCATTTTTGATCGCGTGGATATAAATATTGGAATGATCGCTGAAAGAATTTGCATTTTGAATACCTTAATTACCGAATGCAGAACGCTGCAATGCACAATTTTTTGATTCGCACGTTCTTGTTGTTCATCGGATTAATAACAACAAGAGTCTTGTCCACTGAACAGGATTGGTGTGATCCCCAGTTATGTCCAGCCGGAATTACACATTTAGCCTGCAACAACAATGGTGTAAGTTATATTTTGTGCCGACAAAATCAAATAATTTTAAAATAATCTTATTAGGAATTCAATGAAACCTGCGCCACAGATGCTGTTATGATTAATCTAAGACCATATCGTAATTATATTGTGGATGAGCATAACAAACGGCGAAACTTTATTGCGGCTGGACATTTGCCAGGCTACTATCCGGCATCTCGCATGGCTACGATGGTGTGGGATGAGGAATTGGAATATCTGGCTACTTTGAACTTGAAGACATGCCATCTGGATCATGATGATTGTAATAATTCGTATCGTTTTCGCAATGTCGGTCAAAACTTGTGCGGCGTTGACAGGTTTCGACGAGCGCCATTAAATGTACATAACTTAATAGACCACGCTATGGGTCTCTGGTACGGGGAATACACGTTAATCGATAGTAGCTATATAACCGAATTTCGTGTAACCAAACACTTGTAAGTAGGACATATTCTGTAAACTATATACCATATTCCATATATTAACAATTTTACTCTTTTCTATTTAAAGTGAAAAGTACGGTCACTTTGCAGAAACAGTTGTGGATCGAAATACTCATGTTGGCTGTGCTATGATGCGCTTTACCAATGACCAATATCCGTTCCTCTACATCTACAACGTAGCCTGCAACTATGCCAGCTTTTATGCTGTGGGTGTACCGATTTATAAGACTGGCAAACCTGCTTCCGAATGCGCAACAGGTGCAAATCCTAAGTATCCAGCTCTGTGCTCGGTCGACGAGGAGTACAATCCTAACTACGATATATACTAAATAAACTGATTACCAAAGACAATAATTTAATTCTGTTAATTATCAATTATATTTCAACACAGACTCAATTGTTTTTAATGGACTATCCAGTTTTGATTTTCGTTACAATACTGCTCATTTTGCTAACAGCTAATTAACGAACCCATAAAAAAATGCAATACTTATATAAATATATTTTATATTCATTTAGACCGCAGAAATAAAATCAAAATTCGTCAGCACCGTGGAACAAGGCAGGGAAAGCAATAAATATAATGCCGGAATAAGTAACGCAAGGTTCAAAGTGAAACAAAGTCCGATATAATTTATAGAGTTTAAGTTAACAAAGTGACGTTAATGACATTTTTCACAGACCAATAAAACGACTAAGTTAAACTCATTCATCAGTCAAGTTTATGTGTAAATAAGGTAAATTATCTTGCCGTAAGTTTCACGTAAAATTTTCTAATATAAATATCAATTTTCTAATAATTTTCTGGCTATCCACGGTTCGCTCCAATAGCAGTAATTAATGTTGTTTGGATGGCATTGTATTTATTAATTAGTATATTAATTAATACCGCAATAAAAATATTATCACAAAAGGTCAATTTTGAAAGTCAAAAACAATGCCACTAAATCCAAATGGGCCACCCAAGCAACCAAGACTCAAGGAGTGAGTAACCCGCTTGGGCGCGTTGACGTCGACATTTCTCACTCAATTGTCGCCAATTTACGAGGCATTGTTAAGCCTGCTGTTGGATAAACTGGATACAAGTAGAGCAAAGTCTGTATAACTTACCGCTTCATGTGTGGGATTTGGATTTGGAGGTACAAGCACAGACACAGACACAGACACACACACAGACACAGGCACAGGCACATGCACAGCCGCAGGCCATAACTGACAAGGGATCATGGCCCACACAGCACATGCCAGACAGCGGGTCTGCCTGTCCTACCAAGTTTTATCCAGGTGGCAGTTGGGCCACGAACAATACGTGTGTAAGTGTATCGCTTTATCTGTGACTTTTATCTTGTTTTATCTGCAACTATGCATCATAAACGAGTCCGCACGCCCACACGGCCTCGTAGGCTGTCATGCGATTATTGTAATACCAGTTCTATGCTCTGCAATCATCAAGTCAAAGATTAGGCAAAAAAAAAAAAATACTTAGCTCACTTGGAGATGTTTATTATATTTGACAATATCATGGTTAAGTGATTCTACCACCAAATGCCCAGATCACTAAACAGTTCCTCATTGGTGGGTAACTCGAAATCGTCGTTCAGCCACTGTGCGCTTAAGTTCGGCTGATGCTCGTGTTCTTTACCATTTGCTGCTGGCCCATAATTCTTGCGGTATCCCGTGTCCCGCAAGTCATCCTCATCGTATTCCTCCTCATCCTCAACAGCCTCCAAGGAATTGCTTAAATTCGTTTTTCCAGATCGGGCGCCGGTATCACCTAACATACGCTGCATATTTTCAATTTCATCTACCGGCTGAGTGGATGTGTTTTGTTCCTCTTTCGAGTCCTTGGCTTCTGTTTGCATGCTAGCTCGCTCCTCCACTGACATTGTGGCCAAACGTATAAGGCGATCGAAAAGCGTTGCAAAGTGACGTCTAAAGCGAGAATAATCAAAGCTCTCCTTGTTACTGTTTCCGTCTAGCAGGCCGTTTGTTGATGTCGATTTTGAGCGCATTAGTGGACCAAAATGATGCAGCATATCAATGCCAGGTGCCATCGATTCCTCCCAACTCTATAAACACATATACATTATTTTTCAAATTTTCCATTCGCTACACTGCGCCACCCACCAGCTCTGTCCAATCCTCGACGGGCACACTCAGCACTGAACTAACAACATTAACGACACGCTCCTCTAGGTTCAATGCTTGAATTATCCACCTGGCCAAAGCTACTGCGCAATTGAGGTCGCTGCGCTGCCTGAACGACAAAAAAATAAACAATAAATTGTCAATACTTTTTGTATTTGTCCACTGAGATTACAGTAGCGGCAAAAATAAATGACAGGTCTATTAGCTAAAGTATTGTCAGGGATTCAATTAAGTTGTTCCACTGAGATTTGAGGATTGAAACAATAATTAAAAATTATAATATTGTTAAAGTAAACATTTAATAAAATAAATAAATTAATAAAACTAAATAATTAATAAAATAAATAAAAAATAAGTAATAATATTAAAATTGAAGACAGCTAGTAGATTCGTAATGAGGCGTCTCACTGCTTGCATACAATTGTGAGCTACTGTAAACGGGCGGGGTTGGTTAATTACAGGTCAACACTTACCTCTGTTCGTCCCGACGTATTTCGACTAGCTTGTCGCCTTCCAATATGAGGTGGTCATAGTTCGCCTCTATTTGCATGGTCAGTGTCTCTTTGGGCTCGGCCTCTGACTGTTCCTGCAGCTGACGCTGTAGGGTTTTAAACTGCTCCCATAGCTCCTCCAATTGTTCCTGGAATGTCAAAACAAAACACATCCACACCCAAAGTCCTGTTTTAGGTTCCAGCCTTGCACATGTGTTCCCTACCTACCGTTTGCTTGCGTATATTCTGTTGTGTCTCGAAATGTACGTCGACGCGGTGTAGAATGGGTTGACTGGGTATGAAAGGAGCAGCTATGATGCGTTCCACGCAGCGATTGAGCACACCGCGCTTTGGCTTCCTTTTGTGCATTTTAATCAACCCCGAGTCGTTGTCCAGGCGAATCGTGGTTTCCACAATGCGTTCCAAAATCATGGCAAACGTTTCCACATGATCCGATTGTATTCTATGGCCGAATATCAAGAGATTCAGTGAAGATCGGAGTAGATCAGTATACGAGCAAATTGTACCGTATTCTATTGGAGTTCTTGGCTGCCACAATTGTAATGAGCTCTGTGAGCTTGTCCAGACCGGGACACAACAGCTGAAGCCCGATAGCATGCACATCGCTATCCACCTCGACGAACTCTCCAAAAAATGTTGATAGCTTGGGAGCCACATGCTTGCTGGTAATCGTGTACGTCAGCTTGATGCCTGCCGTCTTCTGTGGCTGGTGGCTGGAGTAAAACATGGATAACGGCAGATAAGCGCTTTGTTGTAGGACACGCGGAATACCCTAAAAAAAAACAAACAGGAAGCGCTTGCCGAATTTGATCTTTGCCGATCCCACGCACAACTCACCCGGGGACTGACAAAGGAGGCAAATACATCGACACGTGTGCTGTGTACATGCAAGAGCTCGCCCATGTAAAACTCCAGTGGTAGCTCCCGTGTGGTACCCGCTGGTGTGTCCACCAAGGTGAGAGTCTCCTGAGTGCAACGCACGCCACTCGGAGTTTGTATAACAATCTGAAGCTCAGCCAACTCGGCCTTAATCCTAACTTTGAGCAATCCTTTTGCAGAGGGTAGCTCCTTGACAGCCACATCCGCTGGAACATCCAGCATAAGTGTATCCAAATCATCGAACACTTCCTGTTGTATATTGAAAGTGAGACGCACTTGCTCCACCGCCTGCTGATTGAGCACATCCATGTCACGTATATCAACAGATTCCTTGATTTCATCCTCAAGGCGCTGCAGTTCCTTTTGCGCCTGGGCGAAGCTGAGCTCCTCAATATTAAGTGGCTGCACTTGAAACTGATAAGGCTGAGCACCAAGAAAGCCGACATTCACTTGGCCAGTAGCCGATAGCGTCACAATGCTTCCCGCCAGTCCTTGGACATTGGATCGCTGTATAGCCACTGGTGCCGGATTCTGCCATTGAGCAGCCCAAATGATGTTCGCCTTCTCATAAAGGTGAAGTTTGGCGGTGTCCGAAACTATTGCTGTTATGAGTCTCGCTCCAGGTTCTGCATAACATGACCAGAGATTGCTACTTTATTCTTTCCGACCCCATCACAGACTCACCCCAGTAGTAGCCCACAACGAAGCTATAGAAGCATTTGGGTGCGTAGTCCAGCTTTAAGATGAAGTTGAACTTTCCATTGTCATCCAGACAGATGAAATTACGCTCGCCCAGGATCATAATATTTGAACTTGATCTATAGGATTAACCTATTATTAATACTGGAGGATACGCCGTCTGGAGCACTTACTTTTCCAACTGAACTACCCGCATGTCGAGGATGCCTTCGCCAATGCATTGCGACCAGATCGGCTGATAGCTGCTCTTGGTGATCAAGGAATGGGACAAGTCCTGATAACTAAAGCTCTGTAAATGCCAAGTGGCGCTGAACCGAAAGAAGCTATCAGTTCGCTCACAATAAACCACTGGAGCGGGCAAACTGCGTTGACCAGGAAAACGGCATTCATAGCAAATACCATCCTGCTCATAGAAAGTCAGTGTACCATCCAGGTGAACGACACAGAAAAACTCACGACCCTTAACCTGGCCAAAGTGTCCTTGGCACATGGAAAACGCAACTCGCTGAAACTTGTGTTCCACATGCAGCTGGAGCTTCAACTGTGTGCCATACTCAGCCAATCCATTGAGGGTCTGCACGTTGTAGATGGCAATGGCGTTGGGTAGGAGTACGGCCAGTTGGTTGACATTCTCGTTGCGGACATTGCTGCAAGAGTTTCAGAAAAATATCCGTAAAAGCTTTCACCCGAAAATACGGTATTTAAGGTACCCGCTGAACTTTCCCACATAAAGACCCAATATAGGAGCCGTCAACTGGGATTCCAACAGCAAGTCGGTGGCCTCAAAAGCTTTGCCATGCGGATAGTAGATGCTCAGCTGTCCGGTTTGGGAACCCACGATAATATAGTCCTTCTCCTGTGCCTCCAGTCCAAAACGTGCACATAGCAAACTCGCCACATCGTACTCTTCGCCGGAGTCACCACATTGTGCTGACCACCAGCTGCTCACGTTAAACAAGGACATGTCAGTGGACGATAGTTGGGTACTAAGCCCAACACGGAAACTCTTGTTATTGTTATTATTTAAGGAGTTGTCATGGGAATTGAAAATACCTGTTTCCAGGGTTGGCCCAGAATTTTTAAGGGTTGGACATTTACCAAAAAAGGCGGTAATCCTTTCAAAAAAAAAACAAAGACGTTCCGATGCATTTATAATCATAATACTTGTATATTTTTTTTTGTTTTTTGTTTTTTGTTTTTTTTTTATAATATTGTACATCATAAGTTATGTATGGATTTAATTTCATATTAAAGTTATTGGACTATAGTTATAAGTAGGTTCTACGTCTAAGAGCTATATGGACTTACATGCTGCGCTAGGTTGAGCGTAAGGAATACGAATTAACAAGTTAAAAAGTTTTTGGCTATAATTAATACGACTTAAGGTTTAAAATTCTATGGTATAATATGGTATACATATATATATATATAATTACAGTTTATTGCAGTTAGAAGCTGCTTTTCTATGCATACATAAATATACATACATTTATATAATATGTGTGTGTTTGTGTGTGTGTTAGTTGCCGTGGTGTCTGCCACGCCATTCACACAACATCAACATCAACATCATCATTAAAATCCTGCTCCCGGCAATAGTCGAGCGCCGCTCATGGCTGTAAAACCAATTGAAACGAAAGTCTTTAAGTACAATTTAGGCAATGATTGATTAGCTGGCTGACTGATTGATTGATTGATTGAACAAACTGAACAATGCATGAAGTTGAAATGAGTCAAAGCTGATTTAATTTTGTTTTCATCACACAATCCGAATTTACGCAAATGGGCTACAAATTTCCCATTGAAAATGTGGCGACAATGCATTTCGTGGTCGTAGTGGTTATTGTGCTTGTAATTGTGTTGGTGCTTTTGATATTGGTATAGGTATTTGTATAGGTGTTGGTATTGGTGTTGACATTGGTATTGGTATATGTATTGATATTGATATTGGTATTTGTATTGGTATTGGTATTGGTATTGGTATTGGTATTGGCATTGGTAGTGGTATTGGTATTCGTGTTGATGTTGGGATTGGGAGTGTTTGTGGTTGTGGTGGTAATGATTCTACGCCGATTGCGTGGCCGAGCGTAGGCTTTTGTGCGATTCGCTAAATGTTATTCTTTTTCGCTTCTGATCAATATCTTTTTCTTCACCAGCGTTCGTACCTGTTGTGTCGTCGGCTGCGTCTGTGTCACGGGTCCGCCCTGCTGCTGCTGCTGTTGTTGCTGCTGTTGTTGTTGCTGCTGCTGTTGTTGCTGCTGCTGCTGCTGCTGTATGCTACTAACTGTTGGCAGCGGCGCTGTTGTCTGTGTTATAGTCATCACCTCCGCAGGACCCGCCGTCGGTCCAGTAATGCTTGTGTGCTGCTGTTGCTGTTGCTGCTGCACAACAGCTAACAAATTGCCCCCAGCTGTGGTCTGCAGCCGCACGGGGTTTGCGTTCTGTCGCTGATTGTGCTGAAGTGCCGCTATGAGTGTTTGCTGCGTCGTTTGCCCACCAGCAGCACTGGCAACTTTCAAAGCATTGGCAATATTTTGACCGGTGCGCAAGTTGCCAGCTGCCAATGCCTGCGCTGAAGCGGCTGATACCACCTACAAGATAGAAGATATGTTAATGGGAAATGCATCTTTAGTTTCCCATTGATGTTTAGCTTACCTGAATGGTTTGCCGCTGTGTGGCTTGCGATGCCACCGAAACTGGTATGACACGTCCCACACTAGTCTTGCCCAGCACAATACCCGCCTGCTGGCCGCTGCGCATCACTTGCTGTATCTGCTGCACGGTCACAGAGTTGGGCAATGATTTTGTATTTTGTATATGCAAAAGTTGAGCCTGCACGCTGCCACCGGCAGTTGTCTTTTGTTGTTGCTGCTGCTGCTGCGATGCCGGCGACACGGTAACGCCACCCGGCGTCTGTTGCTGCTGAGGGCCCGTAGTTGTGGCTACAATGTTGGTGGCTGTAGGCTGACCCGAAGCGGTAACCAGCTGAGTCATGCGATTTATTTTTCGTGGCATGCTCAGCTGTTGTTGTGTCATTTGCAGGTGTCGCATCTGGTTGGGCATTGTTACCTTGATTTGGCTGCCTGGCTTAAGCTGCGGCAAGGTCATATTAACGCTTCCTCCCTGCACTGTGGGTGGACCTGTGGCCGAAACAGTGACACCACCAGCACTAACGCTATTGCCGCTGGCCGCCGCAGCCGTAGATGCCTTGACCAGCGAAGCTATCTGCTGTTGGGTAACCTGTTGCGTTTGCTGTTGCTGTGCCACACCAGCCACCGGAAGTTGCTGCTGCTGTGCGACACCACTGCTGGTGGCGGTGGTAAAAAGCGGTCCAGTCGCCTGTTGTGCCTTCTGGGCGGCCAAAATATTGTGTCGTTTAACAAGTAACATGTCCCCAGGGCCTGTAACACTGGTGTTCACTCCACCATCCGTGGTTATCACCTGGCGCTGAATACCTTGTTTACTAGTCACCTGTTTTATAAATTGAGTTCGCGTCTGTCCCTGCATTTGGACTGTACTGACTACGTTGCCAGCCTGGACAGTTGTGGCGCCGGGAATGCCAGAAACAGCCACTTTCTGATGTGTGGGAGTTTGCATGAGATTGCTTGCCTGAATGATGGTACCTGTGGCTAAAGAGCCGCCTGTGGTTTGAACCACAGTGGAATTTAGACTGGCTATAGAGCCAGCGGCACCTGCAGGGGACGCCTGAGTGGCCAGAACCTTGAGATTGCGCTGTCGATAGAGTTGGATGTGCGTTGACGCCTGGGGAGAGCCTGGCAGTACAGCTTTGCCGCTTTGTTGCAGTGCACTGACCGGTATGCCCTTGGGTGTAACGAGTTGTGTTGTCTGTGTGGCGGGTGAGGCAGAGACAGTGGCAAGACGCAGCTGCGTTTGGAATTGTGCCGAACTTACACTTTGGCCTAAGCCGGGCATGGATACAATCGACTGACTACCGGAGGAGGTGCGCTGCTGCAAGACCACATCTTGTAGTGTATTTCCCGCAACAGCTGCGCATGCGGCTGCCGCGGAGACAATGCGTTGTCCACGTAGCATGGTCACTGTGCCCGTCGCTGTCTGCTGCTGCTGCTCTTGCCCGGTAGCTGTAGTTGTTAAGGGTCCCACGGAAACCACCTGTGGCAGGGTCTGCGTCTGGACAATGCTGCCCAGCTGCGGCGCGGTATTCACTGGCAGCGTCGATTGGGACGATATGGACACAATTTGAGCTGTTGAAGTCGCATTGACATTGCTGTGTGTGGCTATGGGTAATGTTTGCACAGGTGTTGTTAGCACCACACTGACACTGGACTGACCGCCTTGCGGTGGTCCGATCTGCACGCTTGCATTTCCCGACGATTGCTGCGCCAACTGCTGCAGCTGCCCGGCTGTCAAATTGGTTGTGGTGCCCACAATGGTCTTCACCAGTTGTTGAGTTGTGGTTTGTGTGCGCAGCTGCTGCTGTTGTTGCAACAAGACAGCTGTCTGTTGTGTGGGTGCAACATTGGCGCTGGTCAAGTGCTGTATCTGCAACTGCTGAAGTTGTCCAGTGCTGCCAGCAGATACTGTGACTGTCGTCGGAGTTGGGTTAGCTACCAATTCAACGGTTTGCTGTACCGGATTCTGCAGGTGCTGTTGTTGTTGTTGCTGCTGCTGCTGCTGCTGTTGTTGTACCTGCACTTGCTGTTGTATTTGTTGCTGCTGTTGCTGTTGGACGTGCTGTTGCACTGACTGCTGCTGCTGCTGCTGTTGTTGCTGCTGCTGCATTGGTGCCATTTGTCCACGCTGCTTCTCCCGCATCTTGTTGGGCGTCATGACTGCTATGTTCATGGGCGACACGGGCTGATCGTAATTGGTGATTCCGAACTTCTGCAGCACCTCCATATGCTTGGGATTCATAAGACTGGGCGCATTAAACTGACGCTTTGGTGGCGGTGCCTTCTTTAAATAGGCCGTCTTGATGGTATCAAAACGTTGACGCATTACTTTAAGGAACGAAGTGTTGTTGTCGCTGGCATAAAGTTGCGTGGTGCGCAGGTAACGCAATGGACTTTTCATATACTCCGTACGTAAGGTTGGCTTCAGCTTCTTCTGTTTCTTGGGACTCTCGACAACCTTACCCTCCTCCCGAGGCTGTATGTGAGTCTCGTAACGCCAGCGACACTGCCTGGCCGAACGATACGTTTTTGAGCAGAAGTTAACTAGCTCGGACACTAAGTCCCAATTGGGCGTTTGTCCCGGCGATAGGAGCATCAAGCTGCACGGCAGCCCCTGCAAGTTTATCAGGACATGCAATATAGCAATGTCCTCAAACACACACCATTCGCTCATCGCCTCTGGCTCAGCCAGCGGCTTTGGTGGTATCTGTGGTTTCAGGCCAGGAATCATGGAGTTTGGCTTAAAGCTGCCTCGGAAACGTTGATTCTTCAACTCCCGTCGCAAGCGCGCCAGCTGCGCTGTTGGACGATCGAACAATGAACGCGGCGGCACATAGTTATCCTCACGACGCATTTTATTGGGACGACGGCTGCCATCGAAACCAGCGTCAGTACGAGACCGCTTGAGCTCCCGACGCACATAAACTGGCGGGAGTTGTGTTTCCGGAATGGGTTCTAGGTCATACATAAATGACAGGGAATGGTCGATGTAGATATCATTATTATCCTGCGGCGGCGTTGGCGGGCACCACATCTACAACAAGAAAGACAAAATTAATTGATAAAAAGGAAAATCAATCACAAAGTAAAAGGTCACAAGGTACTTACCGGCATTTGCTCCATGGTGTTGCGCGATATCCAGACCTGTGGGGTTCGTGATGACAGTCGCATAAGTTGAAGAAAAGAATAAACGTAGCAATATATTATTTTCGTTTCGTATGAAGGAACTCTGTTTTGGTGGTGGTGTTTATTGGCTTAGTAACTATCTAACTATCGTATCGTATCCTAACTTGTAACTTTATGTAAAGATATGTTGTTGTAGCTTTTCATTATTTCCGGAACCATTTCGTACGGCGCTGAAGAACAATTGGCAAAGTCTGTGGAACTGCTATACACGGAAATCGGGTACAATATTAGTTAGTTAGAGCAGAAGCTTAGGTGGGCCAACAAACAAACCAACGAGCATCATCATATATCATATCAATTAAAACTCTCGTTTTTACATTTAATCCTCTTTGACATATTTTTTTTTTTTTTCGTTTTTTTTTTTTTTTTTTTAGTTTCATTTTTCTTTAGCGACACCAAAACAGAATTCTACATTCGTTAGCACAGAAAATAATATGAGTAAATCTCTAGATGATTTCCGCTTATTCTTTTTCCAACTTTGTGCAATTGTCTTCTTTAACAAATATATAATATAAACTTATATATATATATATATATATTTATATGAGGCGCACGAAATTTGTCCGTAAATAAAAACCACAACGTCTTTATGTTTTTTCTCTTATTATTTGTTTACCATTTATGTTTTGTATTTTTCTCTTAATTCTCTTTTTAAAGCATATCGCATCGATTTTTGTGTTTTATTTGTTAGTCAATCTTTATGCTTAAAGTCTTTAGATTGTTTTTTTTTTTTGTTTTTTGTTAATGTTTAACTTGTATTGGTTTTGTTTTCTTTTTTTTTTAAATACAAAATAAATTATTGAATGCAAAATTAATGACATATACCAAATAACTTGACCTAGAGAGACTTAATAACTAAGGCGCGCGCAGCAGAGTTTTCCAAAGACATATTTCAAAACTAAGACGACTTTAAAACGAAACTAAAATTAATACAAGTGGAGTTTAAGGTAGTTTAGTTAGTTCTCGATTTGTTCAACTGCTTAGAGCTAAGGTTCATAAAATATATTTTATATTCTGCTGATATACGTGTAAATTATTTATATACAGAATGTTCTTAACTAATCCTCAATGCTGCTCCCCCAACTTGGGGGCAACAGTTAATCCATATAACCCAATTCCTATTTTTATTATAAAAACAAGGATCGACGCTAAGAGTAAGAAATCAATTTCATATGAAGCATATTAATTAAAAACACCTTAAGGTAAACATTTCCTTCACTCTCTAGTCAAGTGAGAATTAAATTCTAAGGAATTATGATATTAGTTATATGTTAACGTTAACTGTTGTCCCCATTCCGCAGCCTATTTTAAACAGAATTTGTTATCCTAGTTATACTCTTTCTTCTTCTTCTCATCACGAAAACTTCTCGCATTTATTTGCCACCTAACTAATTTAGAAGGAAACTTGTTACAGTCTATAAAATACTCATAATTTAATATAAAATGAACTTTCCACACACGCCCACACAGCTCAGATGCGGTGGGCGAGCGTGAAAAGTACGACATTTAAACATATTGGAACACCCACTAAAAACCACATGACGCATACAGATCCACAGCCGCAGCAACGATTCGTACAGGCTTCATATTAATACTGACCGATATTCTCATCTTAGTTATCACCTGTTGCTGCCGGCACCGTTCGAGCTGCCGCCAGATATGTTTGCTGTCTCCTCCATGCTCGTTGCTGCACTTATAATGTTGGAAGCCACAATGCTCGATGCTAATGTGGAACGAAGACGGACACGAGGTGTTTTCGTAATCCACCGACTTAATGTATTGGTTTGAACTTGACCTTCCTCAGACTTTTTGATCACCAAACGTCTGTTCGTGTTTGGCTGTCGACCAGCTTTTAGCTTTATTTTTGATCGAGCCGTTGGTTCGCTACGTGGAGTTACACGCTTGGCACTTTTAACTGCACTGCCACTTTTCGATGTACTCATGACAGGACTTACGTCCAGCGTCCATAAATTAATCTTTACAGAGCCACGTGAGCGGGTGCGAGGTGTGTGTCCAATTACATCATCGGTGGCAGCACGGGTACTATTACTGCGTCGTCGTTGAACTAAGGGTGTCGATTCCTTGACTTCTCCTTTAGTGTCCCCCTTTGGCTGTATGTGGGAGTCATTGGGATCATCTGTATCGGACTCCTCAGATACGTTGTAATATGTCGAGCTGGTCATTGTAGTGTCTTGAACTTGGTCATGTGCATTCCAACCATCTTCACTATTGTGCTCTTCGCCGGCAGTGACATAACTGAAATTGGACTGTACGTCAACATTACCATCATCATCTGAGTTAGCATCGGCATTGGGATCGTCTTTCTCAGTTTTATGTTCTTCTTTATCTTCATCTTCATCTTCGTCGTCCTCCTCTTCGTCATTTTCTGATAGTGTTATTTCTGGAGATTCTGAATTGGCAGCTTCTTCATCGACAGTTTCCTCTTCCTCATCCTCATCAACATTAACATCTTCTTCATCTTCTTCTCCATCTTCATTTTTATCACTCTTTGCATCAAATGACGCACTAACTTCTTCTTTTTTATCATCCTCATTCTCACTGGTATCACTGCTGTTACTCTGCGAAGGAGGAGCTGATATCGTTGCTCTTCGCCCGATCAACTTGCGTCGCGTGGTATTAACCGCCGTTAAGGATACACTCTCCCTGCGTTGCGGTTTGACCGCTGAGTTTTTAGGGGATGTAACCGTATTGGTGGTTGATTTAGCTGGGGTCTTCATCATCTTGCTCATGGCTATATTAGCCGACTGGCGCTTGGGGCGCTCCTCTGTACTCGTTTTCGCGACTGGATCTGTACTTATTCCTGCTGCGGCCATTGCTGTGCGCGTCGTCTTTCTAGTGGGTGGTGTCGTAACAGATGTGTCTATGCCTATGGCATCAACATCATCAGCCCCAAAGGAATGCAGACGTGTCTGCCTCCTTCTGAGCTTGGACGCCGGAGTCTCGGCAGATTTTTTACTGGTAATACCACAACTGACTTTTGCGGGTGCACTAACATTAAGATTATTTCTACTAGTGCGCACTGGAGAAACGTGTTGTACAGTTGGCTTTTGTTTGTTTATAACACTTTTATTTAACCCTGAACCTACACCTGGACCACTATTTTGACACTTAATTACCCCAAAATGCTTAAATCGTCTATCACGCTTGTTGTTCTTGGTTAATCGAATACCCTCCCTACTTAGATTGGAATCTTGTTTGGAATTAACCTGATTGCTGGCGTCCTTTCGGCTGTAGGTGAGTAGCTCCTCTGGTTCCGTCTCTTGTTTAAGCATCTGCTCCTCCTTTTGCATTGCTGCCAAGCGATTTGCTTCCCATTCGCGCTTCTGAGCTTCCAGTTCTGCCTCAGCGGCTCGTAATTGTTGAGCTGACCAGGCGGCTCCGGTGGCTTCCACAAATCGCATTGCGTATCTCTCGATGGGCGACAACTAGATGTCAGATCAGACAAATAAAATGAATAAAATCAGTACATTCTTAAGATAAAAATTATATTAATAATGTCTGACGTTGAGTGATATAATCGGGCGTGGAATAATATCGCATCGACTATGTCTGAACGTCTGTTTTCTCTGGGCAGTTATCGCTCGCTTAAAATTGCAAATGTAAGCCTTTTTAATGATGAGCAACTGCTGCCCAAAATAGCCAAAAACTATTTTACACAATGTGATCGATGGAATATAATAAAAGTAGTTAGATAAAAGCTTACCTGCTTAACAAGATTTTGCATTTCTAGATCGGCTTTACTTAGTTCAACGGCCGCACCACCGCCATCACCATTGCCTTCATCAGCGATCGGTATGTTCTCATCAAACTCAGCAAGATCTGCGGCTGCTTCAGCCTTTGCCGTCTTAGTGGCCTGCACATCTTGTTCGTCTTCTGCAGCGGCGAGCGCATACTCATAGGCACGCAGGGATTGCTTCTCCATTTCGATGGCGGGCTCAACTTCAGCGGCAATAATCTTGTCCTTTTCATCAGGCTTCTCCTGACTCTCTTCTTGTTCTTGAGTTTGATCCATTGTGAACAGATCTTTGATGGTGGTACTCTTGAAAAAGGTGGTCGTAAAATTACCACCCTCGATGGCCATGTCGCTCAGCATACGTTTCTGGTTGGCTTTTTTCAAAATGTTGACCTCAATAGTTTTTTCTGAAACCAAACGATATATGTGCACATCACGCGTTTGGCCAATACGATGACAACGATCCTGAGCCTGTGCATCCATTGTAGGGTTCCAGTCTGAGTCGTAGAAGATTACAGTATCGGCGCCAGTTAAGTTAACACCCACTCCACCGGATCGTGTTGATAATATGAAACAAAATATTCGTTTGTCTCCGTTGAAACGTTCCATCAGTATCTGCCGCTGTTCCACACGCGTAGAACCATCCAGTCGCAAATAAATGTGGCCATGGTAGTTGAGGAAGGCCTCCAATACATCCAGCATTTTGGTCATTTGTGTAAAAATCAACACTCGATGCCCATCGACCTTTAGCTGCCTTAAAAGACGATCCAACGTTTGCAATTTACCACAATCATATTGTATAAGTCGTGGATCGGGGAACTGTGTTGTCATTGCCGATATTATGGGATGCAGCAGTGCCAGTTTGGGGGATAACGAACTTGCAACAGTTGTCTCAATTTTCTGCTCTATTTGCCAGTGCGTGGATGATAGATTGTGAACATAGCGACGCGTGCGCGGTGCACAGACTGACGGCACATATATTACGAAATTCGCAAAAATGGGCGTCAACTCAGCACAACGTTGTTCGAAGCTTTTCAACAGAACATTTAATGACCAGTTGTCGTTGTGATGTCGCATGGCAAGTGAACAATTCGAATATCCTCGGGTCTGCCACGTGGAATGCCTTAAAGTACGGGTGACCTGCATGCATCGCTCGATTGCCTCACGACAATCTGATCCATAAATTGGTGTAGCGTCAGTGCGTCGCATATTGATGGATGCCATACGTTTCAATAATGCCAAACGCTGTTCTTTGCGTTGCTCAATGAGCTGCTGCACTCGGTATGGATCGTCTTCAGGGGTCGCTGGTGCGTCGTCCTCCTGAGACCTACCGTTTATTTGTCTTTGTGCAGTCAATTTGACATGAGTAGCCAAATCTTTCACGATCGGTTCCCTGCTAAGCTGTTGGATCTGTGCCGTGTTTCCACTCGTTTGTGGACTCGATTCAGCAACAGTAGCTGGCGATGTTGCCGGTGTTGTTTTGCTTGTGAGAGTAAGTCGCGCGCCAGCACCGCCAGAACTTGTCGCGGGCGTCAGGTAGAAAAATGGTTTACCATCTTGCATAGTTTTAGCTACTTTAGCCGGTGTTGGTGCACTGATAGGCGACCGTGTATCCAATAGCTTTGTTCCACTGCTCAACACATTTATACCCGTACTAACGGTGCTGCTTTTCGTAGCTGTGGTTGTCACAGACGCTGGCGGGGTTGTCAGACTGTTGATGATCACTGGCTTTAAAGCCATGTTTATAGGATTTATTGTACCGCTGACTCGCTTCAACACACGTCCACTGGGCACCAAGCTTCGAATAGGCACAATTTTACTACCCTCCAGCCGCATGGCCGGGCTAGCGCCAACTCGTACCGCTTGCAGTTTTATACGTTGCGCTAGCTCGGCGCTACGTACACGTATGTGGAAACGGTACTTTCCGTTGGGACATCGAGGTGGCGGCTCTGGCGCACTATCGATTTCCTCAATTAGTTTGCGGGGGGGTGCCAAAAGTCGAGATTTGTGCGAAACGTAAGCCGTCATCGTTTGCTCCAAATTGAGAAGTAACATGTTGACAGATTCCAAATTAATTTGCTACAATTTAAATAAAAGAACAATTAGTAATTTGGTAATTTAATAAATAAAGGATTTATAAATTAAATCTTAATACAATTAAAATCAGGCAAATGCCTCGCAACAGCGAACATCTTTTGTAATCGCAACCCTCTCCAAAATAGATTGGGTCGCAATGTTCAGTGACATTTTATCATCATCTTAAAAAATGTACAAATCTCATATCTAACGTAGATCGCGCCTTAAGCGCCATTATTTATACACAAACTCACCGTGAACGGATCATACTCCAAAATATCACTGACTAGACGCGGGGTATGGAACGAAATGCCCTCCATTTGAAACGGAGATATTGTTGGCCGAACCTCAAACATATTCGGATGATTGCACACCTTACGTAATTGCATCAGCACATTTATCACACTTAGCAAATTGCCGGTTTGTAATGTTTCTCGTGTTCTGCAATAATAAATATGTCATATTATATGTTTCTTGAAAGGATTATCAAACTATTTTATATCTTACTTGGATCGACTCATGAAGTCTTCGTAAAGATAGCGCTGACGATTGGACAATCGGCACATGACAACGTGTTCATATTTCTTTGGCATTTGCTTCTCGACTTCCTTCTTCAGGCGCCGCAGCAGGAATGGACGAATGACCTTAAAAGAATATAAATAAATTATTAATTAGCATAGAAATAAAATTTAAGGATTTTCCATACATTTTAGATTAGCTTTTAGCAATTGTAAAGTGCGTATTCAATGAGATCAATTTGAAGGACATGATCCCATGGATAAGTCGCTGCTTAACTTTAGTTTAGCAAGTTTACAAATTGTTTCCACATGTGGCTTTAAATTTCATGTGACACAGAGTGCGCTTGCAAGATGGAATCCCCCTTATTTGGTCTATACTTTCCTTATCCTAAGATTTATCTATACACAGTTTAAATGGACTTGATCAATTAAGTGTCACCAAGTCACTTGCAACCGTGACATTTGATTTGGCACACAGCTACGATTTTCAAGTGCGTTTAAAAAGCGATCGAGAAAACGCTTTTAGGTGCTAAGTATATATATAGATAAATACACTGATTTGACTTTTTAATATTTGGATAAGTTGTTCTCAGTGTTATGGACTTTAATATGGAATCCTTTAAAGCCACTTGCAACTAAGATTTGCTATAGCAACCATCTACGATTTTCAAGCGCATGGATTGGCGTACAAGAAAACGCTTTTAGGTGCCCGTACACTTTCCACAGAACCCAAAAATATAATGTTATATTTACCTTATGTAGCCGTGCAATCAAAGTTTCGTTGTACTCCATGTTGCCTTCAATCATACCAGTCATGGGATTGGAGAACCATTCTTTGAATTCACGATGCGATGAGAACACGTGCGGCATGAGAAAGTGCATGAGGGACCAAAGCTCCATAAGATCATTTTGCAACGGGGTACCCGTTAACAGAAGCCGCCTGTTGACAATACAAAATAAATGTTTATATTAGTATGAAGTTTTTATATTTTAAACAAGGTTGTTACATTTTGAACTTAGTTATAGAACAAAAGGAGGTTTGTCTCAAAACAAGGCCACAAGCATGCTAGGAAGGGATTAGTATGCTCTTGGTTAAATATGCGGCATTATAGCGATTTTATATTAGCACCTAAGCGTAGTCCCCATGCTAGTTTAGCAAGCGCATGGTTACTGATTTTGATGCTGGCATTAACTGTTAGGAGCAATCGGGATTTTTCCTTATAATAGTTCTAAGATAAAGGGAAACTTACCGTTCGGTGGAAAAATTAAGCAACAGTTGCCAACGTTGTGACTTGAAGTTTTTAATGTTCTGCGCTTCGTCAAGAATAAGGTACTTCCACTTTTTTCGCCGGAAACTTTGCTGATCTTGGACAACGAGCTTATAAGATGTGATGCAGACATGAAACGCATTGGGTTTCGTCCAACCAACACGTTTCATCTTTCGTTCCTTTTGCGTGCCATAGTAAGTGAGTATTTTGAAGCCTGGACACCACTTCTTGAATTCCATTTCCCAGTTGAGCATCACAGACGATGGTACCACTATTAGATGTGGTCCCCAGTTGCTTTTTGCGCAAGCCAAATGCGCCAAAAGTGCAATAGTTTGAATGGTCTTACCCAGACCCATCTCATCGGCTAAAATTCCATTAAGCTTTCGCTCATTCATCGTGACCAGCCAATCGAGTCCAATGTGTTGATATTCGCGGAGGGTGTACTTTAACAGGAATGGTACAGGCGTCACCACGTCCGTGGAGGACAAGGTGTTGCCCTTTGGTTGCAGACTTTCGGCTAATGCGGCAGCATCGTTGAGCATGTCATCTTTGTTTTCTTTGCTACTGACACGTGCGTCGCTTTCACTGGCATCTGTAAGAAGACTTTTTAGGCCATCTTCCTGCTCAGCGTCCGCATCGGTTTCAGTTTTAATTGATGACATTTCTTCATCATCATCTTCACTAGCTTCCACATCCGAGCCATCTGTTGAATCTTCTATTACAGTTGAATCATCATCTGAGTCCTGCTCTGAGGTCTCCACAGCCATTTTTCGCCTCTTCGCGCTAGGCGGTTCATCGATTTTGCCTGATTTATATTTCTCTAGCAGCTGCTCCACAGACAAATCATTATCCGCTTCAAGTTCATCGATCTCTTTCTGATGATCAACTTCCTGTTCAGCTTCCTCTTGTTTGCTGATGGTATTCTCATCATCATCGCTCATTTCTGTTGCTTCAAACTCACTATCATTGCTTTCATCTTCAGGAATATCTTCAGCTGAAGTAGCTGTCGCAGCAGTAGTGCTTTTTGTTGAGCTCTGCTCTTCGAGCATCAGCTTATCACGATTCTCCAAATAGCCTGGAGGTAGGTCTTTGAGAAAATCATCAAAGTCCATTTGAGATTCCTTGGCCAACGCTTTGACCTCCTCATTGACATCAGCTGCCTCCTCTTCAGCTTTTGCAATGGTTTCCTCATCATCCTCCGATCCAGACTCTGGTCTAAACTCATCTGTGAATAGAATTACACTTACAGTTAATAAATCTGTTTTTAAATTTTATTTAAGCCTAACATTTTTAACTGAAAACATCAGACAAATGCCTCGCAAATGCGACCATCCCTTATAAACATCGTAGTGTTCAAAAATAGACCACAACAACGTTTCAGTTAAAGTTTCTCATCAGCTGAACAAAACTAATAAAAAAAAATAAAGCAGCAAATGCCATTTAAGCTTACCATCTGATTCGCGTTTGGGTGATGTGAGGCGGCTGGATGTCAAACTAGGCGTTTCTGTCGCGTTTTTGTTCATACCCTCAGCGAGTTGCTGTGAGAATTTTTCCGTCTGATCGACAATAAAGCTGAGATGCTGATCGAGTGCCTGTTTACGCTTTTCCTCGATTTTCGTTTGGTGCTTATAATCGACCAGTTTTTCAACGTTCGACCAGAAGCTTTTAACCTCACGCGCGATAAAGGAAGCAACGCGTTTGAGATGCAGTTCTTGTGCCTTCTCGGCACGCTGTGCAGCATTGGCTTTGTCCTGGAAATGCTTCTGCACCATTTTCGCACATTTTTTAGCTGCATTCTTTTTCCATTTGCGCTCTTGTGCAAAATCTGCTGCCAGCCAAACCATCTCCTCCAACAGATAGTCCCAGTGCGCCTTCGGGCGGCTAGGCTCCTGCAACTTGGGCAAACGCCGTTCAGTCCATAATCCCTCTCGCTGTAGTTCTGATATACGTTGCATCACGTACACCTCCTGTTTGGCCTTAAATGCAAACTCCTGTGCACTACTGGGAGTGGTACCACTTGGCATCGGACTCAGTAAATTTCCACTGCCGCTAGGTGTGCTGGGTGTAGCGGCAGCAGCGCCACTGCTCACCGCAGCCGTCCCAGTTGTTCCACTACTGCCAGGGTATACCGACGTTGGAGTCGTTCCACCCGATCCACCAGTTGTTGTAGTCGCCGTCGTTCCCGTCGCTGCACTTCCAGCTGCTCCAGTTGCATTTTGCACTGAGTTTTGACGACGCACAGAGGAGCTACTACTACAGGGCACCAACGGTGTGCCACCTTTGAAAAGAAGCGATTTAATATATTTAGTATTAATCATCAA
The DNA here is from genome assembly GCA_035044505.1 of Zaprionus lineosus. NCBI lineage: Eukaryota > Metazoa > Arthropoda > Insecta > Diptera > Drosophilidae > Zaprionus > Zaprionus lineosus. The sequence goes on from JAWNNX010000324.1 coordinate 73,737, forward strand.
AAAGTCAATTATATTTAAAGAAAAATCTTAACCAGAATGCATGCTGGGATAGTGCATTATCATTTACAAGCTACGCTATATTGAAGCAACAATAGTAAAGTAATAAAAGAATCTTCCAATCAATTATTAATTGCGAATTAGTATGTGTTATTATTTTGTATGAAAATTGCTTGCAATTCAAAACTTACTTAGGCAAAAACTATGTCAACTGCATGCAAGATTCCTAACCAAAAGGATTGTAAAGTGCGTATACAATGAGATCAATTTGAAGGACATGATCACATGGATAAGTCGCTGCTTAACTTTAGTTTAGCAAGTTTACAAATTGTTTCCACATGTGGCTTTAAATTTCATGTGACACAGAGTGCGCTTGCAAGATGGAATCCCCTTATTTTTTCTATACTTTCTTCATCCTAAGATTTATCTATACACAGTGTAAATGGACTTGATCAATTAAGTGTCACCAAGTCACTTGCAACCGTGACATTTGATTTGGCACACAGCTACGATTTTCAAGTGCGTTTAAAAAGCGATCGAGAAAACGCTTTTAGGTGCTAAGTATATATAGATAAATACACTGATTTGACTAGATACTATTTGGATAAGTTGTTCTCAGTGTTATGGACTTTAATTTGGAATCCTTTAAAGCCACTTGCAACTAAGATTTGCTATAGCAACCATCTACGATTTTCAAGCGCATGGATTGGCGTACAAGAAAACGCTTTTAGGTGCAAAAACATAAGGTAAAAGTGCAGTCAACTAGTTAAAAATAAGAAAACGGAGAGATCTAATCTTACTCTAAGAAATTGTATCTTTTATGCAACAATCAATTTAAACGTCCTGCATGGATTATATAATGATAAAAAGGCAACTTTTAAAGAACGTATTAAAATATTTTTGCTAATCATTCAATTAAATCTTATACGTGAGAAAAAGTCTAGAGCAGAGATGTATAATGTAAGAGAACAAAGAATTAAAACACACCAATTCTATAAAAATATTTAAATTATACGTCATTAATACAACATAATAAAAAATATTTGCTGTTTAAGCACATTGAATGTTTAAATTAAAATTATAAAAATTCTACTATTTCAATTGGCGACAACAACGAATGAAATGCTTCAATATTCAAAAATGACACAAAGTAAAAAGAGTAGAAAAAATTGAAATGAAAATGAGATTTTCCATTCGACAGTTTTTTTTAAAGTTTTTGTAAATTTGTAGCAAACGATAAGCACCTGGCACCAAAGGTACAGAAGAATTTCCTACGGCAGGAGGCGCGGGTATTTGACCAAAGACCATACCGTGACGACCTCCTAGAGGTCTACCGGGTATGTGACCTATATTATAACGATACAATTGCATGGTGAGTTGAGAGAGTTAAGGTGTGCGTTAGGATATATGTTTGTAGGCGGTTTGTAGGTAAAAAAAAAGGTGTAAAAGGATGAAGTGAACCAACAAAACAAAAAGTAAAGGAAAACAGAATGGTAATTAAATAAATTAATATATACAACTATACATAAAATTAGTTGGTATTATAAAAACTGTATATGTAGTTGTTACTATATATATTTGTATAAATATATATACGCATACATTTGATTATGTTTTGTTTCTTTAGTGTTTGTGATTTTTAATGAGTGTGTCAATTGTTACAATATTAAGAAATCTTTAGGTTTTTGCTAAATTCATTTGGATTTATCTGGGACAGAAATATTTGCATTGTGCAGGGCGTGCGTTGTATTAGATATATTCTGGACTTTTTCTTGGGATTTCTGAGAAGGTATTAGGTATTAGTTGTATGCAAGGTGTTATCTGGCAATATGTTTAAACAAATTTGAATATTTTCTTGTTTTCCTTTTTTGCTTGCGTTTTGCAATTTTGAAACAAAATTAACACAAAATAAAACGTACAACAAAACATAAATCATAACAAAGAGATTTCGATACAAAATATTGAAGAAAATCCTGTGCAAGATTTAATTCTGAACAAAATTAACTTACCTTGCTGTGTCAACTGTACTACGGCGGCGGGTAATTTTGTAGAGACAGCAACTGGCGTGGCACCAACTGCTGGTATTTTTATTTCTGCCTCTGGTGGCAATGCATTGCCGCTTGTTTCCACTAAGCTGGTAGTTGTGGGCAATGATGATGATGATACATTTGATGATGTTGTTGTTGTTGTTGTTCCACTTCTGTTTGGACTTGATGCTGCTACCGTTGCCGCTGGTACAGACACTGTGCTGCTGCCAAGCTTTGCTGGTAACTGAGATTGAACATTCTGCAAATAATATTGATCCTACATAAGTCAACTGTATCGTTTGCCCTCACGAAATACAATATAGAATGCTTTGTGGACGAACTTATGTTACTAACCGATTTCTGTGTACTGCTGTTAGCCTCCAACTGTACGCCCGTAGTCCCTGTAGTTGTTGTTGTTGTATCAGTACTATTACTACTGCTAGCAACAGAATCTGATGACTGTGACTGCTGTTGTTGCGTTGTTTTATTTACTTGAGTTGCAGAGGCGGCTGCTGCAGCGGCGGATGTTGTTGGTTTATCCTCGGGTATCACCTGTTCGATACGATTCGCATTGCTGTAGCTAATGAACTGCGGTGTTGGTGTCTTCTTACGCCACGCAGGGTAGTCCATCATACTGCCGCCGTTTTGTAAATAAAAATATTCGGACACATTTTCAAGATGTCTGCAAATAAAAAATGGAATAAATGTTTAAGTGAGCAAGAGCTAAATAAATTTGGCCGCATCAAATGAATATTTACCTTTCCTTAAGATTACGCAAAATTTGATATTTCTGTTGGAGTATACGCTTTCTGAGCGCATTAAAGTCCTGCAGTGCTGCAGAATTAGCGCCTATAACTTCGCTACTAGCGACAACAGATGCCGGCAGCAATGACCCGACGATGTTGCTACTTAGAGGACCAACAATGATGCTACTACTATTTTCGCCACTAGCCTCGCTATCTGATTCTGTTTGTAAGCGCTGGCGCTTGGCCAGAGGAGGTGATATGGAGGTTTCTGTTGTTGACAAACTGGAATATGTGGGGACTGCTGTTGATGATGCTTCTGACGTTGCTGCTGTTGCTGCCGCCGTTGCCTCTGTGGACAAATTCGCCAGCGGCACAACAAGCAGCTGCGCAGTGGGCAGCTGTTGTTGTTGTTGTTTACTACTTTTCTGCTGCGTTATGGCTTCTAATTTATTATTGTTATTGGCTGTAGATGATAATCTGGGCGTAGTTGCAACTGATTTATCCGTTGGTTGTAGCGTTACACGGTCTGACACAGCAGGAGGGGCCGGGCTTAGCCCTTCATGCCCCCCTCCTGCTGAATTACCTTCATTCATGTTTGATACATCTGAAAAATGGCGGGAAATGAAAATATTTCAATTTCTAGACATGTGCCGCGTGTTTCCTTAAAGAGAACTTTTCAACACTGATACCAATGTATGTACATATATTTACACACAACTACCTAAATTTTTAGTATAAAAATAACTAAAATATATTATTTTCTTTCTTACAATCTTTACATGTTATATTTTTCACTTTGAAGACGCAGTGTTCTTCATTATGGCTGCCTGCACCCCTACAGCATGTGGTAGTGCATAGCCGACATGCATATTACTGCTTTTCTTTTCTCATTTCATACACATGGCTTTGCCAAAAACCTTTTTTTGCATTCGGTTTTTTCTTTTTTTTTATTTTGAAAGTTGCACATTTCATTTTAGATTGATTAAATTTCACGAGTTGCGGCGCTTTTTTTTTAACCTAATCAAATCACCGACGCGGGAAAGAGAAGACTATATGCTCAAAGTTGATGCTGTTACGTTGGCGTCGACTCTTTGTTGGGCGGAAATTTTTTCAACCATTTTTTTTTCGTACCTCAGATGGGGAAAATTTTTAATCACAAAATATCCACATCACACTTATCCATCCGTGCATGAAAACTGTGATGGCGTATTGCGAAAATTGTGCTGCAATCGTGAACGGTAAAATTTTTTAATATTTCCGCCTATTTCTGCACTTAATATTAATTTTTAGCAGAAAAGTGTGCGGGAACACATCGTTCGGCGTCGAGGTACATAGAAGAACTAGTGATGAACTCAAACATCGCAACGGCATGTTTTAATCGATGTCGATAACTGTACCAGTACCTGTGGCCTTTTACAGCACTGAATTTTTGCTTCGTGTAAGGTGCCCTATTAAAGAGTTGAATTTCAAGACGTTAATATTTAAATGTGACTGATTATATACCAAGAACTTAAATGTGAATATAATTGGCTTATTTCCAAAACCAGTATGGTAAGAATATTTTTTTGGGACGGCTTCAGTTGTAGTTGGGATAAAATGCTACTGAACAACATAAAACAGAAAAAATATACGATTTTTAAGGTGCCGAAAACAGTTCAGTTTCTTATCCGTCGTTGTACAGAGATGTTCGCGAAGTGCCGAAATTTATTTTCTTTTCTCTTATCAGTATTCCTCCAAGTTGTAATAAGTGAATATTGTGATGGCGGCACTGGTGAATGCAAAATGCTCACCGCTGAAGACTGTCCATTTATATTTAATAATATTCACCTAATCGGATCACAGACTAAGTATTGTGATGAATTTAACGACATCGTCTGCTGTCCACTGCCGCTGCAATTGCATAAAAATAGGGTCTTAGCCGTTGAGCCGAGACGTTCCTTTGAAAAAGGTAAATTAAATTAAATGAGTTTAAATTAAATTATACTTTCTCTGATTACTTTTTTTTAGAATGCAGAAACTATAATTCATTTAGACCAACGTGCCGCTCGACCCCTTTAATTGTTGATGGCACCAAGGCCGAAGGTCGCGAATTTCCATTTATGGCGCTGGTTGGCAATCGCGATTTTAATAATTCCAGCTTGCGCTTCGACTGTGGCGGCACATTGATACATCCAAAATATGTACTCACAGCAGCGCATTGCTTGGAAACTTCCGAAAGCAAAGAGCAACGTCTCGATTCCAACTACAATTCAGCAAAATTTATTGTTCGTCTGGGAGAATTGGATTACAACAGTTTAACCGATGATGCACAGACGCAGGACTTTGATTTGGTCAACTATGTGGTGCATCCGTCCTATTCAACCGACGACGATGGTGGTCGCTCCAATGATATTGCTTTGATCGAATTAGACAGAAAGGCCACTTTAAATGAGTACGTGGCACCCGCTTGCTTACCGAACAGTAGTGGAGATGAGTTCTCTGACTTCGTAGCCACTGGCTGGGGCTATACCCAAAACGCAGGTAAAAAATCATCTCATCTGCTCAAGGGACATCTTCAACGTTACAGCGCAGATGTATGCGCCCAGCGGCTGGAAACTAATATAGACGTACGTACTCAGTTCTGTGCTGGAGCCGGCAACTCTGGAACATCGGACACCTGCAACGGTGACTCGGGCGGACCCATGTTCGTCCAGCATCCCAATTACCAATGCTTAAAGATGATCATTGGTGTGACGTCCTATGGTGTTGTCTGTGGAAATAAAATGTTTCCCAGCATCTACACCAAAGTCCATCTCTATACAGACTGGATAGAGAATATTGTTTGGGGGGAGTAGAGTCTCCCACATTGCGAAGGCAATATTTCTGGTATTTCAACATTTGACTTTTTGTAGTTTTAAATTAAATAATAAGAATAATATAAAAAATAAAATTTGTCCATTTTAAAATAAAAAATAATATTTTTTGTATTTTTTATAAGCTAAAAATTTTATTTTATTTATTTTACTAACGCTTTTCGGGAAGAACTGCGAGTTCTGTGCATTCGAAAAAACTCGTAACTTAAATATTTTATGTTTTATTTTTTTTATTTAACAAAAAATTTTATTTTTGATTTTCCTGACAATTCAGTTTCTTGTAACTTTTTTTAAATTATTTTTTTTTATTTTATTATTTTATTTTTTATTTTATTTAAGTAAACTAAAACAATGAGCGGAAACAAACCAAAATATTTATTTCCTATTTTTGTTTATAATTTAAAACTTTAAATATATTTCACTCTTAATTTATGGAATATATTTAAATACTTATAATATTTAAGTTATAATCAATAAAATTTCAATTTAAATAATTAACAATTTCTGTAACATAAATTTTAATTTTAATTGAAATTAAACGCATGGCTTAAACGAGACTTCAAAATAAACTGAAGTGAAGGGGAAATATTATTTACTTATATTATTTATTCCCCAAATTTATTAATTTCTTTAATTAAATATTAAATTTAAATTAATTAATTTCAAATATTTTTCAGCAGCTTTAGATTTTTTAAAATCTACTTTCAAGAGAATATCAACTATTAAATCAATTTTAGAAAATTCACCAAAAGTTCTTGCCATGTGGAGGAGTTGCAATTTTAAAAGATAAACGAGAGATACACAGGCACAGGGCTTGACTTGGTCAGCTATGGAGGCTATTGGCTTTCCAACAGATGCTTAGCCTGTACAGGGGTGCTCCTATGGCAGAGCAGGATAGGTTCGACGCAGACTGATGCCAGATCTCCACTCGCTTGGCATTCAGCAGCGAACGAGGAACTCCGCTTTAAACTCAATATGAGCCGGGAACCAATATATATTTTATATTCAAATAAAAGCCAAGCTTCATTTATGGATTGAATTATTTTTTAGCTTTAATAAACATTATAATAGTAACAAATTTGTAAGACTCAGTTAACAAAAATTAACATAATTGTAATTAATTTAGATATACGGTTACTTAACGTACTTGGAGTGGGGGGGAGGGAAGGAGATGTGCGCATGCGTTAGGGATTGGGTGTAGGATTATGCATAGAGGTAATTATATTATAGATATTCGTATATATGTGTAGATTAATAAGTATAGTCGATTAGGTCGATTAAGTCGACTGATTCGTCGATTAAGTCGATTAAGTTTCTTGTTGTGTTTGCAGTGCGTTGCGATTTTTTGGGTTACTTAAGGCTAAAAACACAATTGAAAGCTAAGTGCTAGAGGACCCTGTAGAAGACCAGTGACAGCCATAGCCATTGCTCATCATGGTTGAGTTGTGTACTACAGTTGATTGTAGTTGTAGCCGGTACGTTTAACCTGATCGCTGCGTCGCCTGGCGGCGATTTCCTGTTTCCTGATCTCGCGCTGCTGGTAGACGAACAGTGGACGGAAGACGATGGCGCGACGTTTGCGATCACGACGCCGGCTCTTTGGCTGATCAGCGGCTGCCAGAGGCTGGTGTGGCTTCAATACTGAGTCCTCCTCCGTTTGTACATCACGTCGTGGCCGGTTCCGAAATAAATCCGTTTTGGCCGAGTCGTGGGCATAGAGAGTGCTCAGGAAGTCAAAGTAGGGCTTGGAGCGCAGACTGTCCGGCTGGGCCAGTGGTGAGCTATAGCTGAACTGGTTGGGCGTCTCGATGTCCAACAGCGTGTGCGGACCCTCCAGCTGCTGCGGATTTTGTGGAATCGCTGTCACCACACAAACCAAGCCCAGGGCCAACGCCAGGGTGTAAAACTGCGGAAATAGCAAGCAGAAACAAAGGCAAATGAGCCAAATGAGTCAAATGGAAGGTGTGAATAGCCATTGGAGGCCAGAGAGCAGTCATTCTGCAAACTATTAGAACCAGTCTGGGGCCAGGCAATCTCACAATATCTCACAATCTGGCTATCTGGCTATCTGGCTATCTGGCTATCTGGCAATCTCGCATATCTGATGTCTAACCGCGTCTAATGTCTGAATCTTATGCTTCGAATTAGCATACAATAATTAATTTAAATAAACAAATTAAATAACAAATATCCAATGATATAATCGCAATCAAATTTAATTTATAGTCGCACCTAAAATATTCATGATCACGTCCGTCGGGATATGAAACCGATCGTTAACCATATGGCTGCTGCATTGCCCCGGGATCTCACTGGACGATAATTAGTGGCCATCAAAAGACCTACAAAGCCCAACCCAACCAAAGCCACGCCAAGCCAAGCCCAACTCCTGTCCCCCCATTTCCCCTTCCCCGCCACCATGGACATGTATACGTTGCGCCCTTGGGCATGTCCAAGCCGGATGCATGGCTCGATCGAATAGATAGAATAAACTGATCCGAAAATTAATTTGTAGGAGAGCTAAGCACCTGTAGACACCGTTTTAATTTATGTATCACATTTTGATTTCGTGCTAATAGACTTTTGTGTTATTCTTAGAGGACAAATAAAAGATTTCAGCAAAGTAAGAAAAAAAAAAAAAAAATTAAATTAAAACCGGATGACGTTTATCGAAATTGGAAACCAGCTTTTGGTGTAGGTGAACGCGCGGTCAGCCGTTCAATGGCAGCCACGATGAGGTTCTTCAAGCTCAAAAATTACCGTACGGACTCCCCTCCTTTGTGTTCGGCTTTTATTACGCAATAGATAAGAAATATAATATTCCAATATATCCACATATATATATATATATATATGTATATACATTTTTAATATGATGATATATGATTCATGCATGCATTAAAATCTATTTGATTAAGTACCCAAAAATCAAGACGTCTGCATAAATCACTCCATTGATAAGCGAGGGAGAGCCTGCCCGCGGGGGGGACTTGCGATTAATTATGTAAATTTACAACTGGTACCAATCTATATAATTAATTTCCATGACTTATGATAGCCAGCAGAAAATGCCAAAGATAAATATATATATATAAATAAATAGTGTTTCGGCTTCTCATACGAATCTTGCGTATCGGTCGAATCTGTAACCGGTTGCGCTTTTAGTGGCTCAGGGCTAACCCAAGAGATGTATATCAGTTGTTGCTTTCGGACTCGTACCCCCTTCTTCCCCAGCTACAATTTATTGCCAAAGGAGTGCAAAGGATGGCCTAAACCCTGTTATATATATCTCAAATATTCCATTTTATCCTTGATCTTGACTAGGTAAGATTGGATTGGAAAGCTTCCCGCATTAAGCCCCCAGGATTCGGGCGTATTTATTTAATCCTGTTCTTTTAGGCATCTGATGTTCGTCCCAAATTTCGAGCTATGCAAATGATTGGATAATTTTGAAATTAATTCAAGTGCCCCGCTTCCCAGAGTTCACTTGAAATTTATTAGAAAAATACACGTTCTGGGCATTTAAATTAGATATTTTGTATTCCTGTCATTCCATCAATTCTAAGCGGAGTACTCACTTGTTCTTTTAATGGGAACATGTTGTATATATATATTGGATTATTTAAGTATTAATTGGATAATTATTATCCCAAATCACAGTTGAATAATTTACAAATCGGCTGCAGCACTCGCGGTTTGTGGATTTTTATTTTATTATTTGCACAAAATCTATTTATGATAATAACGATGTTGGGCTTATCACAATCAATTATCGCGACGTGTGAATCAATATATCAATATTGAAATATTGAAATATTGACTTCTTATTTGGGATGCTGTTTTATTTCTTTTTTTGCTTTGGGCTGATGTTGTCGCCGTCAAACGTGCGCACTAACTGTTCAGAATATTTGTCACTAATTCACTTTTATATGGCCAAAAGGTCTGTGTCCCTGCCCCCGCATGCGGACCCCAGATAATATAGCCGAACGGGTTTTCACATTGCGGCTCCATCGTTGTAGTTGTTGCTGTTGCTGGCGTTGCTGTTGCTGTTGCTGGCGTTGCTGTTGCTGTTGCTGCCGCTGCCGTCGTTACTGTTGCTGTCGTGCTGTCGATGTTCTGCTCGTTGTTGCCAATACCGCGAAGCTGCAACCCAAGAGGAGTGCACAAGTGAGACAGAAAATAAAGAGAGAGAGACAAGAAGCGAGCATCGATCTTACATACGGTGGAGTTCACAAATTGGAGGCGCCTTTCTTCATGGCCCTCGAATAAGTCTGTCCCCTGGGTATCGCCCACTCACATGGGTGCGTTTGTTGTATACGCATATGTATGGGTGTTAGATGAAGAGGCAACGCAATTGTCAGTCAAGAGGTACCACTCACCACTGGCCACTGGTCACTCGCAACTAGCCACTCGCCAGTCACCCGCCAGTTACCCGCCAGTTACCCGCCAGTCACCCGCCAGTTACCCGCCAGTTACTTGATTGGTGTTTACATCTGCCGAAATGTTTGCCTTTCGCATTAATTTTAATTAAACCTTTCCATGACGTTCACCCAATAATCAAATCAAAATAAAACAAAATCAAAACAAAAGCCAAACACCACGAACAGATCGAGTCCGATGACGGCTAACATTACGCACTGGACAGGATTAGACCACGGCGCTAAGGTGCGGTGCCAAAGTACCAATACGGAAGCCGGCAGGCCGGATCATTAGATCGTTAATTCGTTAGATCGCATTGTGTTAATCAGATTCTCAAATCGGAAACACTTCATATGTATGCATGTGTGTGTGTGTGTGTGTGTTGAATTCTTATGTTGACGAGCTCGTTATGCTAATCACCAGGTGATTGACGCGCTTTGAGTGCCTCGGAAAAGTGTCAACACGACGTCGCGGCTTAAACGACGCACGCGCTCTTGAAACTGATCTCTCATGCCTGACGGACTAATCAGTGCGAAGGTCAAATACCTAAGACAATATTTGGGCCACTTGTTGTAGCCAGTGGTGCATTAAGCTGGCGACCGCTTCAAGTCAAGCTCAGCATTAAGCTCGCCCTTAAGCTCACATAATTGGGATCAGGTTAGAACAGAGAACATAGAACAAAGGAGCGAGTCACGTGATTTTCAAATTTTCGGATACAAGTCCGTAAAGCTTTAGGTACATTTATATATATATATATTATATGTATTATCCATTTGGCTGGAACTCGTGAGCGATCTCTTTGACATTTTTAGATCACAGCCGTGCGGTTTTAGCTCCAAAGATATAATTCAATTTATATTTGTAATTAAACTTGATAGAAAGCCGGTTCCAAGACTCATCGTCACGAATTGCTGGCGTCAAAATTATACCACAAATTAGAAGCAGCCTTAAGCTTGAATCTATAGTCCGCGGAGAAAATGTATCAGGGAGAAGAAGGCATCCTTTATAACATCTACTTTTAAATATCGAAAATTAATTAATTATTCTAAATTTTCAGTAATTTTGAAACATTTTAGAATCAACTGACAACTGAATCATATCTTTCTCTTGGCTTGGGACCAAAGGTGATTACGGATTTACGAGAAGTTCCCAAGAATTCAATTAACACATATTTTATGTGTAGGATGAGCCATTGCATTTATTTTGTGGATTGCCATTGAATCAGCATCGTTTCCACCTTCTAATTGTTAGAAATATTGCATGATTTGGGGTTGGGTCTCGACTTGGGCTTGGGGCTTGGGGTTTGTGGATGGGACGGCTCTCGCGCTTCCGTTAAAAGTGTCCAAGGTGCTAAATAGCGTTCGATGTGGCTGGCACCACCTGTCCGTCTTAATAATTTCACTGGGCCTGCCCGAGCGGTGTGTGACTCAGGTGAGTTACAAATGATTCATTACACAATACGTCAAATTTGAACGTCTTAGGGCGCCAAAAATTTGGAATGGAAATTGACAGAAGCAGATTTAGTTTAAAAAATAATCAATTTTAATTTAAGTGACACTTATTATCATATATTATGGCTAATAAATCAGATTTCAATGATATATATAAATATATATATTTACAATTTCATTTTTCACTTTGGTTGTTTGTTTTCGTACTAGTGTACGTCACAGTCCGACTTTAATTATCACTTTGGAGCGGGTCACAATGCTTTAATGATGGAAATTTAAGGCTAGTGTGCTGAATTTTTTAATTAGTATCATGCTTGTTTTTAATGTGAGCTCACTGAGTAAACACTGTTTTTAAATAAAAGGAAAATACAAAAGACTTACTGATTACAATATTTAAATTTAAACTTACCGGGTAAATGTTTACCATGCCGCAGCGTTGCCACCAAGTTGAAGCTTTTTGCCATGAAGCTGGATGCGCATGCGAACAAAATGAAGGGAAATCTTAGTTGGGTACATTTTAAATGGGAAATGAGCACGAAGCTGGCTGCGATTTACTTTAAATTGTAGGGAAGATTAATATTGGGTTATCTTCCCTGTATTTATTTTCCCTGTTTATATGCCGGGCAAAATTCAAAATTTAAATTAAATTTTATATTTAAGAAGAAAAAATTAATTCAATTTACTAAATTAATATTTTATATGGACTGTAATTTAATATTTATTATTTTCGTACAAACAGTTCCTAACAATAATTCTATTGCATTATTAATATATTTTTTTTTATTAAAACAATAAATTTTATTAAAAAAATTGATGGTACAAAAAATTTGTAATATTAAAATTATTTACAAATTTGCTTGAATTCGATACACGCAAATTATTTTTGAAATTCACTATTTCACCTCCGGGGTCTGTTAATGTTAACTGCTTAAGAGAACAGCAGCGTCGTCTGGCCATTAAAAGATCTCTTCATACAAGATGAATACCGTAACTGTATCTTGAGTGCTGTTAATGTATTGCGTGCTCACTCAGTTTGTTACAAAAATTGTTAGTGTCAAAATCTTTATTTTTATTTAAAAAATTCTGTGTTTAATACAAGTGCAGGTGTCGGTATGTTTCACTAGTCGATTAATCGGTATCGTCGGACATAAATGGGCTTTTACTCTGTTTTAAATGTTAGCATTTTTTCGTAGAAAAAATATTTTACTGATCGCGTCGGTTCAACTATGTGTGCGTGCTTTTGTGTACATATGCAAACACATGCATACATAAATATATAAATATGTGCTTATGTACTATTATATCTATATACGCTCAATGCGTGTTGTTGCTGCTGTTCGGTCTTGACAAATACAAAACACATTTTAATATTTAACTAATTTATAAATTCACTCACTCACACACACACACACACACGTTAGCATGAAGTTTCTATTAATTGTGGGGTATATAATAAGCCTCCTGCATTCCGACACAACACAGGAAAGGAGCAGCGTTAAAGACACGCACACTTACATAAAGTGTGCATTCCTTTTATTTGATTTTTTTTTGTTTTTTTTTTTTTTAACTGTGTATTGTTAAAGTCTTCTTTGTGTTAACTCTTCTCGTGCGCGCATGGCTCACGAAGGGTATGTGAGCGTCGTTCGCGTCGTTGGCGTCGGCGTCGTGATGAAAACACCGAAATTTAGCTATCTATTTATTTAACTTTTGTTCGTTCGTTTTGCTGCTGCTCTCGCGTTGCTGTTGTTGCTATAAATATTTTTTTGTTGCTTTTATTGCGAATTGTTACTGTTGCTTTTGACTGCGATTAGAATTAATTGACAAATGGCAAAAAAATGTTGCTTTTTGCTTTGCGTTTTGAGCAAAGTAAGAGCAGCCGTAAAAGAAAAAGAAAAGAAATAAAGCAAACACAAATTCAAACTCAAAGCACAAATGGAATAGTAACAGACGTTGCATGAGCTCGTGAAAGAATATATGAATAATTATAATCTAAATTCATACAAAACTAATAGAAAACAAAATTCTGAGTAAAGTTCATTGACCGGCAACTACAACAAACATCATCATCGCAACAACAATTACAAAAGGAATCGAGCTAGATTAACACTACTCATAATAATAGACATTAACATGGGCATTGGCCAGAGAAACACGGCGTACTTTAGGTTAACACCTGTTACGCGCTCAAGTTCGGTTATGTTATCAGTATGTTAGCGCCCCAACAACAACAATGTGTGTGTGTGGTTAGGGGTGCCTTGTCAAGCGAAGGCCAGTGCTCAAAATTAAAAAGTTTCTAGTGCTAATATTTTTTTTATTTTTTATTCTTGACCTTGACAACTGCTGTGTTTTAATATGTATGCAAAGGCACGATCACTAGGGCAAATCTTAACCCTCTGTTGGCCAATGTACTTGTTTTATTGACATTTAAAATTATCGTTTTCATGCAGTTTTGAGCTCAACTTTATTTATGTTTTGGTGAACTTATAAAAGTAAAAATTAAAAATACAAAAATTAAATAAAAAAAATCAAAATTGTAATGGCGTCTCTGTCACAAAACAAAAGGCAAAAAATGTCTGACCCCCAACATGACAAGGATATTGTTCCCTTTAACTACGAACAGCTCGAAATGATTGGAACAGGTTTGTATAGTTTATTGGCATTTCTTTGTACGTGTGAGTGTGCGGATGTGTGTGAAGCCGTAATTGGCTGTGAGAATGTAATGCTTAGAGTAAATGTAGGGTGTGCCTTTGTCACTTTTGCCTAACAAATAGTTGATATTTGAATATTAACGACCGAAACGAATGCAGTTTAGGAGTACGAATAAGGGGGAAATAATGGGTTTTAAGAGCACCTTGTTGCTCAAGGGCCGCCCTCCTCCAGGGAGAAAAATTGGGCTTTCATCAATTCTGTTGCATACTTACAGGTTCGGTTTGAGTTTTTCATAATTACTTGCATAATTAACCTTTTTATGTTTACTTTAATTTCATTTAATTTTTATTAATAATTCAACTATGAATTAACAGTGCAATATGAAGTGTATGTTAACAAGTCCTATAGATTACAATAACAAGTCAAGATAAGAGAGCATGGAAAAAATGATATTCAAGTTTGTTTCTGATTTTCTTTTTAAGTATCTTTAAATGTTATTCAATTGCGTGACTGAGTGAGTTGAGTGTTAAGTTTTGAGTGTGGAGCTCGTATCATGAATGTAAATTACGGTTATTATGACTAGGCTTCTTTGGTAATGTTCGTCATTGTGTGTTGTAGTTTCTTTACTTCAGCCATAGGCGTAGGTCAAAAGGAATGACAATTGGGGAATGGGGCAAAAATGGGTTAACACACGAGGAATAAAGACCACGCACGTTTGTGCGTAAAACAAGTTACAGTTAATAATTTCATCTATTAATAAAACCCAAATACAAGGCCGACCTTTAGAGTTTATTAAGTAATGGAACGCAAAAACAACAAATTTCAAAAATAAAAACAAGTTTAAGTTATTGTAAAAGGCATTGAAAAAATGTGCCTGCTTCTGCCTTTTTTTTTCTTCAGTTTCTTTGCTTTTCGCATTCACTCAATTATTGCTACACGCTGTTCGTAGTTGTTGTTGTTGTTCTTGTTGCTTTTGACTTTGATTTGTGCAAAAAATTTTTGACAATTTAAAGAGCAGCCGACAAAAGCAGCTCGGCCAGATAGTCGCATGAGTGTGTAGATTTCGGAGTGCTGACGACTTTTCCGTTCTATTGTTTTGTTTTTGTTATTATATTTGTTTTTGGTTTTGTTTTCGATTTGCAGTATTGGAAGCTTGTAGCAAACCTGGCCTTGCACTTGACCTTTTAAGCTTCTTGGAAAGAGACAGGCAAAGTTATGCCGAGAGGAACTTTCTGGTTTTTTTTTTTGCTGAGTGCGAGGCATGCGGAAAATTATAAAGGTGACGACTGTCAACCAAACTAAACGATACCCAAAATAGATATCCCACGCATTGTTCCATTTGTCTCAGCGGCAGGCAAAACTTGTCATTTCTGTCTTTCAATCTCTTTGAGCGTCTGGCGCTTGCGGTGATAAATTTTCGTTCCCGGTGTGTGGATCGATTTTGTCACGCAGTCTCTTTTACTATGCATACATCGCATTCTCTGCCTCTGCCACCTCTCCCCGCCTTTCCCATAGACGTTCAACGTTGAAATCGACTCTTTCGTCATTGCTGATATCCCCACGAGCAGCAGGTTGGCCAGCTTGCTGCTTATCAGCTCAGCTGATTTCGGGTTTTCGGCTTTGGCTTTGCATTCGTGTTTGCGCTTGCTTCTGCTTCTGATTTTTTGCTCTTTTCTGGTTTTCTGTCTAGCTTAATTCCAAAAATTCTATGAGACGACTAAAAATAAACCAACAACAAAACTAAATGCCATAACCTTGCTCTTATCTACATAAGCGCTTCTTTCTTTCCCTAGTTATTTTATTTTTTTATTCACATTTGAGTTTTGTACTTTTCGTTTTACCTTTTCCTATCTACTTTGTTTATTTAACCCATATTTTTATGAATGTGTGTGTGGGCTTCATATATCATTATTTTTTCATTTCATATTTGCATAAAAACTCATCACACTTATCATCTCTTACGCAGGTGCATATGGAACCGTTTATAGAGCACGCGACAATATCACAGGGCGAGTCGTGGCCATCAAAAAGGTGCGCATTACACTGACAGAAAACGGAGTGAATGCGTCTACACTGAGAGAGATCTCACTCCTTAAGCAGCTTAATGCATTCGATCATGCGAATATTGTTAAGTAAGTATTAGAACAGAAGTGCAATAAAGTGCACTACTGCATAAGTGAGTGACTATATGAATGTATGGGAGTATTTCCTCTTATCTTGGTGGCGCCCCACTATTTGTTAAGTAATTTAAAGAAAAAATAACAAATAAACTAAAACTCGGCACGTTACAGCCGAGCACAGGCACAGATTACAGACAATGGAAATGGTTTGTGCTTGTGTGAATCTTTGCGCTTGTTTGTGTGTGTTTGTGTACGTGTTTGCGTATAGAGTCAATGTTTCAGTGTGTGCCCTCGCACATTCAAGTATTTGCTGTATGGTTATTAGCGAACAATTTGTGTATTTTTTGTTGCTTTCTACGCTACTTTATTGCTTGTTCCTCAGACACTGACCTCAAGCAGTCACTCAAAATTGTAACGGTTGCTGTAGTGCATATCACAACCGCATTGCACCCCCTCACACAGAGGCAAACAAACAAAACTCACAAACACATACAAAAAATATTTATTTGACACACATGTACATGTACACACATGCACATAAACAAAATTAATACACAAAGTTGCGGCGCCGGTCTGCCCTGTGGCTGCTGATAACGTCGCAAATTTATTTGCAACAACAGAACTTAATCATTTTTATATAAAAAAATATCAGTTGCTTTGTAACTTTTAGTTACATTAAAAAAAATTGGTTTGAAACTAAATATGTGAATTCAAGAACTTTGTTTACAAGAAATTGAACTTATACCAACATGTTCGTATGCTTCTCTTATTCAAAATACTCTGAAACACACCTAAATAGCCACAGTCGCGTCGATGAGTACTATAAATTGGGAATCACTCAAACTCACAACAGGTTTACTCACCACTTAGCTGGCACCCGGTTTGCCGATCTCCGGCTCTCACTTACGATATTCCAATCAAGAGCGCATATTGCTGCATGTGACTCAACATTCCCCAAAGAGCGTGCACAACGCACTGTTAACTGCATTTACTCTGATTCTGTTAAACTGGCTAACGTATTTATTTATAAGTTGTTCCAAATTTGTAACTTTTAACCAGCTAATAGAAATTTTTTAAGTAACTGAAATGCATAATTAAAAGTGATAATTTATTTTGCCAAGTAACTTCTTGGTTTATATTTGTGTTTGACTTTACCAAAACAGTTCTTTTCAAACTGTTGTCCAACAATAGGAGAACCTACAAGTCTCCACAATTGAAGTGGGGAATTTGAGTTACTTACTCATTCTCTCTCCATGCTTCCGATCAATTTGTAGAGTTTTGACTTGAGTGGTTAGTTTAGTTGTCTTCAGCTTATAATTACTCATTTTCAGAAATGAGTCGAGTCTGCGTATAACATTTAGTCTCCACATTTAGCACTGATTTAAATTTCCCCACCCCCACAGACTGTTCGAAGTATGCCAGTTTCTGGAACATGATGGCAAACTGCTCATTTTGTTGATTTTCGAGCACTTGGAACAAGATTTGGCCGATTTAATTGCAGGTCTGCCAAAATCGGGTATGCCGCCCATGACCGTTCAGGTAAAGTTCTGAAAGTAACTAAAATCTTACTTCTTTATTATTTATGCATTTTTATTGCCTGCAGCGTCTTGCCCGTGAGTTGTTGACCGGTGTGGACTTCTTGCACGCGAATCGGATTATCCATCGAGATCTGAAACCACAGAATTTGCTAGTCTCTTCTCAGGGGCATTTGAAGATAGCCGATTTTGGTTTGGCCAAAACATATGACTCGGAAATGAAACTTACCTCAGTTGTAGTCACCCTTTGGTACAGAGCGCCCGAAGTCTTGCTCGCCCAAGGCTATAACAGTTCTGTTGACATTTGGAGTACAGCGTGCATTATCTTCGAGATGTTCAATAGGAAACCTTTGTTTCCCGGCACATCCGAGAAAAATCAGCTGGATCGAATTTTCGAGTAGGTTGAAATATATATTAAGAAATGAATGGGACTTTATTTACATAATTTCTATTTGGGATGCTGCAGACTTACTGGACGACCAACGGAGAAGCAATGGCCTCAGAGCATCTCAGTATCTCGGGAACATTTCCCGCCACGAAGCCCAAAACGACCGCGCGACTTTAATGCAAATTTATGCGAACACGCCGATGACCTACTAAAAGTAAGTCCTTAGGATATTTGCCCAAGATCTTCAACCCATTTATGTCCTTCCACTTTCCAGAAAATGCTGTCATATGAACTCCACAAGCGACCCTCCGCGCTTGCGTGCTTGGAGCACGAATACTTCCAACAGGAGCCGCTGTGAGACATCCCAATGGCTCCTTCAACGATATCAGGCACATCATAATTGTTCTTGTTACAATGTTCCTTTACTTTATATATATATATACATGTATATGGTTATATTTAATTAATTTCTTTTGTACCAAACTTAAAATTTGTAGTCTTAAGGATAAGTCAGTGAAAAGTGAAAAGTGAAAAGTTTAACAACTGCCGTTTAAAACGAAATTCAGGGATTCCCATCCTGTTGAAATGTGATACAAAAAATTCAGGACTAAAAAAGTGCTCAGACAAATACACTAGAACACATTGAATGCATTGCTTGTTAATATTCAAAATTACTGTACAAAATGCAAACAAACTACCCTATATATACACATATACTTAGAGAATCAAATGCATTTTTCTATATACACATACAAATATATATACATAATTATACAATACTTTTGTAATTATACCATTTATAATTGTTGTAAGGGCATGACATTTATAAATAAAATATACAAACTGCAAATTTAAAAATGCAAATTCAACGCGTGACGTTCATTGATCGTTATTCAACATAATTTACATTTCAGTTGGGGAAAAGTCTGTTATTTATTCACCTCTATATATTCTCTTGCTTTTCACCTACATCTCTTCTCTTTTAACAGAACTGCTCTATTTGCAGTAGTGTTGTAAAATGTCTACAGAGCTGTTATTATTTACGATATGCCAATAACATGATCATATTTTCAGCTGCTCTGTTAAACCCGCGTGTTAAATAACATACGCAAAACCAGTGTGGCATAACGTTAAAAATTTGTATTTAAAAAAATAGAAGTCTCTTTGGTATGAATGGAATGATAGTAGTTTAACAAATGCGTCAACAAAACCAATTTGCCTCACATTAAGCGAGGCCAACAATTGTGTAAAATATCAAAGGCAACACTAGGTTGTCCACTTGGTCAGTAAACGCCTCCACAAGGGCTGAATTCAGTGCAGCAAATATAACTGCAAACCATTTTGCTTGAGTCATGAGGAGCAGACCATTGAGCTCCAGCGCCCAAACAAATAACAAAATCGATACAACAAAAGCTACAGTTCCTTCTATAGATCGAGTAGAATCTGAAATGTAAATCCATTATTAGTTAGAAATGAATGTACAGATGGGTATTTGATAAGTATTACTTACTGGACCACTTGTTGCGTCCAAATTTGGAGCCCACCACACTAGCCGCCGTATCGCCCACTCCCACGGATAGGATACCAGATAGTAGGGCCAGAGTATTGGAGTTTGCATTTGTATCACAGGGACAAGGCGTAAGCCAAATTGGCAGCGCACAGCCAATTAATAGACAGAACGGCGTAAGTGCCAATTGCCCGGAATCCTTAACATCTTTAAACGAGTTAAAAGCCTGCGACAGGGTGGCAGCAAATGGTGGTATTTTCAACAATCGAAACAGTTCCACCACAACAAATATGGCAAGAGCAACTCCAGTAGAAATGTACAATAAGGAGCACTGATAAAGTATGCCAGGCACAAACACGAGAACAATAAGCAAATGGAAAATCTTCCGTATGCTTGTAGTGGCCTGCGTCGTGTTCCTTAGCTGCCAGCCAACAGCGGCACAGTTCAGAGCCACCAGTAAAACATAAAATACAATTATGTACAGCTGCAAAAGAATATTGTCTGTTCTTAAGATGAGTTACCGAATGTGGGCAGCTACTCACTCGCTTCAAGTCCTTGACAATAAAGTTAAAAAGGGCGACCAATGGTAGGGGGCTTGTCACCGGCGCACAGGTAACAGCCACAGCAAGAATCGTCATCAGCACGTAGAAGGGTACTGTCATTCGTAGAAGTGGTATCACAGCAAGTAACATGCATATAAACAGCAGGCACATTAAAGCACTTTGCATAATATCATTAAGTTGACCAAAGTCCGAAGTGAAGTTTGACCTTGGCGTGATTAGCGCGCAAATGCGGCATATTGCATTGAAGAGGAACAAGACGATTCCTTGCACTAAAATAGCAGCCTCGCCAAATGAGAACGTATTTGGCATGCCTCGCATTACACTTATATACACGTAGTGGTAAAAAGTGGTGACAAGAAATCCCGTAACCAAAGAAAATATCCAAGTTGTATGTGGTAACAGGCTAAAACATACACTGGTAACAATCGCAGGCAACAAGTTGCCCAAGCATATGATTAATGTGCTTGTTTTTAGCTGGGATCTCATCAGAAAGGAAAATGTTGTAAGACACATGCCAAACGCAGCTACAATTAGAAGCTGATGCACTGCGTCTGACGAAGTGCATGACGCTGTTTTTGTGAGGGTGTGCAGGTAACTTGTGAATAATGCCAGTGGCAATAGAAGGCAGAGCCAACCGCCGTGTGATGCCTGAGGTCTGTGTAAGAAAAGATTTGCAATTATATTGAAACAGATTAAATTTATTTAATTGTTTACCTGGGGAAAAGTCGTTCACCCATATTTACGCGCGCTGGTGCTGTGCATACTCCAAAAGAAGATTCCGTACAGAATGAATAACGCTGTTAACGTGTTAGGCAATGTTAACATAGGTATAAATAATCGAAATATTTTGTGCTCCTCCATTTAACAGATGTACATTGTGGTGGTCGTCGATAAGTAGTAACTATCGATATGCGTTTAATATCGGCATTGCTTGAGTGTAAACATTATAAATTATAAATAAATAAATGAGTCCCGTTCCGTCTGCAGCAGCGTCAAGTTCGAAGACACACCTCAAGTCGCAGTCGCGCGTCTACGTGCCATTATTTCGTGACTTTCGAGTGCTACTAACGCGGCCAAATCGCATAAAAATAGCAACGTTACAAAAATCTAAATTGTGGCCCACTCTCGTGTGTTAAATGTGCATTTAAAATTTCCTTAAAAACTAAGGAGTTTTTTATCAGTGTGTTTGTGCCAACTCGAATAAATTTTTGGAACGCCAGTAGTGCATACGAAAACGCACATTACTGTTTCAGTTATCCTTTCATTATTGTTGTTACCGCTTCTTTTTTGAATGTCCGAAAATAAAGGCATCATGCTTGCTAAATCTATGCAAAAACACGCTGGACGTGCCAAGGAAAAGGTAAGATATCCTTCCAATATAACGCATTATATACATATATATGTGTAAAATTAATTATTTACATTTGACAATTAGGGCAAGACCTCAGTCACAGTTTCTAGGGCGTGTGTTGCATTGTGTCGCAAAGCAGCAACCCTCTTAGATGCCCAGCCTTCATACGTTTCGGCAGTGTCCCTGTCCTATTTTCAATAGGAAAACTTCTCAGCCTACTGTGTAAAATAAGAAGCTGTACACAAATATTTTTGACACATCTAATTACAAAAACAAAGTGTGACTACTTAATGCAAAGCACAAACAACGTTACACATCCATGCAAAGAAATGCACTTAAGTGAGTTAGTTCGTTAGTTCATGAGACGCACAGATGACTCTCTACTCACCCTTCGCACGCCGACACCTGTAACGTTGATACGGCGCTGCATTCGGAAGTTTCGGGCTTTGCGATCAAGTTTCTCGCTCAAAGCTTCAGCTCTGTTTCTGTTTATGTTTCTGTTTCTGAGATATCCCCTTCACCTCGACTTTTTTTCACCCTATTCTGTTTCGCCTGTTTCATCTTTACCGCTGCTGCGTGCACAAGTGAAAGTTTGAAGCTCGATCGTTGGTCCAGAAGCGCCCGCTCAACTATAATGTGAATGTCAAAAACATACGCACACACACACACACACCCATACACATACATACACATACATATGCATATACATATAGAGGTTGGTGTAAAAAGCTGCAGTTGACCCACTCGACGGCATATCTGGTAAACAAGTTTCAGATGCTGCCTAACGAGCAGAGTCAAAGCCATAACTACAGACTCAGCTCAAATAGTTAAAGCCACATTCCGTAGCAGCCAGAAAATGCTGTAATCTAAGCTCCCAATGATTCTTTTTCTTTCCAGTTTTAAAGCTCTCCACTTGCTTGTATCTCTTGCCCCCCCTCAATTCCCACTCTTCCACTCTTTCTATCTATCTCTCTTCTTCTTCTTCTTCTTCTTCTTCTTCTTCTACTGAGTCTCTTATGTACTGTACCTGTTTGTGTTTATGTATGATGGCATTTACAGTTGGATTTCTAAAAGTTCGTTGGTATTTTCTATGTTGATTGCTCTTTGGGAAGCGCATTGATCCGCTCGTGTTGGTCATTAAACTTGAACAAATTCCTTAGACTTTTGTAAATGTCGTCGACCAAATTCATCGGATGTATTTTTAAACCGAGAAGAAGAAATCAGTCATTACAACTAGAATTTCCTGGAAAGAACTTCCAACAAATTACAAATAACCTAAATTTCTGTTTCGCATAGTTTGAAAATAAATGAATGTACAAAAACTCAACACAGATGATGATGATGAGAGAAAGAAGAATCGAAGATTTCATAATTTGCGTAGAATTTATTTTTAAAATTATAGACTAGTTTCTGAACTGAGCACGTTTCGCTGCCCGGCGCTTTATATTTTCGCATTGTGTGCTCAATTCTCTAGATCTACAATATGTAATATGTATATGAAAGTATAAGGGAGAAGCGACAGAGAGAGAAAGAGAGAGAGAAAAGAAAAGAGAGAAAGAGAGAGTGGGAAGCGGAACCTGCGGATGTACCCCAGCAAAAAAAACCTGCAAACACAACAGATTTTCTTTAGAGAAAACTTGTCAAATCGAAAACACACATTCGTGGCATATCTACAAGATACACATGTGCCTAGATACATTTTCATTTTGGGTGCGTGACTGGCCCAACAACGTCTGCAGTCAGCGGGCAAGCGGGCAAGCGGACAAGCGGACAAGCGGACAAGCGGACAAGCGGACAAACGAACAAGCGGCATGAAAATGTCGCCTGGCAGTCAATCTTTAAATAGACGCATCGCCTCGTAGTTTCCTCTGATTTTCTTTCTATAGATATTTTGGCTTTTGTTTTATGGCTCTATGCCCCCTCTCCCGCCCTCCCCCTTGAAACAAAACATACAAAAAAATTCACACACATGCACATATAAAGTGACAAAGAAAACTTTTCTATCGCATAAGTAATTTTATTTAAATTATTTTATTTGTATTTTTTTATTTTAATTTTTTTCTGCTTTTTTTTTTTTATTTTATTTTGAGGTTTTTGCAAAATTTCGCCCGCGCTGCTATCTCGCATTTTGTTGCTATTTTTAAGCGTGTCCCGCAGCAGCTGCCAAAATTTGCTTTCCACTTTATTGTTGTCTATCAACTATTAGCCACATCTCCACCTCTTCTACCCACCTTCGTTATCTCTTCTCTCGCCCCTTTCTCCTACCCGTCCCGCAAACCTTTCTATGTTTCGCGGCTGAACTGCAGTCGCAGCGATTGACATTTTATTGGCAGCTCAATTTTTAGAAACTCACAAACTTGCCTGTTGCATATTGAACTTCGTGTTCCCCGTCTCTCCTCCTGTCCGCTCGTCGTTTGCCGCTGCATACCTGTGCTGCTTCTTTCTTCTTTAAATGCCAATCGTTTCAACCCAAAACAAGATTGCTGAAAGTATCACTTATTTCAATCTTTAAATAATATACAAACAAACAAATTTAAGACAAAAAATAAAATAAAAGAAAACAAAAAAATGTTAATTTAAGGCAGCTCCAAAAACTTTTGTTAACTGAAAACGATTTTGGCCAATTGTGCGCTGCTCTTAGAGCCATGTTAAATTTAAGAAATTGAATGAAAATAAAAATAAAAAAATTATGAGCCATAAGTAATTAAAAGCTTAGCTGAACTAAAATTATAATTAATAAAAAGAAAAAACTCCCTTGAAGCGCTGAAGCTTCTAAAGCCTTGAAAGGATTTAAGTATAAACAATCTTTTAAATGCGATGTTTAAACGGGGCTCAGTTTCCCAGGCGTCAACATGAAATACTAGTATTTCAGTAACTTTAAGCTGGAGTCGTGATTGTTTATCCATCGGTGCAGTGATTGTGGTCAATCTTAAAATAATAAATACTTGGAAAATTTTGAAAATTGAGTGCGATTGAAATTACTGATGCGCCAGCATTTTTTTTTTTTTTTTAGCCAAAGTAAAGTAAATATTTAAACATAAAAAGCAGACACAGGAGGAGAGGAGAGAGTGGGGACGCGGTCCAGGGGGAGTTATAGGAGCTGCTCGAATTACAGATATAAACACAATGAACTGTTTATGCAGACTTATTTGCCCTTATTGAACAGCAGGTGCAGGGTGTACGCCTACCGCTCCCAATCAATATAAGGGGCGTACACCCAACTGCGGATCACGTACGTATATTAAGTGATCCAATCGAGCGGACAATTACTCGAGTTGACTGGAGTAGACAAGTGGAGATACAAGCCACTGTCACAGATACAATTTTAGATGCGGATACAATTCATGCTGACTTGCGCTGGTAATGTTCCATTGTGTCCGCTGTGTGTTTGCGTGTGTGTGTGTGCATTCATTATGACATATGTATGTATATGGATATATAAGATATATGGATAGATATGTCTTTATGTTTATATGCTTATAGAGGAGCGCTTATTAAAAAATTCAATTATAGAAATTGCCAACAATAACCAACTGAAAGTGACGACTATGCAATGTGGGAAACGTTATTTATTCTCCCCTCCCATTCCCCCCGTCTGCTCTGCTCTTGTCTCCTCTCCTTCTCGCTTCACATTTCTTTTCATCCATCTGAACACCGTTGCTTATGTCTCGTCAGTTAGTTGATTATATAACAATTGAATTACGTTTAGACATTTATCGGCACTTCACTTGATTCATTTAATGCAATTGTCCAACAGACGACAGACGACAGACGACAGACGACAGACGATTCCATAACTAAATGCGCGACTTCCCTCTACCCAAACTCTTGAGCCAGTTTCCATTTCCATTTCCATTTCAATTTCAATATCGTTTTCAATTTTCATTTCAACTTCAGTTTCCTCTGTTGATCTTCGCTGAGGCTTGAACTTTAATTCGATTCTCTTTGCTTTTAATATTGTTTGTTTTTTTTTTTTTCGATGAACTCCCAAGTGCTTTGCCTCCATTCATTATCAACACCTTGGTGGGCGTTATAAAGACCACGAGTTTATATCAAAATAAAAACTTTTGAAGTGCTGCACAAGGTCAATTACTGTTCGCAGTGCCCACGGGTCGGATACGTAATTATTTTTTTTATTCACTCTAAAAATAACACACATCGTAAAAAGTCTAATGTAATTTTGATAATGATGATGGAAGAAAGCACGCAGAAGTTGATATGTTACAAAATTAGATTTAAAAAATAAATTATTAATTTTTATTAAAAATAAATAAACAAAAAAAATAAAAAAATAAAAAAAAAATAAAATGAAAAAAATTTAAAAAAAAATTAAAATTAATAAAAAAAATCAAATTAAATAAATTAATATATTATAAATTAAAGAAAAATAAATTTAAAAAATAAAATAATATTTAAAAAAATCAACTAAAAAATAAAATAAATTAAAGCATAAATTAGTCAATTAAAAGAAATACATTTTTTTAAGCTATAAATATCCGCTGGATTCCATCTAAAGAATTTAAGACTCTGCTTGGGCAACTTTAATTTCAGGTGTTGGGTTTTTTACTTTACAGCACGTACCTGTGACTCAGTTAATTGTTAATTTTGTTAACTACCTTCCCACACTTAGTACCGTATTTCTTTTAACAAATAGCAAAAACCTCTAGATCTGGCCGTGTGATTGAATCGATGTTTTGTTCATGCTTCAAGTAAAATCGCATTGGCATTGGGGTTTTTGCTATTTTCTAATGGAATTCTTGTTGCAATGACTTGTTGAATGCGTCAAAACAAATTGGCAACAGCATCGAGAAACATTATTTATAACTGGATATTGAGAATATGTGTCCATAATTTCAAAATATGTATTTGCAAAATATAAATATTTTTAATTTTTATATGGCTGCCATAAAAGAAGGGGCTGAACTAGAACTAAATTGTTTACTGAGCTGAAGCCCATAGCCTATAGAGAATGCCTTTTGCGTTGTGTCATAAATTTATGGATATGAACATGATATTATATATGACCTATATATCTATATTTAAAGAGTATAAAATTCTAGCAAAATTCCCAAAAAAAAAGGGGGTTCCAAAAATATAAAAATTTTAAATCTCTTGTGGACTCCATAATTCTGTCGGTTTATTAGGGTAATAGAAAAGTTAGCCTGAAGCTAGAGGGAAATTTATCAGCTAACTTAGTCATAGACGAAATAAAGTGTCGGGCTGTGTGAGTGTGTGAGTGTGTTTTATCACTCAACATATCTAACATGATATACACAATTCCAGTTAAAGTATAAGAAG
Organism: Zaprionus lineosus; assembly: GCA_035044505.1. Classification (NCBI taxonomy): domain Eukaryota; kingdom Metazoa; phylum Arthropoda; class Insecta; order Diptera; family Drosophilidae; genus Zaprionus; species Zaprionus lineosus. Next base: position 100,640 of record JAWNNX010000324.1, read on the forward strand.
TAATCGGCCAACAGACGACGGCTTCCAGCGTAGCTGCATGTGAACTTCTGGACTCTCTCGCTTTGAAATTAAATTCCGAGCTGCGATTTCGCTGGGCTTTTGTATGCGGAAATGTGAAAAGAGAAAATTCTGCCCTAGAACAAAAGCATCAGTCAACCCAAATGAATGAAGATAGGTGATAGAAGCAAGAGGGGAGGGAGCAGTTGGGAACCTGGCACGCGATTCGCTTGGGTGTTTGTTGTGCCACTTTTGTGTTTACCATAGAATATAATGCAACTGTCAGATACAGATACAGGCACAGGCACAGGCACAGGCACAGGCACAGGCCCAGACACAGATACAGATACATATACTTTGGGTGGGAGCTGCCTGTGAACATCATTATTTGTACATGGACACACACATAAGTACATTTTTATGTATGAGAATGTGTGCATATGTATATGTATATGTATATATTTATATATGAATATGTATATATATGAATTAACCTGACTCCCTGTCTATTTGCGAAAGTGTTGGCAGTCGTTGTCGGACGCCAAACAATAGTCACAATGGTCACAATGGGGTATAGGAAACCGGTTTTAAGATTCAACTGCGTTTCAGCTTATGCAATCCACGTAACGTTTATAAATATAAAATGCAAATATCATAAAATCCTCTTAATTGACTCGTTAAAATGGCTTAGACACTTAAAACTTGATTAGTCATGTGGCAACTTTCATTGTGGCAGCTCGTTTATTCGCACCCCTACAAACTGTTGCACTTATGCTTCTTCTTCCACCCACTTACCTCCCCCTCTTCTAACATCTAACATCTAACATCTCACCTCTCATCTTTCATCTGTTTCCCCTGCCACCCTTCCCTTTCCTTCCCTTGCACTACCTTCGTTTAGCATGTCCAAGCGAAGTGCAATTTTTGCAATAATATTACGTATACGCCCCACAACAAGCGTTTGCCTAATTTCCCTTAATTGCCATGTGCTCAATTTTCTCGTGTTGTTGCAGCTGTTGTTGTTGTTGTTTAGCAGTTTTTGCTTTCTGACGTTTGTTACGCTTGAATGCACCGCAAGTGGCTTTCAGCATAAAAATTAGCATAGTTCACGGATCGCAAACGAGCGGCCAGAGCGCCGGAGATGAAAACGCCGCAGATGAAAACGCAAACAAAATCCCAGACTCAGCTGTGGGCGGCAGCAATGGCAAAGGCAAAGGCAAACCCAAACCCCTAACAAATTCGTAACTGGAACCATTTGAGTGCCCAGCAACACACCGACACATTGTGTGGGGCAACCTTCGTGTTGCATTTAGGCTTGCGGTTGCACAACAGCAGCTACAATCAGGGACAATTGTTAAAGTGCAATCATAATGCAAATATTTATAACACTGTCCACTCACCATAAACCATATGCCATACACCGTACACTGTATGCCATACACCATACGCCATACGCCATATGCCATACGCCATACGCCATACGCCATACGCCATTTGCCATTGGAAAGCAGCAGCTCTGAAGGTTGTAGTCATTTTCAATTTGTCGTAAGCTGAATTGCTTTATGTAACCAACTAAAAGGCGGTGTAGTGTGAGTGTATATGTGTGTGTGTGTGTGTGTGAATAGGCTGGGGGAGGTTCTAGGTAACGGAAATGTGTGTTTGTATCGTTAATTTCTATGGCGATTACTTGACGATTTAATAAGACGTTCCAAGTAACTGTGTCACGATGATGTGTGCAAAGACTGGAGGCTAGAAAGACTCACATGTGTTTGGAAAAAAAGAAAAGGGGGAAAAGCTGAAAACTCAAGATTGTAAAGCAGCTGTGGTTTACATACACACACACACAGAGAGAGAGAGACACATATACACAACAAGTTCAATGTCGCTTTGCGTAAGGAATAAAAGTAACTAAGTTTTATTTGTTTATCTCTTTGGGGCGGTCGTTATCTTTGGGTTTATTTTATTTAAAATTGTTAAGTGTCAGCATTAAAATTTATTTAATTTCGCTTTCTTCTGATTTGCTGATTTGAGTTCATTTTCATGCGGTCTTATCTTTCACCCCATCTCTTGGCAGGTAAGAAATTATTTTCATTGCATCATCGAGATACAAATCTCGAGCGACAATTGCATTTGAAATGCATTTCAAGATACGCAGTTGCAAGATGTGAATTGAATGCGAAATAAATGTAAAAGCCAATTGCTATTGGCAGGGGCCATTTGCAGTTGGCTGATTCCAAAAATGTTGTAAGTAGTCACGCGTGTATGTCTACGTATCTGTGTGTGTGTCTGTGTGTGTGTGTGTGTACACTCATAGCGGCATCAGGTGCTCACTTTCAATCGGCTATAAGCCTTTTGGTTGCATCGATCAAGTGGAAATTACGTTTACGCAAATGCTGATTACCGTAGATACAGATATAGATACAGATACAGATGCAGATACAGATACAGATGCAGACACAAATACAGATACAGACACAAATACAGATACAGATACAGATACAGATACAGCCAGATGGGCCTTCATTAATAACAACAATATTAAAGGTTCACTGACTTTTGTAAAGAAAGTTAAGGCTTGGAGAGGGCGGTATGTGCGTGTGGGTGGGTGTGCCTGTGTCTGTGTGTATGTGTGTGTGTGTGTGTGTGTGTGTGTGTGTGTGTGTGTGTCTGTGTCTGTGTATGTGTGTGCTACTAATGAAGTTGTCAAACGGCAGCGATGCATGCAACCATCAACTTTCCTGTCGCAGTTTCTGGTACATGATGAGTGCCATGACTCCGGCCACTTAATACACGCAACTAAATTTAGTAATTAGACTTTTCCAGTCCCTCCGGTGGCTCATCTCTATTGAGAATCAGACAGCGGCTGTTTAAGTGCCATATGAAGTAACCCAAATCTATTTCCATTACCAAAACAATGAAAAAAAAAGACACTCATTCGCTTATCTTTGGGATTTGCTCACTTTTAGACTCCACCGCTGATAAGCGCTCAAAATAAAAAAAAAAAAAAAAAAAATTCTTTGCTTCTTATTTTTTTTTGTGTAATGGAATTTTGTGCTATCAGTGGGTAAGCGTCCAGTGGGTAACGATCCCCCCCCCCATCCGTTGTTGCGCAATGGACGTGTATCTGGATGTTATTTGTTCGCCCAATTTTGTTCCTATTTTGTACTTGTCTTTATGGCCAACATATATGAAGCCTTTCAGAAGTCACGCAGATTTTGGCCAGAAATTCTTGATTAGATGGCTAACCGTTTAATTAACTGATTAGATTCTATATATATGTATATATACAGAGGCAGCCACATAGCGAAGCATACCAATGGCATACCCTTACCTCTGGCAGTGTGTGCTCTCCATTAACCATACAAAGCCAAGCTGTTTACTTTATGGGCCCCTGCGGTCAAATTTGGCTATTTGTTGTGATTGCTCTTGACCCGCTTTCCACGGTCCAGCGAGCAATAGAATCGTAAACCCCCAAAAGTTCATCTGGAAAGCAAAACAATCCAATGGAATATTTTGTTTACTTCTCATACGTTTGCCTTTTAAATGGTGCGTTTTTATTTGATTTCCCAACATTCTGCATCTTCTTCTTCTCCTCATTTACCGGCGTGATGGGCCACTAAGTGTCTAAGTGGCATCTCCACAGATCTCCATTGATGATATTGTGTCTAGCCGAATCATAACTTGGCTGCTCTTTTGATTTGCACTGCCTTGTTAAATGACATAGATTCGAGTACCAATCTGTCAGTTAGGTACAAAAAAAAACACACATTAGTGCGAATGGCCTGAAAACGTATCTTAAGTCCTACTAACTATAACTGACACTCACAGTGGCATATGGGAATATGTGCTAAGTGTGAGCTCATGCCGATGCATGACGACGACCGGCGGAATGGGGTATATGCAAAGCAAATGCCAAGTAACTGACAGATACTATATAATCTAAACTGATCGATACATGAATGTATTTAAATATGTACATATATAAATTGGTATATATATGTGTGTGTGTGTGTGTATGTGTGTGTATTTATTCAATAGCTTGTGATTGATTAGCATTGCTCTCCTATATAGACGCGTCGGGGTACTCACTTATATAATCGCAGCGACAATTGTCCGTTATAAAATGTATATATTATAAGTATATATATGTATATATATATATATATATATATATATGATATATAGGAAGATATTTCGTCGTCATACTTTTCACGTTTTCTGCCAAAAAGCTTAGCAGTTCAGAAAAGTTCAACACACTTTGAGAAATTAACTTGTGTCTTTTTAATAGTAAAGGAGTAACTTAGTTATGTAACGGGGGCGTGACTTTTGTTGTTGTATCTTTTGCAGCTTAGACAATATCAAAAACCTGTCAAAAAATCTGTTAAGCTTTCAGTTACTTTATGTTCGTTTCGGTACCCTTTTTCGCTGAGTGTAGACATGTGCGCCATTCACTCAAATTCCTTGCATGCGCTCGCTATTTCTTTTTGCACTCACTCTCTCCCTCTCTCTTTCTCTGTCTGCTTTCCTCTCTCCCTCTCCCTCTCCCTCTATCGCCATCTATCTCTTTCTTGCTTATACAAAAAGCTGTTGTCACACACAAGCTTAAAAATGTATTTGTTTTCTCTGTATGGGGGCTGTGTGTGTGTGTGTGTGTGTGTGTGTGTGTGTGTGTGTGTGTGTGTGTGTACATGGCCCAGTAAATTCTTTGCAGTTGGCTAAAAAATATTTGCATTTAAGCTTAGAGCAGGCGTGTATACTAGATGCATGAAAAGATACAAATGTATCTATAAGATAGCTCATATTATTGCGTACGAGTTGCCTTTCTGCTGTGCCTCAACCAAGGTAATTGCAGTAATGGCTAATTGCATTTAACGATGAACGAAGCCAAACAAAATCTCTGCAATTCAATCCTAAACATTTTTTGCCTTTATTTTACTTTTGATTTTTTTTTTTTTATTTTTTTTTTTTTTTTGCTGCTGTGTTCACCTGCAAATGTTTTTCGAGTAAATAGAAAACGCGTTTAAATAATTGCAATGTCGTGGATGAGGGGATGGGGGGGATTGGGGGAGCGTTGGGAAAAATTCGATTGCGAGCAGGTTAGAAAAACAGATATAAAAAAAAACATAAAAAAAAATCGCAGTTAACAAATTGTTAATAAAAAAAGCTCGACAAGTGAGTTTTAGCTGCGAAACTTGCAATTCAAAGCGAACATTTTTTAAAAGCAAAAAAAAAAACAACGAAAACAAGAAACAAGAAAAACAATAAAAACAATAAAAACAATAAAAAATTAAATAATTATTGAATGAAATGCTTAGAAATTGCAACTAATCACAGGCGACTTTGCAGTTCGGCTTTCGAATGTCCAGTACAAGCGGATACATCGATGATGTCTGCAGCTGAAGCTTTGAACAGGTTTTTATTAATCTTAAATACATACATACATACATATGTGTATTTATTGCATGAGTGTGAGTGCTAGAGGCGCCATCTATTGCGAGTGGTATAACATTTGGTTTTCATTTAATTTGTTCTAAGTGCCGATCAGCTGCATCTGTTTTCGGTCTACTGCAGTGGCCAAGTTTTGCTAAGAATCAATTAAATGTTTTAAGTACTCGGGTTTTTTTTTTGTTGTCTGTTTTACTGTTTTTTTTATTATTAAATTATTTGGCAATTAAATGCAATTGTCTGTTGCCAATTATTTAACGATTTGTTGACTATTCGTCTGGCATGAGCCGGAGACTCTTTTAACGTGCGCTCTCCCACAGCCATTCATTAGTCTCTCTGCATATATCTGTTGTTTTAATTATTATGTTTTTGTTTTTTTGGGTTGCTAATAGATAAATCATGAGTAGGAGATGTATATAGGGGGGGGAGAGAGGTCTCAAGTATAGCAGATAAATATTAGTTATTTTCTTTAGGCATTTCTTTCGAACTTTCTACCAAGTTTCACTTTTCACTTGCTTAAGCTTAAACCGATAACGTCGCATTGAAAGAAAGTCCAAAAGAAGCGAAGGAGAATCAACAGACGACGAATGAGAAAGAGAGTGGGAGAGGGAGGAGTGGAAGAGGGAGGGGGAGAGCTGCTGGTATCTATTCAAAAGAAATTATGCAAATTGTGGTGAAGTTGAAAACGTCGCATAAATAAATTCAATTCGGTTTCGATTGCGCAATGAAATACTTTAATTTACATACATATGGAAAATTTATTTATGAAGCTTGTGTTTTTTTAAATACCTTGTAAATTGGTGTGCTGTGTCGCTTGTTCAAAGCCCAAAACAAGTGCTTAAATATATATATATATAAAATTACGGGGTACCAAGCACCTAAAGCGTAACTTGAGTCGCGTTTCGCAGGGCTTGCGATTTGCTGGTGTCAAAAAGATATATACTTTGAGGCTTTTTTTTTAAATCTCACGTCATTTCTAGCAAATTGTTATTAATTACAACTACTAACTAACTAAAACGAAATACGATCTGTTTTTCTCCGCTCTTCGCAGATTGTTTATTTGTGTTTTTTGTTTTTTCTTCATTCTGCGAGCTTTGTGTTTTTTGTGTTTAGCACGTTTTGTGCCGCTAACTCGATCTGAGATAAGTGTAAATCATATGACTGACAAAAGAGATGATGGGGCTGGGGTAAGGTGGTGGGTTAAATGGAAACCGGTTACTGTACTGCCCACAATAACAGTTGTGCCGTCGACATGCATAGAGGGGAGATACATACAAACGTCTCACATATGGGGACTGTTTTGGTTTTACCGCTAACCGCAGGCAACAAGTTGAAAATGTACTTTTGTGGTAATAGGTTAGGTCTTTAGTTTGACTAGATATATATACACACACACACACATACATGTACTCTAGTATGTAGCACACATACATACACACACACACACGTGCTGTTGCTTGTAACTTGCATGCCATTAAACTAGGCAGCACTTGTCAGCGTTGGCAACGGCCTCAACTTTGCCGCTAGGCGAGGCCATTGACGGGGCGGCAAATGGGCGTGGCTGTTGGTACACAGCCATAGACCGGCAGCAGCTCTGCCACTGATCTAGTCATGGCACAATTTCTATACACATTTCTCTCAGTCTCTCTCTCTCTCTCTCATTCTCTCTCTCTCTCCCTCTCTCTCTCTCTCTCGTTTATCCATTCTATTTGCCGGTGGCAACAAATTCTACGATGTTTTTCACAATTGTTTTTCGCCTTTCTGGTGCATGTTGCATGTTGCATGCTGTCTGCTTAATATACCCTTTTTTTGCTTCCCATTTCACAATGGATTCTCGTTGCTTGACTCTACAATATTTTATACCCTTGCCAAGTCTGCAGTTCGTAGGGTGTATACAGCCAACAAACTGGCTTGCGTTTGATTTTATATTTTAAGCTGGTGATTTGGAAAAATATTGATCGATTATTATTGATTTTATTGACTTGTACTTACTGTACATTCAGTATGTGAGTCATATGTTGGGAAGTAAAGTGAATTACTTGAGTTTTGTATGAAATGAAATTTTCAATAGAATCTTTGTCGTCACTGCTAAGTTTTCTTTCGGCTTTTTTACTTTTCCTTCCTTTTATTTGCCATCTTGTAGCAGTTGGAAGATTGTTCATAAACTGGGCCAACGCTTGCTTAACCTCGTCCACCCTCCCCCCACACTCATTGCCAATAGGCTGCTTTTGTTTGTTTCTATGTGTTCTTTAATATACACATGCAAACATATATATATATATTTGTGTGTGTGTGTGTGTGTGTCTTCCTATAAGCTATATCCAATGTGCTGCATATTCGAAAGTTGAATTAAAATTTGCACTGAATGTCCATAAGATACTTCTTGCATCTGTGTATCTTTTAGGTCTTTTGTCCCAGTCTCTGTTGCTGTCTCTATGGCTGTGGTTGTGCTTGTTGCTTCGATGTTGTCATCGTTGTGTTTTATATGACCGCGCCCCCATACGCCCTCATATGAAAGCGTTATGTCTGGCTTCAAGCCAAAAGCTTAGCCCACGTTTGTGCTTTACGCACATGTTGCATGCATGGAACTAGCCAAAAAGTTGAGGTCTACATCTTGTATATGGAAATATAGTATAAGACATTTATATGTATGCGTGTGCGTGTGTGTGTATTGCCACATTGGGTGCAAATATAAGTATATATTATGTTATAGATAGTCAGAGCGAAAAAGAGAGCCAGAAAGTTTAAAATAAATGACAGATGCCAGGTATATGTATATGTATATGTATATGTATGCTCATATATGCGAGTACAGATATAGATATAGATATCTATATATATAACGCATCTGTGTCTGTATGCATAAGTGTGAGACACGACGATGACGCAAACTGTGACTGGGACATTACACAAAAGACAAAACGTGAAAGAAGGACGCATGCCAAATGGCAGACTTGTGTCTTCGGCGCAACGGAAGTGGACAACTTGTGGCCTCTGTTGCCGCCATGATAACCGCACCAAAGTCCAAACAATTCACAAGCGTAATCATATCTCTGGTCTTTGTGTGTATTTGTATGTGTACACACACTTTGCATATAATTTAGACAACGGCAGAACCAATTGGCTAGGAAATTGATAATAAATCGTTTGGTGCGCTAATTAATAAAAGTTTAGGCCATGGCAACCACATTTGAAGTCAACACAAATCAAACACTGCATTTGGTTGATGGTTGAATATTATAACACGTGGGCTCTGCACATCTACACACATAACTGCACTCTTCGGGCCAATTAAGGTTAACAATAACAAAACCAAACTCAATAACTGATTCACTATGGCAAATGCCTAAAGGCGGTCAATTCTCTGGTCGCATTCGCCGGGTTTTCAATGACCAAAATGGACATCAAAACTTTGTGTCAACAAGTTGCTGGGAAACTACCCACAACAAAAGATTAAACCACTAGTCGTGTGTAAATGTATATGCATGTGTGTGCGTGTGTGTGTATGTGTGTGTGTGTGAGTGTGAGAGAGTGTGTGGCCATAAAAGGTTTTTTATGTGCGAGCCACACTTGCTGCTTGTGACCATAGGAAGTATACATTATATACTTATGACATACACTGAGAGAAAAATTACATTCAGTTCCGAGTAACCTCAAGCTTAAGGCCCAAAAATGTAGAAACAGAAAAAAAAAAAAGAGAGAAGTTAAAAGATAATTTTGGATAGTTTACCATCTGTATAAATTATTTAATTATAATATAAAATTATTATAAAAAAACTTTCTTACTTTTTGAAAATAAAATGTAACATGAAATATATAATAATATTTAAAAAATATTTTTAAATTATTTCAAAATTTCTTAATTTAAATAAATTATTAAAATTTACGTTTTCATTAATTTCTTGGTGAATTTCCGCTGCGCTTGGACGCTTCATTTAGTATGCGTTTCGCATGTGCGTTGGATGATCATTCATAACTGTTCCTAACGACTCACTTCCTATAGAGGAAGCCCGACTGCCCCGCACTGTCAACTGTCAAAAAGAAAAAAAAAAAATGTTGTATTGGTAATATTTGTATACATTATCTTTATACAATAGTTCCCTATGCGAGCGATTATATATCTTCTGCCTTGACTCTATCTTCGTTGTGGGCCAAGAATGTTGTTAGCTGCTTATCTAATAACATGGCTCAAATATTTGCCAAAGTTTCGCTTATCAACTCTGTAAATATGGAAATTCATCTTGGGGTTTTGAGCTACGCCCAACGTTACGTATACGCAATGCGGTGCAGCCTGCAGCTGTGCTAAATAATTTCATGCTCTCGCAGTCTCTTACTCCTACATGATTTTTCATGCTCAATCTCTCATTCTCTCTGTGCACAGCTTGGCCCTTTTAATAGCCTTTTAATGTTTATGTGTGTATCCGCGACTGGCATGGGTGAGTGCATGTGTGTGTGTGCATGTGTGTGTGTGTGTGTGTGAGTGTGCTTCAGTTTTTCTGGGGTCACACTCGAGGCGTGGGCGTTGCTGAAAACTGTTACAAGGTTATGTTAGCAATTGACAATAAGTTGTCTATTCAACCCCACACACTCGCTCTCTCTCTCCCTCTCTCTCTCTTCCTTTCTACCTCTCTCTTGCTCTCATCCTACCTCCCTTCCATCCTCTCGGGTGGCATTCCAGTTGTTTGTCTTATGTTATATGGCCAAGCATTTAGTAATTTCATTTTTTGGCTTTCGACAAGAAACTAACCGTTGGCAGTTGTCGAAGCCGCGTTCTTAACCCAAATGCGCCGCTGACAGGCATGTGGCAACAGATTTAGCACTTTGCTAAGTGTCTAAGTTCTTCTATGTGTTTGCTTCTATCTTTTGGCTGTTATTTTTTTTATTTTTTTTTTTTGCGAGTTCGCACATGTAAAAAGAATTAAACAACAACTGAAACTCGCACTCAGCGCTTGCCAAATGAATTTTCTATTATTTTGTTTTTATTTATAAATGCGGTAATCGCTGCCCACTCTTTGTATGTGTGTGTGTGTGTGTGTGTGTGTTTGCTCTACGAGTTGAAATTAATTTTAAAAGTATGACTGTTGGGGACTGAGTTTACGTGGTCGGACTTGAAAAATGCAACCGCCCCCATGCACAGCTTACATGCTCCAACGCAGCAATGACCTTGAACCGAAGCTACCCACTCATTCGAGATGATATTAAGAGCATTATTAAATTGAGGCTTATCTCTGATTGATTTATAGATATTGCAAAACTTGGGCAAAGTGGATCGCACTGCAGATGAGATCTTCGATGATCACCTGAACAACTTTAATCGTCAGCAAACAAACGCCAACAAATTACAAAAGGAGTTCATTACCTACATAAGATGCATTCGCGGTGAGTCTATAAAAGTGATTGAGTTTGATTAAATTTATTAAATATGTTTTTATACAGCCGCACAAACTGCCTCAAAGTCGCTCATGGATGCTATATGCGAGATCTACGAGCCACAGTGGCTCGGCTTTGATGCAATTCAAGCACAAACTGCTGCTTCGGAAAGCTTGTGGCTGGACTTTGCGCATAAACTTGCTGACCAGGTGCTCCTACCGCTCAATACATACACCGGCCAGTTTCCAGAAATGAAGAAGAAAGTGGAGAAGCGCAACCGCAAGCTAATCGACTACGATGGACAGCGTCACTCCTTCCAGAATCTGCAAGCCAATGCCAATAAACGCAAGGATGATGTCAAAGTAACTTTCAACCCTCACAGTTCTTTGTCCCTATCCCTATGGTTTATGGAATTGTGTTCACTTCCTCTTTGCAGCTTACCAAAGGTCGTGAACAGTTGGAGGAGGCTCGTCGCACCTATGAAATTTTGAACACGGAGTTGCACGATGAGCTGCCCGCCCTCTATGATTCGAGAATATTATTTTTGGTTACCAATTTGCAGACGCTCTTCGCTACCGAACAGGTGTTCCACAGTGAGACATCCAAGGTAGAAAATCTTAGACATTTTCAGGCCGAATCTTTAATCTAAATCATGTCACGCAGATCTATTCGGAACTCGAGGCAATCGTCGATAAACTGGCCACAGCATCGCAACGGGGCTCAAACACATTACGGAAACAAACAAGTTAGTAATTTACTTACTATATATATTATATATATAAATGTATATATTTATTAAATTGAAACTTCCTTTGAATCTAGTAAATGCCATCAAGACTGCAACTCCAGTGGAATCGCCAGTGAACAAGCTCAACAACGCCAATGCCAACAACAGCAACTATCAGAATCAAATAACCACAAACGGTGGCTCCAGTCTGGCAAACAGTCGTAAGTATAGACGCCCCAGCAATTAGATGGATGTAGGCTGTCCATAATTAATTAAATCGATACCTCAAATTTCTAATTGTTTTCTATGCAAATTAATGCAATATAATTTTTTGATTTCTTTGTTTTTTTATTTTATTTTTTTGCTTCTTTCCCTTTTGTCCAAAATGAAATAAAATCATTATAAACAAATATAAATTGCTCGAAACTGTGAAAAAATATTTAATTCATCTATTCAAATATGAAGCATAAACAAATTTTGATTTCAAATTTTCTGTATTATATAAGAAATTCCAATATTTTATTCAATATATAAATTATTTGTATATTTTTACATATTTATTATCTATCATATGCACTATTCCTTATATATTTATATATATATATATATTTATATACCTAAATATTGATGATCAAATTATTTATTTATTTTTTTGAGTTTTTGGCAATTTATAAAGAATTTTTTATAATAACATTTTGTTGGATTTTATTAGCAAACATTCCATTTGTCTGACGGGCTTTGTTATATTTGATTTTTGATTTATAGTAAATAATATTTGAGAATATAAATTTTAATTGTAAATACATATTTATATTTAATTATACTTCTACACGGTCTTGGGCTGAAAATCTTAATGTAAAGTCAAAATTACTTTAATTAATTAATTTAATTCAAATAAAATAAATGAATTATTTGTTTCGTGACTTACCACTTCAGACTATCCTATTGAAAGCCACGTCCTGGACAAATGGAATGTTGCATGATTTTGCTTTATTTTTTATCTGCAAATTTGATAAATTGAAACATTAAAAAACTACCCTTAATCTTTTAACATGCATGTGTTGAGTTATATTTTCTTACCTTTTTCTCTTTTTATGAATTATTATTTAATGTTTTTTGTTGGAATGATGCTAACACTCACAACCAACCAAACAACGAACTTAAATTTAAACACATATAACCAATATTTAAATCGAAAATAACAAATAAATACACACATATAACAAATACAATAAATTACACATCAACACATGATAAACAAATACCAAAAATAAATATTATAATAAAACAAAACACACACGAACATAAATTAGCATCATCCACGAGCTCTTCATTACTTGAGCCAAGATTTGATTCAATTTCTTCAACGCCAGAACCGACACCAGAGTCGGCAAATGTATCAGACGCCCCACACAGTCCAAGTGCACAGCCCGAAGTGGCAGCAGGAGCAGCAGTGACCAACGGCGTTGGTAACACTACTACTACCACTACAACCACAACAACAACAAAATCAGTGGAAAGTATTGAGCAAATAAGCCCGAATGCAAATGCGAATGCATCATCAACAACAACAACAACAACCACGGCTGCTAAATCAGAGGTAACGACAGATTTAAAGGAGACAACGACAATAACGGCTGCAGCTGCTGCTGCACCAGCCACAGAAGAAGCATCCGCTATGAATGGTAACAACAATGAGCAGGCCAACACTCAACCTCCTACCCCCAACACCAACACCATCACCACCACCACCACCTCCGCCAGCAACAGCAACAGCAACAGCAACAGCAATATCATCACAGCAACACCAAAAGAGCCAGGAAAGCAGCCGAAAGAGCTGCCCGATGGCCAGACGGGTGCCAATGGTAACACAAATTCTCTCGAGGAGCATAAGCAAAAGAAATTAGGTAAAGAAACAACAACACGAAACGCAATTACAACAACGCACTCAGTTACAGATACAGAAACGAATAAACAAACAGTTAGTCGTAGCCCATTAGTTAATACTCAAACTGTTATTAAGCATAATAAGAATCCTTTTGATGAAGATGACGAACGCATCTACGAAGTGCCGATGGGTGAGTAAGCGTCATAACTTCGATAGTCACAGAATAAACTGGGTCTGTCTGCATTTCTACACCTGTGTCTGTCTGTCGTTGTTGTCTTACCTCCTTCTTATCAACAGCATCCAATGCACAACTATTTTCTCTTCTCTTCAAATCTAATGAGTCCTAAGGGTGCCCCATGCGGCTGAGAACAGCTTATCTCTTGTACACTGTACATATTTGAAGCTTTAGTTTTTGTACTGATGTCTGTATCTGTAAACTTAACAACAAACTGTACATCCTTTAAAAAGATTATTATTATTATTATTATTTTACACAATGGGCGAGAGCATGTTCGATCTGGGAAAAAAAAGTATATATACATATATATAATGTAATTTTGGTTTGATTTAAGGCACTCATCGGCCTTACGAGGTTGTAGTTAACTTATTTAAATCATTAGGTTTAAGAGCTTTTAAATAAAAATAAAACATTATAAAAAATTGTAAATTGAAATTAAATTCAAAGTCAACAGAATGAGTAACTCAAATAATTCTATTATATTTATAAAGATTGTACAAAAGCTGAAGTTCTGTTGCCTTTGAAATTGACATCGACATATATTATATTTGATGCGTTTCATATTGTAATTATTATTATAACACATAATCATTTATACTTATGTATGGGTAATTGAGAGTTGGCTACAAGTGTTTATAGTAGCAACAGTATTAATTATAATTGGTTACAGGTGATTACATAAAGTGGGTAATTAGTTTGATAAGTCGCCTTCATACATTCCGATCATCATTTAAAACATCACATGCACGTTCGTTGCTTAAGTCTTTTGTATTCACGACATATAAGATGTCGTCGCTGTTACACGAGAAAACGCTAGCTATGTAAACCAGACTTGATCTGACCCAAACTAACCTATGCTGCAGGCTCTAAGTTTTTATTAATTAATAGCAAGTTCTGTTCTGGCTTTTGTGTTTATTCACTAAAACTGAGTTATGCCAAGTTGTTTTGTACGTACACCTGTAAATCTAATAAATACCAACACATATACTTACACCCATTGGAATTCTAAGCTATAAGTTTCACTAAAATTTTATTCACAGATGCCAACACCGCCGATTTGCCACCTGGTGTGCTATATCGGGTTAAAGCGACCTATGGCTATGTGAAAGAAGATGTGGATGAGCTAAGCTTTGAAATTGGCGACTCCATTCGTGTCATTGAGTATGACGATCCCGAGGATCAGGTAAATCAATTCTGCTTACCAATGCCTGTTGCTTGTTAGATTTTAAGTCATCATATTCCTTTTGATAGTTAGGCATGCTAGTAACCCCTCCAAATTCTGTGATACAGAATTTTCTTACTTGTCTTTATTGAATGTAGTTTTTTATTCTCAATTTACAGGAGGAAGGCTGGCTTATGGGTCAAAAGGAGGGTACAAACGAAAAGGGTCTATTCCCGGCCAACTTTACGCGTCCCATTTGAGCCGCTGATGCAGCGCATAGACAGAATCTAGAAATCAACAACACAAACAACAACAACAACAACACCAACAACAAAAACAAATACAAATACTTCAGCCTTATTTTTGTTATACTGTTATATACAAAAATACCTTTTATATTTTACATAAATTATACAAGTTATTATAAACGAACTTTAACTTTTGAAAAAATTTGTACACAGCGCTGCATTAATTATATTTTTGTCCAAAAGAACTGTGTTTATCCTCGTAAAATCAATCGTTGTCATCAAATTTTTAATTTGTGTTTTAATTTATATGCAATAAACAATCGCGTATGTTAAAGCAGTGCTTCCAATCATTATTATTATAATTATTATTCTTATTGTTGAGAAATAATTGTGCACACAAAACACTTCGAAAATGTTTCAAAAATATTATTATTTTTTAGTTGTAAGCTTAATTAAAAAACAAAACAATTAAAACAAACAAAGAAAACAAAACAAAACAAACAAAACAAAAAAACGAAAAATAACAAAATTCATGAAATTTTTATAATACATATATTTTATTTGTTACATCTATTATTGTGCTCATAATTAATACAAACGAAATGTATCTAATTTGTACTTTGTTGAATGCAAAAAGCTAAGAGAAACATTTTTAAACATATCGTTCAGTAAGCATTTGTTTCAAACATGATTAAAGAGCAAAAGATAGAACCTTTTTGTATATGTATACTTTAAAATGCATGTAGTACGAGTTTTAATAGTCAATTGAATGTTTTGAAGTGAGAAGGAAACCATGAAAAATTATTATTTTCGGTTTTTATTTTTGTCAAATTGGAAAGTAACACTGAAAATTGTTTTATTCAATTTAAAACATTATTATATATTTTTTAGCTGTTATTTAGTTGAACACACACTGAGAAAAATTCTCGAAACATATAATAAACATCAGCTTTATAATACTGAAGACAAGCCAATAGTCACTAACAGACTCGTTTTCCTAAATAGTTCATCTTATTAACAAATCGAACAGATTGTTATCTATATTGATGCTTGTTTATCACTTGAAATAGAAACACAAACATCCGAAATACATATTCTTTTGAATTCTGTACTGTAAAGTTATTTTAATATTATTTAATTAATTTAAACATTTATTTATCGCATGAACACATTAAATGATAATAATATACAAAAGATCAAATAAAACATAGATTAATCAATTATCAAAATTTGTTTTTTATTGTGAGAGCTAACAACTTGTATTTGAAAGCTATGTTAACAGTTGATTTTTTAACAAATTTACAGCTTGTGTTTAATAGATACAATTTGGATGTGCTAAAAGCTCTGTAGATACTGTTAACTGAAAAAAATACGTAAAAATAAAATTTAAAATATATGGCATTAAATTTCAAGCTGGTATATTACGCTGAATAAACACCAAAATTCAAAAGGCTGGTCTTATTTTATTAGCTTCACATTATTTTTTTCGCAGCCCTGGAAAATGTGAACATATGACGTCAATAATTCTGCGCAGTGCAAATTGCGCAAATTTAGGAGTTACCTTATATACTTATTGTAATCATGCTCCTATGTCGGTGACTCTTTCGTGTGTGTTGGTGTTGCGTTAATAAAAAAGTGTAAATACTTAAGAATATTTAAGAGTTGACAAAACGAATAAGTCACTACGGGTCGTGCAACAACGTTAACCGAATAATGCAAAATCAAATATGTTGTGAGTTTTCGCTAAAAATCGACAAAGTCAACAGCAGGCAATACTAAAATCAGAACCAACTTCAAACGAATAGTTTCCTTTTTAATGGGCGTGTGTTTGTGCAAGTGATGATCTGTATAGAGTTTGGGATATATGCAAGGAATGAAGAACATAATATTGTTAAAGAATTTGCCTTGCAAAAATCGACAGTTTTCTGGACAAAAATTTTTTCATGTTCGTTTTTGCCTCGCCCTCGCTCTGTGTGTATAGCAGTGCGCGTGTGTGTATAGAGGTGCGAGCGAAACAGCTATATAGCCACAGGGCACTGTCTATCTATCCTATCAGTGATATCTGTATGTCTTATTAGAATTTTGCGCTTATACTTATGTTGAATCGCTGTAATATCATAAATTAATTTCGTGAATATGATCTTTTATAGGTTCCTATAAGAAAGCATTGGCATTTGCAAATGTATTTGTCAGTATTAAAATGATCAAGCTTGTCGGTGGCAACACTAAACTGCACTGCTTGCCGGAGTAAAACGCATGATTCGGTATTATTTAGGACATTTTCTTAAAAGGCAGCAAATTCTATTTATTCTTTTATTTTTTGCAATATGAAGTGGGAGGGAGCTACATCAATATATTAAGTAAATGTTATTGTGCCCGCATATTTAGTATGTAAAAAAGTGACGAAGCCTACCGCTCTTTGTTTCTTCGTGTTATTCATATTTGAATTGGCGTATTTTTCACAAATTGCTGTACAATAGGAATTGTTAAATGCTACTGTTCAAAAAGGAGTCTACTGCTGAGTTGGGTGTGTGGGTGGGTTCCAGTCTTCGCTGATGCTCTTTTAAATAAGTGCCTTACCCCATTTAACAAGATAAATCGAACTGTGTTCTTTTATTTGCAGTTCCACTGCATACCGGAGAATAAACAAATATAAGAAGCATAAATTATGCAGAAAATTATATACAAAAGGAGCATTTAAGTGCTGCGAGTGAAAGATAAAAGAAAAGCTTTAAATAAAAGTGACACAAAAGTTAGAAAACCGTTTATCGTTGTACTCGTCGTCATAAAAACTTTATGTTTAAAATTTTATTGCATTTACACACAATAAGAAAGAATAATTTCAAAAATTTCTAAACAGTGAGAGAAAGCGAGATATTTGCATTAACAAAACTTGAAAAATCTTGACCGTAAATGCAATTAAAAAAATACAACAAACAAAAAAAAAGAGAATATTAAATATTACGTATATGCATACATAATAAATAACTAACTATAAACGTTCCTTAATACTAATAATTTCCAAACACAACTAAATTTAATGATAACGATATAACCACACATCGTGAATCAACGGAAACATCACCTCATAAAGCATAACCACATAAGAATTATACGTACATACTACATCCTACATATATTTATATATTTATAAATATAAATATATACACAAAAATATATCCAGAACAACACCGGTTGAAGTAAACTGCAGGGAAACAATACGAAAACAAATTCGAACCAGCACGCAACAAAGTTTGGAAAATTTTTAGTGCTAGATAATAGCGAGTGCAGTCTAATTTGATTTACAAAGAAGAAGGTCGAGAAAGCCGCAGAGTCCGTGGATAATCTCATTATTAACTACATCGTCGTGAATGTTTATAACTAGTTTACGTTACTCATCGAACTCTCTTGATAAATGAATGCGTAAGTATATCGAGATGCATGGATGGACTAATATAAATGAAGACTCTTAGCTATATTTGTATGTAACATAAGTGACGCGAATAGATAAAAAGTTAAAGGATATCCCACATGCAGCATACACTTGTTGCACTTAGTTGGTTCGCTTGATTAAAGGATACGTTTAGAGATGCTTTCAAAGTGAATATAATTAGTTTTAGGACTTACACCTTAACTGATCACTCGTTTAGCTTATGATATGCGATATGAAACATTTCTGGTTTCAGGCAGTATTCACATGGTCAAAGTAAGGAAAACAAATATCGCATGGTCTTGTTAAAATCTCATTTTGCACCACCTTTATGTGATAATGCAACGCTTCCTTCCAAAGTTGCTAAGGCACTGATAATTTGTTGATATCTTCAGTCTCTCCAATAAAGCCAAATGAGAAAGATTTAAAACAGAATTGCTGCAGGACGGCTTAGTCATAGAATAGTTAAGATGTATTATACAGATTGTTTACAAAACGTAATCTCTTATTTGCAGATATTCATAAACAACCGCAGTACTTCGTGAGCCCGTTAAAATCGTCGTGTTCGATGTAGTCAGCGTTTTTGTATTCCTCGATATCAGAGAGATGTACCAAAATCTATTCTAGAAGATAGTGTATTGTCTACCAAGAAAAATCAACAAAACACAGATACACGTTTTTACACTTACACACACACACACTTACACTCGCACACACTACAGACACAGATAAACATAAGCGAACACCCAGCAATACACGAACATACCGTAGAGACGCCTTTAGAAGAAAGTAAGCAATAGCCAAAGAGAGCCTCATTGTCACAACAAATCAGCGAGCAACACCAAAGTACAAATGCTCCCAAGCAACTAAATCGAACTAAAAAGCAACATAATACAGCACCAAAAGGGATTCGGCTAATTAAACATTTGAAGGTGCGAAACGAGCCAAGGTTTGAACAAGAGTGGCATATTTATACACAGGACTGTAGCAACCTAACTGAAAGAATTTGCACGTCACGGGGCGTCGAGCAGGGACTGCAGAACGCGTAAGCGTCCTAAAATACAGTTAGCATGGAGTGTTGTTTGTCGGAAGAGGCCAAGGAACAAAAGCGGATCAATCAAGAAATCGAGAAACAACTACGCCGCGATAAGAGAGATGCCCGCCGAGAACTTAAACTTCTTTTATTGGGTGAGTATTTAGGCGATAAGAAAAGCTTACAGTCATGACCCACATGTCCACGTTTGCACCTGTCTCTGGGCTACCAGGATGTAGGGTAGTTAGTAAACAAAATTTATTACTCACATGCCCCACATACATACCTAAATATATGTTTAAAATATTCATATTTCAAGAAATGCATGTGATTGAATTTCATCCACTCCCACGTTGCTTAAAGCTTAATGCAATTGTTGCGTTACCCTATCGCAATCGCATTTCATTGTGACCACATTTTCACTAATTAGTAGAGTACTTCACTTGCTCTTGTTGGGCTGTGGGTGTGGTATAGCAACAAGCTCCTGTTGAATGTCCTGGTTAATAAACTAATGCCTCATTTGAATCAAAACATATTCGCAGGAACGGGCGAGTCCGGAAAGTCGACGTTCATTAAACAGATGCGCATTATACATGGCAGTGGATACTCAGATGATGACAAGCGTGGATACATTAAGCTTGTCTTTCAAAACATATTCATGGCCATGCAGTCAATGATCAAGGCCATGGATATGTTAAAGATATCATATGGAGTTGGAGACCACACAGTAAGTATTGAATTAATAGCATCTCTGATTATTTAATTATTAAAATGCATAAATCATAAATTATAGAAACTTGCTGATCTGGTGATGAGCATCGATTATGAAACAGTTACAACATTTGAAGATCCCTTTTTGAATGCCATTAAAACTCTATGGTCTGATGCTGGCATACAAGAATGCTACGATCGCCGAAGAGAATATCAGTTGACAGATTCCGCTAAATAGTGAGTTAAATCCAAAAAAAAAATATCAACTAAATAAATTTATAAATATAACTATAATATTTTACTTAACGCTTTACAGTTACCTTATGGATCTCGACCGTGTGGCTCAAACAGATTATCTACCCACTGAGCAAGACATTTTAAGAGTGCGTGTGCCGACAACGGGGATCATTGAATATCCCTTTGACTTAGAAGAAATCAGATTTAGGTACTTAGAGCGACACTTGTCTAAACACTTAATATATGTTATGTTAGTTTAAACTCTTATTTTTTATAAGTTTCAGTTTACAATATGTTTTAAAACAGTTAAGATGACAATTTTGCAGGCACAACTATTTGTGAACTTTTGAATTCCTTACTTAGGCTGTGAGATTATATCGGATTGTTTATTTACAATTACCGCAAACTTTAAAAGCGATCAAAATATAATTGCGTCCAAGTGTTCATTAGGTATACCTACCAAGTTAACTTAAAGCGTTGCTCATTTAAATAACTGCTACAAATGTAATGTCTATCGTAAAAGATGTTAAGCTACAAGTAGTTAATTTATATGTATGAATCACAGCTAGAATGTGTGTACCTTTAAAGTAGATTGTTCGAAGTCTTTGCTTATTATTATTATTATTTAGATTTTGTGTTATATTGTTATTATAATTAAACTTGTTTATTATATACAGAATGGTAGACGTTGGCGGTCAGCGTTCGGAAAGAAGAAAGTGGATTCATTGCTTTGAGAATGTTACCTCAATAATATTTTTGGTTGCGCTATCTGAATATGATCAAATATTGTTTGAATCTGATAATGAGGTAAGCTCATAATAATTATGAATTATTTATCATTTATTCAAATTGACTTGGTTAATCTTTTGCAGAACCGTATGGAAGAATCAAAAGCTTTATTTAGAACTATTATTACATACCCGTGGTTCCAGAACTCATCAGTTATTCTTTTCCTTAACAAGAAAGATTTGTTGGAGGAGAAGATTATGTACTCGCATTTGGTGGATTATTTTCCTGAATATGATGGTATTTATTGAAAAGTTTCTTAAAATCATATTGATAATAATGACTCAACTTTTAACTATTTATACAGGTCCACAACGAGATGCAATAACAGCCCGTGAATTCATACTGCGCATGTTTGTAGACTTAAATCCAGATTCCGAAAAGATAATCTACTCTCATTTCACCTGTGCTACAGGTAAGTTACAACACTTTCTTATGCTATGCATGTCATCTTGGGTGGCCATTTCGATAACGCTTTTTTAGAGAAAATCTGTATATACATACATATATTGGCTTTGAGTAGGCTCAAGATTGCTAAGTATATAAACGCTGCTAACTGGTGCTTTCAAATAGGTGACACAAATTAATAAAACTAATTTTGTTTAAACAATTTAATAAATCTCAAAAATTAGATACGGAGAACATACACATTGTATTTGCTACTGTGAGAGATTATTTAATGGCGAAAATTCTCGCTAGTACCCTATTTTAACCTTTATTGAACGTTTCATTACTTGAGCTATTCCAATTCGTTTGAAGTACATGGCTGCAAAATCAATTAAATATACATAACGATAAATTAACAGATTTAATATTATTTAAAATGCCTTAAAATTGTATGCTTCTATGTCACAACTGAATTTTTTTTTTAATTATTTAATAAAATCAACGTTATTTGTTTGAATCATGATTTTTGGTTTGTGGTTCGTGGTTTGGGCTTTTGGTTTTTGGTTTTTGGTTTTACAAATAAAATATGGATTTATAATATTTTCTTGTTTTCTTTTTTAGATACTGAAAATATAAGGTTTGTGTTTGCAGCTGTTAAGGATACGATTTTGCAATCCAATCTTAAGGAATACAATTTGGTCTAAACAGGATTTGGATCAGGAAACTATTTTTGTGATTTTTATTATACATATATATATATATATACAGAAGTATATGTGCAAACAAATATATATATATATATATATATGTAGATATATATTTATATATATATATATATATATATGTAGATATATATTTATATATATATATATATATATATGTGTATATATCTATATATATATATAGATAAATATATATATATACTCACATTATTGAATCCATATATATTTATGTATATATATATACATATACGGGTATATAAAAATATATATACATTCATAATTCCTTTTCGCATATTAATTAAAAACACTAAACAAATATTGAAGAATGAAAAGTATGGAAAAAAAATCAAATGTTTGCCGAAGATTAAATATAAATTAGATCCAAACACAAGTTTCTTAATTGTAACATCTGAAACTCAACAGAAAACTGTAGCATAATTTGTACTAATACATAATGATGATGATGTTGATGATGCGAAGGATGTATACATTAAAATTTTGCAAAGTGAAGAGAAACACAAGAAAACATCTGATCCCAATTACGAGTAATGTAATAATAATAATAATAATAATTAAAATTCATTAATGTAGAACTTTTGTAATAAAATTGAAAAACAAAATCAAATAATTTAAATTTAAACAAAAGCGTAAAAGGAACAACTAAGAGCAAACAATTTTTGTCGTACTGAAACATACATCATATTTTATTGAAAATAACAACAAACACAATGATGTAACTTATAAAAAGAAAAGTAATTTTGCATAAAAATTATATGTTAGAAGTTTTTCACAATACATAATTTAAAGATATATACAGAAACATTCGCGCACACACACACACGCACACGTACATGATACAAATCCTATAAACTAACGAGACGAGAACAACAAAAAGATCGCAGGCATAAAATTGTATATTTAAATATTGCAAGTTTTGTTCATAAAATCGTTGTACGTTAGGAGAGCCATTGAAATGTGTATATACATACATACAATTCGAACATAACATCAAATACATAAGTGTAAGTGCACGCTTACACACACACAACACATATATACATATAAAACTATGTAATGTATAATAAACAAATTTTTACAGCGAGAATCATTCAGTGTAAATTACAAATCGTACTAATACACACACAAAAGGGAAACGATTATGAACGTGATTATTAAGTACTGTTTAATGTAATAATACAAATAAAAAATGAATTCATAAGTATATAATCACATTTGTACTGTACGTAACAAATGTTACCCATATAAATAGTAATTGTATGTGGCACGTGCGCTTGTCAAAGCTCGTACAAAGCTACAAAATAACTATTAATTAACAGCAGCAAGAAAAAAGAAAATAATAAGAAAAAAAACATGAGTCATATATTCACCGATATTTAATATTTTTAAATTCTATGCATACAACTACATAAGAAATACAATACTACCAGATGCAGCTGCTCTTGATGCCATCAACAATTTTCCATAAAATACAATGCATATTTATATACGTATATATATATATATATATATAAATATATATATTTATATAAATAATGAATTAAATTGTTATCAATTGCAAAATTTTGAATGAAAAGATTGTGAGGAATGTAGCTTGATTTTTCATTAATATTCTAAATAATTATTATTTTGTTAGTTTGTTTTTTGCTTATGATATAGAAAATGTTTTGTTTATGTTTTTAAACTTTAGTTTAATATAATTTACAGCTATATAGACGCATTAGTAGTGAAGTAACATGAAAACGATGCGCACACTTACAGATTATAAAATAAAACAAAATGAATTAATTTAAAAAAGAAAAACAAGTAACAATAGAACAGCAACAAAACTATTTATGTAAAAATTCAAATAAACAAATTTTACTTTATGTATATGTGGTAAAAACACAAAACAACACAAAAAGAAAACACATGCATATATGAACATATGTGAAATAAACATTTATTGAACTGTATTTTTTTTTTTTTCAAAACTTAACTGAAATTTGCGTATGGTTTTACCGCTCGACATAATGTAAAGAGTGACCGAGGGGTGACAAAGTTAGATGATCAGATGAAAGTCGTTGCTTCTGTACGTTTTCCAAAAGTTCTTTTGATCATTCGTTTTTTAAATTGTTTCCTTTATTTAAGTGGATTTCCGAATGATATTTTGCTAAAAAGAACATTCCTATTACAAGTAAACAGATACAAAAATGTATGTACAATACATATGATAGCTACTAATGTCAGAGAAGTGTTCAGACACTCTACTATCAAAATCAAGAACCATTTTGCATTAAGCAGACATATAGATCCGCCGTTATAATCGTAATACCTTAATACGCATATAGTTAATAAGTTTATAAGTATGATTCAACAGTGTGTTGTATAAAGCTTTAATCCACGTAAACCGAAGATATGGTAAATGATGAAGTAAATGAATAACAAAACTTTTACAATTAATTATTAAATTGATGATGATGAATTGATTAGCTTTTAAAAAGCTTAATTAAGTCAATAAATGTGTATTAATGTAAGGTAGACAGACACGTGTGCGTACAGAGTTTTTTGTTGTTTACAAGATGAGAAAACAGATGAATGATGATGATGATGATAATGATGATGATGAGAAGAATAATTAATATGACAAATGCTCGGCTAGCCGATATATTTATGTAAGCACAAGCAGACCAAAAATTTTACAAATGAGTGCCATGTTGTATAGGCAATGTCTCTTCAAAGACTTAAATAGTAACATCCATTAGCTGGCTTTGTGCTCTGCAGGGTTTTGAAACAACACTGAAAGAACAGAACCAAATACCGAACTATAAAAAACAAGAACTATATACCTTTTATTTCTGATAAAAGGACACAAGGTGGCGTTCCTTCGGTCCAGAGGCATCTATAAGATTTTGCATAGGTTTTTAGGCCTGGGTACGCTGAACATTTTTTATATTCATTGCATACAACATACATACATACATACATGCATACATACTTACACATACACATACACATGCACACATGCACATAAATATATAGTTTTCCGTCCAATAACTTGCATTGGTGAGCAGACAAAGTCTCCAGTATTTTAGTTGGCATTGACCATGATTCGTTTTACAGGATATGTGTAGATCCTTATTTGGAAATAAAATACATATTATAGCTTTGGTTGGTTTGATCATTTTCTGGTATTTCAAATAATAATCAAATATATATATTGTATAATAGTTTTATTATTTGAAAATCAATTTGGCGGTTTCAACAGCAAAAGTCTTAAGTTTTGGCATAGCAACTCTTAATACGATTCTTGTAAGAAGGAATAAACACCCACCACGCACTCGTGCATATTCGTAAATCGCACATATACACATACACATGTGAACAAAAACTTATATACATAAATTAAAAATTTGGTTTAGTTAGCGTTTTGTGCCTTCTAGTGCTCATTAAATCCATAAAAAGACCCTGGCAAAAGCATAAGAATTAATTTACGTACATTTCATATAAACAATTAAAAAAAAAAAAAGAAGAAAAATTCAAATAAATAAAACATAAACAAATCTAAAGAACTTAGGATGGTAAAGACTTTAAGCGTAATATTACCTAATTATTATTTTTCAAACATTCATTGGCAATTTCATATTATTTTCTATTTTTTAATCTACAGTTTCCAAGTCTTTTCAGTTATTATGTAAATATTTAGCTTAAAATGGGCTATAATAAGTAGTCGAAAATTTGATATGCCACAAAAAAGAAGCAAATATGATTAATTATATAATATATTAATCCTTAAGTGTATGGTTAATATCTGTACGTGTTTGTACGAAAACTTATTTTGTATTTTTATATACAAGATTCAAGAAATGCAGACAAGTAAAAAACACTTAAACATACGAATACATGTAATTTGTAAATGTTTGTATTCGTGTAAACTAAAAAGTAACTTACTATAAAAACAAATAAATGAGAGGGAAAATTAGGGAATCAAAAAAAAAAAAAAATAATAAAATAAAATAAAATAAATATAAGAAAATTCAAAAGAAACCGAAAAATCGAGAACAATTGCAGTTCGAATTTGAATTGAATTGAATTTTGGAGATGAGAAACCTATAAATAAAATTAATATTTAGTGTGCTTAGTTTAGCATTTAATGATGTACTTGTGTACCATATTGTGAGTTACTGGTCACCACGAAACATTGGTAGTAATACTTATATGCATACTGAGTAAAATTCATATTTCATACAGTGCTTAAAAAGCTCCTAAACTAATTCAACATAATGAAAATAATAATAATAATATTATTAATACGACACAACAAATCGAGTCTCTCCCCTTGACGTTGAAATCTAGGCTATTTATAAAAAGAAAAAATTAAAAAAAAAAAAAATATATAAAAAAATAAAAGAAAAAACCAAAAGTTACAATTATAATATTCCACGTTTTTAGGCTACTTTATAAACACTGTTTGTAAATGAGATAGGAGAGCTGCCAGGTTACTTGTGACTTTGGTCTGACATCATACAATAAATATGATGAAAGGTAAATATTTTTAACATACATATTTTTACCTATACATAAATATATATATGTATATATGTGCATGCATATATATGTATATATATACATATATATATATATAAAAGTACATGCATATTAAAAAAACGAGAAGCTAAAAATCCCACATAAGATCTACATGCTTAGCTTAAGTCTTAAGGCAAAACGCACGTCCTTACATAAGTACGTAAGCACGCCCACACACACACACACGTACACGCAAGCTTACTGATATGGGTAAATGTTTGTACAATTGATGGATATTCCTTGAGTTGATTTTCAACTCGTAACATTTGAAATTGTTTAAATTTTTTTTTATGAATATTTACATTACAATTTATGGTACTTGCACTCAATTTTCGAGTGGTTTATAAATCCATCATCTATTGGTATTATACTAAAAGCCCATGAATATTGAAATTTATGTGACTATAATCGCATGTGTACGTGTGAGTGTGTCTGCGTGTGTGTTGGTCTACACATTTGTCATAAAATCATATTCGAAAAATACAAATACTAGACAAAGATTTGATTGTATTGAGGTGGCGGCAATGATAACTAATAAATTTTTTAGATAACTAAAAACCCAAAAAAAAATTTAAAATGAATACAAAAAAAAAATGAAAAAAGTATCTATGTACACCTAAATATAAATATAAATATAACTATATATATATAAATATATATGTATATATATATATATATATATAAATATATATGTATATACATATATATATATATATAAATATATTATATATATATAAAAAATAAAACAATATAAAATAAATAAAACTATATTGAAATTATATCGTTTTAATTTTTTCCTTTCATCATAAAGTGGGACAATTTATACTGCTGGGGATTCTTAACAAATCTATTGTATCCAGTCATGACTTTGTTATTGTTTGCCTATTTGCGTGTCTGGGGTACACATACACACATACATAGCTGGATATGTGGGTGTTACGTTTACAATTGGATTAACAAACATTCAATATTAGACGAATACAAATACGTAAAATGAGAGGAACTGAAATCAGCAGTGCCCCAGCCCCAAAACTGACGCGACGTGTGCTGTGCATGACGCATTAGAGTAAACCAAGGACAGTTCGGGCCTGTCTAGAGGTCATTGGTATAACCAAATTAGGTTTTTAAAAACCTTTGCTCAAGCTTTCTCTATAGGTTAGCATATTATAAGCTAGAATCTAAGAATTTTAGCTCAGCTGAATTTCACATATATGTATGCTTTCCTCATTTTATATACTGCCAATATATGGGCATACATATGTACTGTGTATGAGTGCTGGGCTTTCCACATAGTTTTCAGTGAGGGGTGGAACAGGGGGCGGGTCAGGTCTTTCGCTAGTCCAAGCTGTGAAGCCGTATATTTACAAAAATCAGCTTTCTTGCAATGAACTTGGGCATGGGCAGCGTTTCCTGAATCTGTTTTTATTTCCACCTGCTGGCCGAACCGTGCATTTGAGCACTCGTCATGGTCGAAACGATATGCCGATCGGCCAATGTCGTGCGTACAAAGCAATAGCTAAGATGCGGATGTCTTTGCGGTGCATGCGCTTTGGATGTCCACAGTGTCAAAGCCACGACCAGCACCTTCAGTGGAGCAAACCTCAAATGTTCATTTTGGATGACAAACATAACGTAACGGACTTTCGTCAAGCAAACAACTTTGGTACACGACAAGAGTAGTTAAACATTTTTTAAGATAAAGGAGTCCAAATTGTCTACATTTTCGACTTGATTTAAATTTTTGGGGAATTCAACATTTGGAATATCCACAGCCGAACTGAAGGGAGCTTATCTCAAGGATTTATTAAAACACGGAGAATCGTTTGGAGTCGGAAACACGCGTAAGCGTCGTTAAATCCAGTTAGCATGGAGTGTTGCTTATCGGAAGAAGCCAAGGAACAGAAGCGGATTAACCAGGAAATAGAGAAGCAGCTGCGACGCGATAAGAAAGATGCACGTCGAGAGCTTAAACTTCTTTTGTTAGGTGAGTATCTTGGCTCGTCCTGAATAATGCGTGGAATTCAAGCTCACCAAGAAAAAGATTTGAAATAGTTTGAAAATAATGGCACATATGTAGTTAAACACTTGGGAAGCCCCTCAAATGTGTCACGTGGGGTGGTTTCTATAAATATTCATACCTTTAAATATATTGCACATATTTAGCTAAGCGTTGGTATTGCTTAATTATTAAATTTGGTAAATTCTCTAAAACTATGCATTATTACATTCAATGTTGATTCTCAGGCACTGGTGAGTCCGGGAAGTCAACTTTCATCAAACAAATGCGAATTATTCACGGTAGCGGCTACTCAGACGATGACAAGCGTGGATACATTAAGCTTGTGTTCCAGAACATATTTATGGCTATGCAGTCAATGATCAAAGCCATGGACTTCCTCAAAATAGAATATGGCTCGCCGGAAGTTAGGGTAAATTTCCAGTGGAAAGTAAACAGAAGAAAAGTAATTTTAAAACAAGTGAATAATTTATTAAGGAATACGGTGAGCTGGTGATGAGCATTGATTACGAATCGGTGACCACATTCGAGGATCCATACTTGAATGCCATCAAAGGTCTTTGGGCCGATGTTGGCATACAGGAGTGTTACGATCGCCGAAGAGAATACCAATTGACAGATTCTGCTAAATAGTAAGTTAATCATTGGGTATATTATATTTTTAATATAAATATTTTATTTATTTAATAAATAGCTATCTGAGCGATCTTGCGCGTATCGAACAAGCCGATTACTTGCCCACTGAACAGGATATTCTACGTGCTCGTGTGCCCACAACTGGAATACTCGAATATCCATTCGACTTGGATGGCATTGTGTTCAGGTCTGACATTAGAAAATAATCACATATATATATATATAAATAGTGAGATTTATATCCATTGCAGAATGGTAGACGTCGGCGGTCAGCGCTCGGAAAGAAGAAAGTGGATTCACTGCTTTGAAAATGTAACTTCAATTATATTCTTGGTAGCGCTCTCTGAGTATGACCAAATTCTGTTTGAGTCCGACAACGAGGTAAACATTACTGCTCCATCCAAGTGGCTAAAATTAACTACTTTATTTGTTGCAGAATCGCATGGAGGAATCAAAAGCTTTGTTTAGGACCATTATTACATATCCGTGGTTTCAAAACTCATCAATTATTCTTTTCCTCAACAAGAAAGATTTGTTGGAGGAGAAAATTATGGTCTCACATATGATTGATTATTTTCCCGAATTCGATGGTAAGTTAAAAATGTTACCATTGGAAGGGAGTATAATTTATGTTGTTTTCATCAGGACCAAAGCAAGATCATGCAGCAGCAAAACAGTTCGTTCTTAAAAAATATCTAGCCTGCAATCCTGATCCTGAACGTCAATGCTATTCCCATTTCACAACAGCCACAGGTTTACTTCTTAGCCCTAACTAAAACAATGCTCTGTAAACGCTACAATAATAATTTTAAAAGATGCCTTAGACTAAGTCGCTTCTGTAGTTAAATTAACTGTGATTTTACATTGAAATACTAATCCTTTTTTCTTGAATGTCCGAAAACAGATACTGAAAATATTAAGCTTGTGTTCTGCGCCGTCAAAGATACAATAATGCAAAATGCACTGAAGGAATTCAATTTGGGTTAAAAGACAAAACAAAATTTGGGCTTGAAACAAACAACTGCTAAGAGAACATAAATATAACAAAATATTATTTTTAAAGATTTCAAACTTGATTTTCTGGTTCTATATGTTTTAGTCGACTATTTTTAAATGTGAAGTTCAATAAATTTGAATTGCCAAGCATAAGGTGTAAAATTTTTATTATAAACTTACATTTTACATCTAAACTAATATTAATATCTAGCACAGTTTTTATTGAGTTTTTATATTTCGATCATATCATATTATTTATATTTCATTTTTACAAGAGAGTTTACTATCACAATGAAATTTTATTTGCGTTACTTGTGGTTTCGATTCAGTTCAGCGTCAACTTTATAATATTTTTTATTTTTCATTTATTTGAGAAAGCTAACTATCACAATGAAAGTAGTATTGCCTCGCTTTTAGTTTCGAACTAATTCTGTTTGAATTGCTTTGCAGTCGCAGGAAAACGTAACGTAGATTGAATAACGCCGAAATTATCAAAAATTGAGTATCACATTCACATTCAGCGTTCGAAACAAACCCTAACATTTAAAAATATTACAATAAAATTAACAAAAATATTGAGCTCCAAAAAAAAAATTGTACCGGTTTGCCTCAATATATAAAAACGGTTTGCTTGTTTCCTTTTATATGACCACAAAGTCACTAAGATTTCGCTCTGGCTGCACCATACTTGCCGGCATAAGCTGAACCAGTTTGTTAAACAAGTAGGAGCGTTTATTTTGAATCTCATAGCTGGAGACAGAGCGTGCGCGTTTTGTGCACGACGATCCACTGGGACTAGATGCGGTCTCTGATATTCCCGAAGTGGCCAGACTTTCATTAGACTCCAATGATATATTTTCAGAGGTACCGAGACCAATCTCTTCTATATTTTCAAAAATAATTATTAAATAAAACTGGCCATTTTTGTAACAAAATACTTTTAAACATACCATTTGCACTTGGAGCATTTTGTGCATTGAATTCTTCAAGATCAGAGCAAAGCTCAGGCACAGCTCTAGCTGTTTGTGCAGAGTTTTGGTCTGCATCATAAGATTTAAAGAGTAAGGAAGCGAGTTTATGGAACTGTTGACGATAAAAGGATGTCAGATTATATTTAATAAATAGGTTTATTTAACTCACGTTGCTTAGTTGTTCTGCATCAGAGTGGTCGACGACGGCAGATACATGATTTCTAAGATAATGTATTGCGTTTAATTGATCTGTGCGTGCCATTTCTTCAAATCGCGCCTTTCTCACCAAATACCGACAGTGCTTCATTATCTCCTCACGTTTAGGTCTGCAAATATTATTACCTTGAGTATGCAAACTAGAGTAAATAAATCACTTTTTTACTTTTCTAAATATAGCAGCCAAAAATCATTAAGACGAAGTTGTTGATATTGGAAAATGCCAGGATTACCACCGAACAGATAATGAGTTTTAGCAAGTTCATCATAAACCAACTGATGCGCGTATCGTGGACATGGCTCTAGAACACCATCGCCCTTACTGGCACCTAAATAATTGTCTCTGCTTATAGAATTTACATCCTGAGCACTATGACGGCAGTAATAGATGCGTGACCATTTATGTGTTCGAAGTGCATAAACCCAAAAGGAGTTAGAGGCATCTACATGGTGTATATCACGTCGGTCCTTTACCTTATTAAGGCTCTAGAATAAGAAAAAAACCAATATATAATAAAAATGACATCGGCAAAATTCTAATATTCCGTTTTTCATTTAACATACTGAGAATATATAGATCTCGTCACGATCACAATCAATGGTAGCACGTAGCGTGTAACCCGATGATGGTTCAAATTTGGCCTCCGTGTTTGCTGAACTTCCGTGTTGAATTTCCTTGTTAAGCACCGAAATTGCCTGACTATCAACATCATAGGTAAGTAATTCATCTAAATCTTCTTTGCCTCGTTGTCCGCCGTAAATGTAAAGCTTTCGTCGTTTCTGTTAAACATAAACATAAAATTAATTATATGTTCAAACAAATAAATTTATATAATTACGTTGTGGAAAACCATGCAGTGTGTAATGCGGGATTTTATTGACATAACGTCTGCTTGACAAGCCATTGCATGATGACAATCTACTAGGATTGAAGTCCAAGTATTTGTTGCAATGTGATACGAAAACAGTCCGGAGTAATCTGGTTCACTAGAAGAAGTGGCAGTAACGCTACGTGGTGTTAGTATTTTACCACCAAACACATAAATTGTACGCTTGTCCGAATCAATGCACATTTGGTGATCGTACACGAGCTGTGGTCCACCCACTTGGCTGGTGTCATCGCAAATTTGCATCCAAATTTTAGCACGGGTATCGTACAAATAAAAATCACTTTTGATGTAATCACTAGTACGTATCGAATTATCTAAATAACGACCCAATATAAAAATATTTTCACTTATGGGATCAAAAATCATTTTATGACATGATCGTGGGGTTGGTCCATTCGAGACTTCAGAACGCTCACAAAGTAACGTCCAATCATCCAGCTCAATATTATAAACCCATAGATCGCTGAGATCTTGGTAGCCATCCCAACCACCGTACAAATATATAAGACGTTTCTTAGTATCAACAACCATCTGATGACCGCCACGATTTCCAGGCTTTATTTCGCTTACTGTGTGTTTCATATGCCATGCATGTTTATAGTCTTGCTTGTGCAAGTATTCATCCATTAAAGAATCTTCAATACAATCTGCAATGAAACTTTCTGCCCGCTCAAAATCACCTTGCAGTACCTAAAGAAACATTTTATCATTTAACAAATTTACCAAGCGTACGAATAATACAAATAATTTACCAAATATTTATGCAACTCGGTAATTAATGGATGCTCCAACCGTACACTTGTTTGCTCCTGCAATGCTCCAAAAGCCTTTACATAACCTTGTTGACGAAAGTGTTTTAAGCAGAGTTTTATAATTTCAGTTTCACGCAATGTGTTATAACCTTTCATGCGTGCACTTGTATACATAGGATCGTCCTGACCATGCAATTCAATATACCATATACTAAAATTAAACGAAGGTCCCCACGATAGTAATGGCACAATTTTTAAATAAAGAATAGGCAGGTTTTCAGAGCCGTCTTTAGTCATGCAGCGCAGATTAAAAACTTCGGGAACGTTATCGTTTTTGAGACCACTGCAAATAATTATTTTTTAATTTGAATAACTGTACATTTGATGAATATCTTACGCTTCTAACAATAGTACCATGTGTTCATCTTCCAGTCCACCAAAAACTCGAAATTTCTTAATGTTGCACACATGCGATTTTTCGAATTTCCCAAATTTTATTTTCTTAACAATGGCTGGTCTACGGAGCTTCAAAGTTAAAAATTGTGGTGGGCTGTTTGTGTAGGCAGACCAACGAGAGGTTTGATCGTTTGGGCAGTCGACGAGAACATTTCTGCAATTCGCAAATTCGTGAAATCTAACTGTAAAAATATCCACAGCGTTGACAGCAACAGCTGCGCAGCAACAACAATTACGAAATGCAAGTATGTAAAATTATGGGCGCGACGTGCCATCTATACATATAAATGCATATATAAAAACATACATATGTATGTATGTATGTATACATAGAATATAGATATGTAAAATAAAGCCTGTTTATCACTTACTCTGGCAAATAGTTTGGTGAGTAACTAGAATAACGGTAAATCTCGAAGCTAAGGCGTTCGGAAAGTGTAAAGGGCTTCTGCGTAGTCATTCCAGACACAAAAGGCACGGTTCCATATGATATTGCCAACGAACCGTTTGAGCTGTCCGTTGGACTTGAAGTGCTCGTTGATGAAGACATCCCCGTTTTGTCTTGAACAATTGCAATGTATTAAATTAAATTAAATTAAATTGTTGTATTGTACTGCCGGCAATGAAACACAACAAACTGCACTTATTGTACTTTGTCAGGGCAAATAATGACATTCTCAGGCAAACGCCGACACTGTTACAATCTAACTTAACGAAAGATTACATGGCTGTAGAAATGTATCACATAAATTAATCGAATTATAAGTAGTAGATTTATTTACATATTTAATTTAAAGTAATTAACATTAAGGAAATAATAAATACTCTTTCTATAAATAATTATTTCAAAATTATGCCAATTAAGTTGTTGAATATTTTAAGAAGAAAAGTAAGTATCTGCATGAGTTATCGAAGCGCTGCATAGTGTTGTCTTATCGTTTTATCGTCTTTTTAATAAACTTCATTGCTTGTAAAATATATCTCAGAATTGACTTGCTGTGTTTTGAAATTTAACTTTAAAATGTCCTTTGACGCTATTCCGAAGGATCTAAGAGGCTTACGCGCCTGTCTAGTTTGTTCCCTAGTGAAGGTGATAATAATAGATATAAGAAATATCGTGCATATGTTTAAATTTTACTATAATTTTCAGACTTTTGAACAATTCGAAAACGATGGATGCGAAAATTGTGAAGATTTTCTTCGCATGAAAAATAGCAAGGACAATGTGTACGATCTTACGAGCAACAATTTTGATGGAATGATTGCCTTGACAACACCTACCGATTCTTGGGTCGCTAAATGGCAGAGACTATGTAAGAGTAAATTTTGTTATTGAAAATATTTGTATTCATCCGCTTTGATTTTTTCAGCGCGTTTTACACGTGGTATATATGCTATTTCTGTATCGGGAACACTGCCACAGTCAACACTACGAGATATGAAAAACCGAAGCATTGCATACAAATCAAGGGATAGAAGCCAGCGATGAGACTGCATATTAAGTAAAAAAAATATAGCGTTTATTTTAAGTTATAACAAAACCTCGAGTACATAAATTGGTGATAAAAGTAATTGTAAAGGAATTATTTTTCTAAACTATTGACACGCAGCCCAACTCCACCAGCTGTTGTGACATGAATGCCAAAACCAGCGGCTTCCAGTTCCTCCTTTAGTTTCCAATAGACTTCATTGCACTCATATTTCTCAGGTAACAAAACAATGGCATATCCACCGGCACCAGCACCCGTTAGTTTGGAAAAAAATCCACGCTTGAAAGCAATCGCAAATATTTGTTCCAGCTTTGGGTGCGTGACACCAATCGCCTTGAGGAGATCGTTGTTTATTTGAAAAAGTCGTTCGAGTTTTTCGAATTTTTGGCTATCATCTTGCGCATTGCCAAAACTTTCGTACAACGGGATAGCAGAGTTAACTAACTGCTCACACGCTTCCCAAATTGATTCAATAAGTTCAGGAAACTCTTCAGCGAGATGTCTAACTTTAGCAACAATATCAGCGGTACTTCGGCTTACGCGGCTATCAACAAGCAAAATGTTAAGGGGTTTTTGTATACGTAAGGCTTGAAAGCCTTGACCTTTTACAAAACGTAGTATTCCGCCGTAGGTGCACACTGTGTTGTCCACTCCCGAAGGAGTTCCATGATTTACACGCTCGGACTCGAAAGCCCAATGGGAAATTAAGGCTAAGTTTTCCTCTTTTAAATAGTTTGATTGGTCAAAATGACCTGTGAAAATTAAGAAAGCTGCAGCTAACGCAGCACCATATGACGCTGAGCTACCAAGACCAGCGCCTACATTAAGCTCACTATCAATTTTTACTTCAAAGCCAGACTGCAGGGCAAATGATGGATCTTTAGGTGAAGTGAGCGATGCGCCTGCCAGCAGGTAATAAATTGATATAAATGCGCGTTGGGTATGCTGTTTTGGTGTACTTCCTATGCTGCGTTCAAGCTGTGTGGCCACCTGCTCACGCACTTCCTCCATAAGTTTTGCTGTGTTCTCCAATTTGTCGCCAGGATACTTATTTCGAAATTTAGACAGAAAGTCATTAAATTCCGGCAGATTGATTTCTAAAGTACAGTTTAGGGCATCTAACTGAAAGCTAGCCACCTGGCTTCCTTCTTGTGTCCAAAACTGGAGTTTGGTACCCAAACCGACAACAGCAGCCAGTGCAGGTCTCTGATACACGACGGCATGCTCACCATGCAAAATTACTTTGCCAGGAGAATGTACCTGGAACTTTAACATGTTCAATGTTTCGAATTGCTGGTCACACTTTTATCCTATTATACGGTATTTGAGATTTTAATGAGGGGCACCTCAGTTCAAATGGCGTCAGCGGGCACCAATTGTTTTGGTTCTATTTATTTATTTTTTAAAGTTGTAATTTATGTAATGTTATGCACAAAATTGCGTTTATTTAGCTCCGTTCAGCAACCGTACCCCTTTCACTTTCTTTGTTCAACTGTTTTTTGGTTTCGACTGGTTAGTGTTTGCATGACGTTGGTTGGTTGTCGAGTTATACATACATGCGTACATACACGCATGCATACATATGTACAGGTTTTGATCACTACGATACAGCAACAGGTTACTGCTATTGCTGCTGCACTTTCTCCCACTCTTCGGGAGTATATGATTTTTGCGAGAAAGCGTGTATTTCCTTAAGTTCTTCAGCAAGCGTCGTATTAACCCTTTAAAATTTATAAACTTTAATAAAGCTTGTTGTGCTTAAGTTTTTAAAAGATACTTTACAGTCTGTGCTTTTGCAGTAGTGATTTTCCCTCAAATGCTTTAGAAACGATGATTACTGAGAATTTGCCACCACAACCGTCTGAGTCGTCAGAGACTTGTACAAATGTTGCTTCAAGCTCTTTTTTTAGCTTCTCTTCCAAATATTTGGCGTTATATTTACTCATTTTTTGCTTTTATTTTAAAATTTTGTATAATAATATCAATTATTGAATGTAGGTTTTTACAGATGGTAATTTATCGATTTTATAAGATTACTTGTCGAGGCTCTTAGTATGCAAAATACCGGTCAGACACGAAGAAGACAATACGTACTTTCGATTGATGTTAAAAACATGTCTATACTTATTATGAAAAAAATCAAGTTTTTTAATAATTGTATATTTGGTTATAGCTTTTAAACTTAAATAATGCTTATTATTGATATATATACAAATTTAAACTTTGTTCAAATATGACGTCACAAATAATTCACTGAGAATCTTTTATTGAAATATCTCTAAGAAGACTATCGTTACAAAATTATCGATATTTATTATTGTTTTGCCATATCTTATGTACATTCTATAGTGTAAGCCAATTGCGCCAAAAATTTTAAGTAGACTTTTTATTTTATTTATTCAATTTTGTAGTATATAAATACAAAATTAAGAAAGTAAGGACGAAAGTAGTTCCTAGAGTTTTGGATAGTTACAGTCATGTCCTTTTTTGGAGGAAACACAGCAGCAGTGGCGTCAAGCACGCCAGCTAAACGTAAGTACTGCGATTACTTCAG
Organism: Zaprionus lineosus; assembly: GCA_035044505.1. Lineage (NCBI taxonomy): Eukaryota > Metazoa > Arthropoda > Insecta > Diptera > Drosophilidae > Zaprionus > Zaprionus lineosus. Next base: position 138,580 of record JAWNNX010000324.1, read on the forward strand.
ATGGTTTACGGTTGGAGAAGGCATGCATGCTTAACAATAACAAATTCTTAAGCTCTTTTTGCCAAATACTGATGAGGGCTGGATCTTGATGGTAGCTTTAACAACTTTATTGCGTCTTGCACATTATTTAGACGTATATCCTTGGGCTTAATGCTGAAACAAATTATAATCTGTAGTTTCACAAATAATGTCATTTTATCTATTTAGGAATTTTTATTTTTTGGTAGTATGAACAATGCAGCGTTAAACTCAATCAATTAAAGTTAACTTCTTACTCTTTTGTGTGTAAAATGAATCCTATATATACCACAAGTGATAATAGTAAAATAATTAAAAATATTACTATTAGTGCCATGTTTCAAATAGCATCTGCAATGATGTAGCTTCGAAACTATACTAATGTTTAAATATTTTCGGAACTGATAACATTATTAAACGAAGGGTAGCTCTTATCAAATATTGACCTTTTTGTCTAATTATCTGTCTTTGTAAAACAGCGGGAGGCTTATTTGGATCATCTTTCGGTGGACCGTCTGGTACAGCGGCACCTTCATTTGGTACGCCAGGATTTGGCGCTGCATCTACAGGTTTCGGTGCTGCAACAACTACAGCCGCAGCTCCCACTTTGGGAGGAAGTTTTACTGGTTTTGGCACTTCAGTGCCGGCAACTCAACCCAGTTTGTTTGGCCAACCTGCGGTAGGAGCAACTCCTGCATTTAGTGGTTTCGGACAATTGCCGAATACCAGCACTGCACCAGTTGGTGCATTTACCGGCTTTGGGGCAGCAACAACAGCACCTACATTTGGTGGTTTTGACACCAGTCAGTCAAATACATTCGGCGGTGGAATGTTTAGCTCAGGTATTCATATCGTTAAATACTTTTAACAATAAGAAGGTTAAAAATGAATACTTGAACAGCATTTGGGAAGCCTGCGGCAACTACCACGCCTGGATTTGGAGGATTTGGCGGTACTAGTTTTATGTTGGGACAACCACAGCAAGTGCCAGTACCAACTTCATCAGATGAGGCTTTTGCTCAATCTATTTTAAATGTCTCGATTTTTGGAGATGAACGTGACAACATAGTAGCAAAGTGGAACTATTTGCAGGCTATGTGGGGCACAGGAAAATTATTTTATTCTCAAAGCGCTGCACCCGTAGACATAACGCAAGAAAATTACTTATGTCGATTTAAGGCAATAGGGTACAGTCGGATGCCTGGCAATGATAACAAATTAGGACTGGTTGCATTGAATTTCAATAGAGACTTGGCCACGATAAAGTAAGAGATCCTATACTTTAAAATTATAATCTTAAATTTTGCTGAAAATTGCATATTTTAAATTTTTAGAACACAGCAGCAACAGATTATACAAACATTGCATAGCTTAATGGGTAGCAAACCAAATGTATTGGTGCACATTGATGTTCTCAAAGAGCTGGAAAACAAAAAATGTCAAATGGTTATTTATGTGGAAGAAAAACTCCAATTAGCACATGGTCCGAACGATAGTAAGCGAGTTCTTGCAACTGAACTGGCCAATTTTTTGAATAGGCCAACTTCTAGTCCTCAGATGAATAATATGGGTATAACAGAAGTAATGGCTTTAACGCTCCCGGATGAGGACCAACTAAAAGAATATCTAGCGAATGCACCTAGAAATATTGATTCGCGAATGTGGCGTCAGGCTAATTTGGATAATCCGGATCCAAGTCAATTCATTCCCGTGCCAATGATAGGGTTTAATGATCTAAAATGGCGCGTAAAGTGTCAAGTCCAGGAGACAGATACACATACGTTATACTTGAAAAAGGTGGAAGGTGAACTACAGGAGCTAAAGCGTCAACATTCATGCGCCACATCCAAAATACTAGAGCACAAACGTAAACTAGCCGAGCTTGGTCATCGCATACTAAAAGTAAATTTTTTTTCTTTTCATTTGTAATATTCAAGAAACTAATACATAATTTTCGTCTTCCAAAGATCGTTGTTAAACAGGAGTGCACCCGCAAAGTTGGTAGTACATTGACACCGGAGGAGGAGGCACTGCGCACAAAACTTCAAAATATGCAAGCGGTTGTCTCGGCACCCACACAATTTAAGGGACGGCTAAGTGAGCTGCTCTCCCAAATACGAATGCAGCGCAATCAGTTCTCCAGCAATGGCAATGTTGAATATACCATCGATAAGAATGCCGAGGATGATATAAAGACCATTCTAAACATGCAGCAGCGCGCAATGGAGGTGTTAAAAGAAACTGTTAATAAAGACCTGGAAGCGCTTGATATTATTATAAAGGGTTTGCCTGAGTTGCAGCAGGCATGATCCCCAATTAGACTTATTACAACTTTTTTTTAGTAATTTGTTTTATATAAAACGAAAAAAATAACGAAGATTAAGCGTTACAATTGTTATCTGCTTGTTGGAAGCTGACAAGCGTTTCCTGTAACTTTGAACTTGCACTTTTACGGTTGCTGCGACTCTATATAACGTATGTGGACGCTCATTTGAACAATCAAAACGAGTTCGCATCTCACGATGCGGCAATTGTGTGAGCTCTGTTTTGGTACATTGTACACGCTATGTGTTAGGAATTTGTAGTTTTAATGCACTGTAAACTAAAAATATGATTTTGCAAATAATTCACTTTCTTTTCTATTATTTTTTGTTTTCAAAATGCAAGTCTCACCAAATACAAACCATTGTTTAAAGGGTTGACTTTAAAAGTTCAACATAAGTATTAACATAAGTAATGGGGGGTCATAATGCATGTTGAATGATGGTGTCAATGCACTTGGAATAAGTGGTCGACATATCGGTAGCTCCAGAAATTGAACAATTTTGTAGCCATTACTTGACCGTTTGACGCAATTTTGTTTGTTGTCTTCGGCTGCAAGAAACTTATTACCAGTGACAAACTCACAACTATATCCAGTTTATTCAACTCCAGGCTGTTCGGGTTCAGGTTGTTACATTAACATTATTATGCAGCCATCCAGTAGGTTGTTGTTGTTGTTATATCGTTATATTTCATTTCTTTGCACCGTTGAAACTCGTTTGAGACTTGGTTTCCCAGCTAACTGTACTTGGAGTAAGGCTACATGCATTGTTTTTGCTTGTTGCCGATTGTGGAGACTTCCGAGAGCTTCCGTTTTGAGACTGGGAAAATTATTGCAGTGTGTTTGGTATAAATGAATTCGTTGTATCCACACCGCCTTACTCAGTGTGCGATCTTTGTGAAGACTGTTTCTCCGGCAAGGCATATGGACTATTAAAAGGAAATAAAAGCAACAACGCTTTTCGTTATGTTGACCAGGATCCTGGTTGTAAGTATGACTTGTTATGTGGTTTCACTGTGATGTATATAATAGATCCTTACTTGTGCTAAATAGGTGCTCCTGTGTGCCTTTTGTGCCACTGTCGGGGCGACTCCCGCCCACATGCCGGAGGATGTTCAACTCTTGCACCCGCATGTTATAACAATTGAAAGGCTAGAGCAATTGCTTAGACGAGCAGGTGAAATATTTGGAGCTGTGAGTGAGGCCGAGGATTCAATGTCAGCTGCCAGTCAAGTTGATCCTCAGATTGAAGTACAGTCCCAGCCTCAACAATACATGCTGCCACCCACAGATCAACCATACAATTTTTACTTGCCATTGTTCGACTATGTGGATCCAAAGTTGGATGCCAAAAGCCGTCATATGGAGAAAATAGCGCCTCCACCTCGAATTAAGCAGGACCACAATTATTATGCTGACAAGCCAAAGAAATTGCCGAAAAAGTTCAACTCGGCCGCTAAACATGTAAATCTTAAGTGGCTTAATACCTACGAAAAGGCAATGGGCGGAACAGCTCCAAAGGCCATCTATTTGGAACAAGACGAACGTAACCGCATAAATTTTGATGATTCCTTCTTCGCGGTTGACATGCAAGTAAAATCGCCTGATAATCAGCCGCATAAGGAGTCCAATAATATGGGTGTTGAGTTCATGCAACATGGTGAGCAGATGAACGAAGATGATCTTATGGCCGCACCAGCTCACATATCCGCCGTATCAATGGTGCAACAACCCAAATTGTAGCCCATATGCATTGTTATTATTTATTAGAAATCAGTTACAAAAATGCAAAAATATATTTATATTTTGGAATTGTTTTCTAGTAGACAATAAAGAAACAAAATTTAAATTTGTATAATAATTTTTGGCTTGCGGAAAATAGTTAAGGTACATCCTCGATATCATCGAGAGGGCCTGAAGCGCCAAACCGAAACAGTTTCAGTAGCAACCAGGAGACAATGTTTTTCATATTTAGATAATTTGTATGTTTTGTGTGTTTTAACACAATCGTTATGTATTGAAAATTGATGGTTTCCTTTAATTAACGTTTAGAGATTTAAATTTTAATCAGTGTGTTTTATTAAATATTAAATATTTTTTTTTTTGCATTTTTATCTTGATTTTTAAGCCTTGGAAGACGTTCGAGTGAAGTTAAAAATTGATTTAGTTTTAAAGACAATATATAAGCTCATAAAAGTTACTTCAATTAAAATAAATATATTTTTATTATTTCTAATGATGTTAAGCCTATTTAATTACCTTATCAATTAGCAATAAAAGCAAAAGTCACTTATATCCAAAGAGCATTGATCAATCAATTGTATCAATGCTCTTTGCTTGTATCTGTGTGTGTATTAAGTTGTATGTGTGAGACTAACAAATTAAAACTGATAGCTATTTCTTCTGATCTTTGCAAAAGAATTTTCCTATTTAATCGGGCGCTTTAATGAATGTCACTTTATAATTAATCAAACCTAAACTGATTAGTTATCCGTTGCCAAACTATAGCCATGGAACTTTACACCACACAATATGACGATCCGAGCACGTTTGGAGCAGACAAATTAAAACTGATAGTTATTTCTTATGATCTTCGCAGGCAAATTTTCCTATTTAATCGGGCGCTTTAATAAAAGTCTCTTTATAATTAATCAAAACTAAACTGATTGAACGGATAACTCCGTTGCCAAACTATAGCTATGGAACTTTATACCACACAATATGACAAATCCGAGCACGTTTGGAGTAGACAAATTAAAACTGATAGCAATTTCTTACGATCTTCGCGGAAAAATTTTCCTATTTAATCGGGCGCTTTAATTAAAGTCACCTCATTATTAATCAATAACTACACGGATAACTATCATTGCGAAACTATAGTCATGGAACTTTATACCGCACAATATGACAAACTCGAGCGCGTTTGGAGTGGACTTGAGGCAGCGCGAAAGTACGATGTTGATTGTTCCATTGGTCGAATAATTCATGACGACCTTAAAAATTATCCCAAAAATATTTGTCAGGTAAATGCATTCAATTTTTAAAGCTACGGATATGTTTAACAAGTAATTGATTTTGGAAAAGATATGCCTTGTGGATGGAAGGACCTCAACGAACCAGGAAATATATAGCTGGTCCGTGCGACTTGCACAGATGTTCAAGCAACGAAAATTACGTCACGACGACGTAATTTGCATCTCGGCCAAGAACAGCACCTTCGTAACACCAACGGCTGTGGCCTGCCTCTTCAATGCAACACCATTTCATGCGGTTAATCCTAAATTGGATGCCAACACTCTAAAATACGCGCTGACAATAACGAAGCCCAAGTTAATATTCTGTGATTCTGTTGACTACGAAAAATTAAGGATTGCAAGTGCGGCGTGGTCACCTGAGCTGATAACGTTGACGGGAAAAGTGGAAGGCGTGACATACGTGGAAGAGTTATTGTCCCCGACACAAACTGAAATGTTCTATCAGTGAGTAGTAATCTTAGAACTTAAGTTTTGAAAAAATACAAAAAATCCAAGTTTATCCAATAAAAACATTCTATTTTTTGTAGACCCGAACCCTTGATTCTGGGTGGTTCTCAAACGATGGCTATACTATGCTCCTCCGGTACTACGGGAGATCCTAAAGCAGTTTGCATGCCAAATCATATGCTGTTTGTTGGGAATCCGTATGTTTTTCATTAAATACTTATATTTAATAATAATCTTTTAATATAAACAATTAAAATAGGTTCCTGACCAATGAATCCATCGTCTACTGTGGATCCAGCTTGGATTGGTATTCTGGAATTGTTACGTTTATGTACAGTGTGGCCGGTGGTTGCACTCGTCTCATTCCTGACAAGCCATTTAGTGCTGAATATTTTACTGAGCTTGTGGAAAAGTATAAGATCAACGCAGCGAGCTTGGCACCTCGACACGCATCTGAGCTGGTTGCTTCCCCAAAGGCAAGACCCGAACGATTCGCGAGCATTGCTATGATCTTAGTGGGTGGGGGTTGGATACCCTCTGAAACCTTACAACAGCTGCAAAACCTTCTTAAAGCGGGCTGCGTGGTTTTCGGCTATGGCTCTACAGAGTTTGGTGGCATTGCCGGTGGCGTATACAATCCCAGCCGCCGAAACACAGTTGGCAAGCTTCTGGCCGGCACCAAGGCTCGCATTGTTGATGAGAATGGGAAAAATTTAGGACAAGGTGAAACCGGAGAGGTATATATTCACACTGGCCACAAATGGCCTGGTTACTACAACAATCCTATAGCGACACAACAGATGCATGACTCTCTTGGCTGGTTCCATTCCGGAGACATAGGCTACTTCGATGAAAACAACAACCTGTATATTGTCGACCGCAAGAAGGAAATATTCAAGTGTCTGGGAATGCAATTGTGGCCAAATGATATTGAAAATGTTGTTGCTGAGCTGCCTGATGTCCAGGATGTGTGTGTTGTGGGTCTCTATAATGAGAAATACGGAGATGCACCCACTGCTATGGTTATCAAACGTCCTGGCAGTTCTCTAACCGCGGAGGAGATCAAAAAGCATGTGGCTGAGCGGCTGACAGTCGAGTACAAAAAATTACACGGCGGAGTTTACTTCACGGATGAGCTGCCAGTAAACGCAAACGGCAAGGTACTTCGACGGAAGGTAAAGGAGTTGCTCACGGATGCCAGTCTAAATCGAAAGGGTTAATAATAAAATTTTGTAACCAATTATATATAAATTATGTTATAAATAATTTAAATAAATATTTAATTAAGAATAGCCCCTTGTGCTTCTGTGTGCCGTAGGATGTCCAACTCTTGCACCCGCATGTTATAACAATTGAAAGAATGGAGCAATTGCTTAGAAGAGCAGGTGAAATATTTGGAGCTGTGAATGAGGCAAAGGATTCAATGCCAGCTGCCAGTCAAGTTGATCCTCAGATTGAAGTGCAGTCCCAGCCTTAAAAATACGTTGCCGCCCAAAGAAACTGTCGAAAAAGTTCAATTCGGCCGCTAAACATGTAAATCTTAAGTGGCTTAACACCTACGAAAAGACAATGGGTGGTACTGTTCCAAAGGAAAAGGACGGACGTAACCGCACAAATTTTAATGATTTCTTCTTTGCCGTTGACATGCAAGTAAAGTCGCCTGATAATCAGCCGCATAAGAAGTGCAATAATATGGGTGTTGAGTTCATGTCACATAGTGAGCAGAGGACCGAAGATTATCTTCCATGGTGCAGTAGTCCAAATTGTAGCCCATACGCATTGTTATTATTTATTAGAAATCAGTTACAAAAATGCAAAAATATATTTATATTTTGGAATTGTTTTCTAGTAGACAATAAAGAAACAAAACTCAAATTTGTAAAATAATTTTTGGCTTGCGGAAGACAGTTAAGGTATATAAAATGCTCTTTAATAAAACACGTTTGTGCTTCGGAGGGAAAGTCTAGATTGATAGCTAGGCTTTTTCCAGCTTCGCTACACCCACACGAACAACTTTCTCGATGTCATCGAGAAGGCCTGAAGCGCCGAACCGAAATAGGTGCGGTTGCAGCCAGCGCATACCGAGTGTTTCCTTAACTAAGGTCATCCAGGCAATGGCGTCGCGCACAGTCCTAACACCACCGGCTGGTTTCAGGCCCACAATTTGACCAGTGCGTCGTTTATATTCCTGTATAGCAAATATCATTACTAGACCAACAGGAAGTGTTGCATTTACGGCCTCTTTGCCTGTCGAAGTTTTAATAAAGTCTGCACCTGCTAGCATACAGACCATGGAAGCCTTGTAGACCTGTGGAGCCAAATAAGGAACAAGGTTACTTAAGCAATCAATGCATCTGAAATTAATTAAGTTACGTTTTCCATTGATCCAAGTTCACCAATTGCCAATATTGTTTTAAGATGGGCCCGCTCACCGCACGCATTGCGCATAAGGACAACCTCATTGTAGACGCCTTCCCAGTCACCTATCAACGCTAGTTGTCGGTTGATAACAATATCAATCTCTGTTGCACCTGCCAAAATAGCATAGCTTATTTCCTGTAATCTCGACTGTAATCCATATTGACCAGTGGGAAAGCCTGTAGCGACTGCAGCAATTGAAATATCATCTAGTTTTCCATACTTTTGTAGCGTGTTATATGCATCCGCAACACGTGCGGGATACACACATACAGCAGCACAGTGAATATCGGGGACTAGTGTGCGCTCAAAAAATTTTTCGACAAAATCAGGTTCAAAAGGTAAACTGGCACGTACACACAAACGACGTACATTTGCTGCAGTATCATCTCCAGCCAAAGTTGTCAAATCGGTTAGTGTAAGAGCCTTAATTGCCCACGCAATTTCATGAGCACCTGTCACTTTGGAACGCTGAGATACATTAGATGCGATTTCATTGATTTCAGGCAGCGAAAAGTTGATTTTAAGTAGAGAAGCATCTGTTAATGACATGGGAAAGAATTAAAAAAATATGTATTTAGGATTTTCTGTAGAACTAACCATAAGGTAGAGTTTTATTCACTTCCAGTACTTTGACTTCCATTTTGATGAGAGATTTTTGATAAGCGACGAATACTAACTAATCTATAAGATTTTTTGGGGACAGAGGACACGCACTGAAAAAACACGACTAGCCAGCCCCAATCTCAACGTTCTTGTATGTATGAACATGTTATCACTTCATCCCATAACAGCTGTTTACAGTGCTGCCAGACTTCATGTAGCTGAGATCATGTTAACTCTAACAGGATCGTAATAACTTACGTACTACGTGACAACTTAAGTAAGTTAAGTTGTCTCTGCTGGATATATGTGCATCTCATCTAGATGAGTTGTCTCTGTATGTGAAAGTAACATTTTAAAATCGATAACTATTTCTAATGATCGATTTTTACTGTGGGTAACCACTTGTTGACTTGCTTGTTGAACAAAATGATAAGATTCGAAGAAAAAAATTTCTATTTAATCAGGCGCTCCAGTAAAAATCAAATCAATCAATAACTACACGGGTAACTATCATTGCATAGATATAGTCATGGAACGTTTTACCACATCATATGACAAATTCGAGCGCGTTTGGAGTGGACCCAAGACAGCGCGAATGTACGATTTTGATTGTTCCATTGGTCGAATAATTCATGGCGCCCTTCGAAATTATCCCAAAAATACTTGTCAGGTAAATGCATTTAATTTTAAAAGCTACGGGTATGTTTGACAAGTAATTGATTTTTGAAAAGATATGCCTTGTGGATGGAAGGACCTCAACGAACCAGGAAATATATAGTTGGTCCGTGCGACTTGCACAGATGTTCAAGCAACGAAAATTACGTCACGACGACGTAATTTGCATCTCGGCCAAGAACAGCACCTTCGTAACACCAACGGCAGTGGCCTGCCTCTTCAATGCAACACCATTTCATGCGGTTAATCCTACATTGGATGCTAATACTCTAAAGCACGTGATGACGATAACGAAGCCCAAGTTAATATTCTGTGATTCTGTTGACTACGAAAAATTAAGGATTGCAAGTGCGGCGTGGTCACCTGAGCTGATAACGTTGACGGGAAAAGTGGAGGGCGTGACATACGTGGAGGAGTTACTGTTCCCGACACAAACTGAAATGTTCTATCAGTGAGTAGTTATTTTAGCTCCTAAGTTTTGGAAAAATACTAAAAATCCAAGTTTATCCAATACAAACATTCTATTTTCTGTAGACCCGAACCCTTGATTCTGGGTGGTGATCAAACGGTGGCGATACTGTGCTCCTCCGGCACTACGGGACAACCTAAAGCGGTTTGCATGCCAAATCATATGTTGAACGTTGGGAATCCGTATGTTTTTGATTAAATACTAATTTAAAATAAAATTTAATATAAACAATTGAAATAGGTTCTTGACCAATGAGTCGGTCGTCTACTGTGGTTCCAGCTTGGATTCTTATTCTGGAGTTGTCTTCTTTATGTATAGTGTGGCCGATGGCTGCACTCGTCTCATTCCTGATAAGCCATTTAGTGCTGAATACTTTATTGAGCTTGTCGACAAGTATAAGATCAACGCAGTGAGCTTGGCATCTCGACACGCATCCGAGGTGGTTGCCTCCCCGAAGGCAACACCCGAACGATTCGCGAGCATGACTATGATTTTAGTGGGTGGGGGTTGGATACCCTCTGAAACCCTGCAACAGCTACAAAATCTTCTTAAGGCGGGCTTCGTGGCTTTCAGCTATGGCTCTACAGAGTTTGGTGGCACTGCTGGTGGCTTATACAATCCCAAACTCGGGACAACAGTTGGCAAGCTTCTGGCCGGCATCAAGTTGCGCATTGTTGATGAAAGTGGACAAAATTTAGGACAAGGTGAAACCGGAGAGGTTTATGTTCACACTGGTCACAAATGGCCTGGTTACTACAGCAATCCTATAGCGACACAACAGATGCAGGACTCTCTCGGCTGGTTCCATTCCGGAGACATAGGCTACTTCGATGAAAACAACAACCTGTACATTGTCGACCGCAAGAAGGAAATATTCAAGTGTTTGGGAATACAATTGTGGCCAAATGATATTGAAAATGTTGTTGCTGAGCTGCCTGATGTCCAGGATGTTTGTGTTGTGGGTCTTTATGATGAGAAATACGGAGATGCACCCACTGCTATGGTTATTAAACGTCCTGGCAGTTCTCTAACCGCGGAGGAGATCAAAAAGCATGTGGCTAAGCGCCTGACAGTGGAGTACAAAAAATTACACGGCGGAGTTTACTTTATAGATAAGCTGCCATTGAACGCAAACGGAAAGGTACTTAGACGAAAGGTTAAGGAGTTGCTCACGGATGCCAGTCTAAGTCAAAAGAGTTAGCAAAGAAATTTTTTAACCAATTTCAGAGTTATAAATAATTTAAATAAATCTGTAATTAAGAATAGCCCCTGGTGCTTCTGTGTGTCGGAGGATGTCCAACTCTTGCACCAGCATGTTAAAACAATTGAAAGAAGGGAACAATTGCTTAGACGAGCAGGTGAAATATTTGGAGCTGTGAATGAGGCGAAGGATTAGTTGCCAGCTGCCAGTCAAGTTGATCCTCAGATTGAAGTGCAGTCCCAGCCTTAAAAATACATGTCGCCGCCCAAAGAAACTGCCGAAAAAGTTCAATTCGGCCGCTAAACATGTAAATCTTCAGTGGCTTAACACCTACGAAAAGACAATGGCTGGTACTGTTCCAAAGGCCATTTATTTTTAATGATTTCTTCTTTGCCGTTGACATGCAAGTAAAGTCGCCTGATAATCAGCCGCACAAGGAGTCCAATAATATAGGTGTTGAGTTCATGTCACATAGTGAGCAGAGGACCGAAGATTATCTTCCATTTTTAATATTTATGAAAAATCAGTAACAAACTTGCAAAAAAATATTTATATTTTGAAATTGTTTTTTACTAGACAATAAAGAAACCAAACTCAAATTTGTAAAATAATATTTGGCTTGCGGAAGACACTTAAGCTACATGAAATTGTTTTTATTGAAACAAGTTTGTGCTTTGAAAGAAAAGTCTAGATTGATGGACAGACATTTTCCAGCTTCGCAACACCACACGAGCCGAAATAGGTTCGGTTACAGCCAGTGCATACCGAATGCTTCCTTGACTAAAATCATCCAGGCAATGGCGCCGCGCACAGTCCTTACACCACCGGCTGGTTTCAGGCCCACAATTTGACCAGTGCGTCGTTTATATTCCTGTATAGCAAATATCATTACTAGACCAACAGGAAGTGTTGCATTTACGGCCTCTTTGCCTGTTGAAGTTTTAATAAAGTCTGCACCTGCTATTTTTGGGGAGAGTGCTTAATAACACGACTAACCAGCCCCCATCACAATGTTCTTAATGCATAGATATGTTATCACTTTATCTCATAGCAGGTGTTTAGAGTGTTGCCAGACTTTGTGTAGCTGAAGATCAGTTAACTTTAACAGGATCGCAATAGCTTATAATCACAGAGCACGAACTAGTTCGTGCTCTGTGTTTATAATCAGTATCATTTAAAATGAAATAATTAAATTTGTTGACAGAAAATAAAAATTAATTGTTTGTTTTCGTTTGACATACATTTTTAAACTTTTTTTTTTAAAATGTTTATTACATTTTTTTTTAACTATTTGTTACCAGTTTTAGAAAATAAAAAACTTTTGCGAAAGGTTTCAAGGGAATTGTTTGTTTCGAAATCTAAAGAAGTTTGAGTTCGGGTTATAATAATGCACCTTACAATATTAATAAAATAGTATTAATACTTATATTATATTTAATTAAAAATATAAATAATTTAACTTAAATTATTTTTATATTTTTAAAACCCAATCGTGATGCATCGAAAATTGATAATTTCCTTTAATTAATACTTATGTTTACAGCTGTCGCTTAGATATTTAAAATTTACTCAGTGTGCTTAAATAATAATTAAATAATTTTAAAAATTTATTCGTTTTCAATTTTATCCTGATTTTAAAGGTAGGGGGTCGATTAAGTCAAGTTTAAAATTAATCTAGTTTTCAAAGACAATAGATAAGCTTAATAACAGTTACTGCAATTGAAATAAGTATACTTGTATTATTTTCAATGATGTTACGCTTATTTAATTACCTTATCAATAAGGAGCAAAAGCAAAAGTCGCTCGTATCAGTGTGTGTAATATAATATCTGTGAAAGTAACAATTTAAAACTGATAACTATTTCTTATGATCTTCGATTTTCATTGTGAGTAAGCTCTTATTGACACACTCCTCGAAACAAAATGATAAGATTTGCAGAAAAATTTTCCTATTTAACCGGCCGCTTTAATGAAAGTCACCTCATAATTAATCAATGATTACACGGATAACTATCATTGCGAAATTACAGCCATGGAACTTTATACCACACAATATGACAAATTCGAGCGCGTTTGGAGCGGACCCAAGGCAGCGCGAATGTACGATTTTGACTGTTCCATTGGTCGAATAATTCATGGCGCCCTTCGAAATTATCCCAAAAATATTTGCCAGGTAAATGCATTCAATTTCTAAAACAAAACTACGGGTGTGTTTGACGAGTAATTGATCTTTGAAAAGATATGCCTTGTGGATGGAAGGACCTCAACGAACCAGGAAATATATAGCTGGTCCGTGCGACTTGCACAGATGTTCAAGCAACGAAAATTACGTCACGACGACGTAATTTGCATCTCGGCCAAGAACAGCACCTTCGTAACACCAACGGCAGTGGCCTGCCTCTTCAATGCAACACCATTTCATGCGGTTAATCCTACATTGGATACTAATACTCTAAAGCACGTGCTGACGATAACGAAGCCCAAGTTAATATTCTGTGATTCTGTTGACTACGAAAAATTGAGGATTGCAAGTGCGGCGTGGTCACCTGAGCTGATAACGTTGACGGGAAAAGTGGAGGGCGTGACATACGTGGAAGAGTTACTGTCCCCGACACATACTGAAATGTTCTACCAGTGAGTAGTTATTTTAGCTCCTAAGTTTTGGAAAAATACTAAAGATCCAAGTTTACCAATACGAACATCCTATTTTCTGTAGACCCGAACCTCTGATGCTGGGTGGTGATCAAACGGTGGCGATACTGTGCTCCTCCGGCACTACGGGACAACCTAAAGCGGTTTGCATGCCAAATCATATGCTGAGCGTTGGGAATCCGTATGTTTTTGATTAAATACTTATTTTAAAAATTAATTTTTTAATATAAACAATTGAAATAGGTTCATGACCAATGAGTCCATCGTCTACTGTGGTTCCAGCTTGGATTGGTATTCTGGAATTGTTACGTTTATGTACAGTGTGGCCGACGGCTGCACTCGTCTCATTCCTGACAAGCCATTTAGTGCTGAATATTTTACTGAGCTTGTGGAAAAGTATAAGATCAACGCAGTGAGCTTGGCTCCTCGACACGCATCCGAGCTGGTTGCCTCCCCAAAGGCAACACCCGAACGATTCGCGAGCATTGCTATGATTGGAGTAGGTGGTGGTTGGATACCCTCTGAGACCTTGCAGCAGCTGCAAAAACTTCTTAAGACGGGCTTCGTGGTTTTTGGGTATGGCGCAACAGAGTTTGGTGGCATTGCAGGTGGCTTATACAATCCCAAACTCGGAAACACAGTTGGCAAGCTTCTGGCCGGCACCAAGGCTCGCATTGTTGATGAGAATGGAAAAAATTTAGGACAAGGTAAAGCTGGAGAGGTATATATTCACACTGGCCACAAATGGCCTGGTTACTACAGCAATCCTATAGCGACACAACAGATGCAGGACTCCCTTGGATGGTTCCATTCCGGAGACATAGGTTACTTTGATGAAAACAACAATCTGTATATTGTCGACCGCAAGAAGGAAATATTCAAGTGTCTGGGAATGCAGTTCTGGCCAAATGATATTGAAAATGTTGCTGCTGAGCTGCCCGATGTCCAGGATGTGTGTGTTGTGGGTCTCTATAATGAGAAATACGGAGATGCACCCACTGCTATGGTTATCAAACGTCCTGGCAGTTCTCTAACCGCGGAGGAGATCAAAAAGCATGTGGCTGAGCGCCTGACAGTCGAGTACAAAAAATTACACGGCGGAGTTTACTTCACGGATGAGCTGCCAGTAAACGCAAACGGCAAGGTACTTCGACGGAAGGTAAAGGAGTTGCTCACGACCGCCAGTTTAAATCAGAAGGGTTAATAATAAAATTTTTTTTATAATTTTAGTGTTATAAATAATTTAAATAAATCTTTAATTAAGAATAGCCCCTGAGTACAATACAAATGGATAACCATGTTTTGGTCTATAAACAAGCAAACACGCTGCTCCACAGGATGAGGAGCAACGTCAAGGTAGTCTGTCGGCTAGAGCCTGCAGTCACTGGAGCAATTGGCTCCTCCACCATAGCTGGAGTGACATTCGTACTGGCGCTGGTCTCTGCTGGTTGCAGCTTTATGTTGCCTGTTCTGACTTCAACTTTGGGAAGCGGGAAGCAGTAAACACGTTCCACCTCCAGAAGGAGATTTGCCGAGCTTTCCGATGCGGTCTCGGTCACCGTGAGCGGCACACAAATGGTGGGCTCTTCGGCAGAATTTCGATCTTCGAAGGGAACGCCCACACGCGTAATATTGAGCGGCAGCTTTGTGATTAAGGTTTCCGGAACACTTAAATCACTGTGCATTTGGGCAGAGTTCAAGCTGTCGTCGTAGAGCTTATAGTCATCGTCCTGGTCAAAAATATCTTCATCGATTCTATCGATGCTAACTGCAGTATCTGTTTTAATACGTTCGGTGCTGCTTGATGTGGTGTCCAGAAAGTCGGTGGGCCAACTGAGGGCCACTGTACTGGATTCGGTGGAATAACTGGGACTCGGCGTTGGTACTCGGCTAATCTTTAGATTGGACACAACATCTGGTACTGGTTGGGTGCTCTCATAGCTATGTGTGGGATATGGATAGGGCAATGGCATCCAGTTGTCCAATGTAGTTTGCACTGGTTGCCTTTTGACTGTTGTGGTCTCAATGGACTCGTTGATTTGCTTTGCCATCGCTCGCAATTTGGGATCTGTTGTATTCATATGTATTACCTCGATCGATGGCTCCTTCTGCAATTGTGATTGTTCACGTTCCTTGGATACCGGCGGTTGCCAGCGACTGTGTGTTTCCTGAGAGTGTTCCAAGCTGTCACGACGCTGGTAGGGATTATGATAACCACTAGAAGCTGTGCGTTGCTCTGGCTCTGCTGCTACATCCAACTCCTCGCTAGCATCATCTGCAACGCATGTAAAGGACGATTAAGTCTTCACATAAATTTAGGCAATAGGAATTTTCCTTACCCTTCGTTGGAATTCCCATTAACATGGCTTCCAAGCGACCGTAAACTCTCTGCTTTGGCGGCGTGGCTTCTTCTTGAGGCTCAAGAGGATGATCTGGCTTCCAGTTACCGTACACCACGGCCTCCTGTATGACTCCTTCACTTGGAGCAGAGGCTTTGGTGGAGCTGTTATCCAGCTGCTCACGCAGGAGCGGAATGTGAGAGTGTACCGTGGAACTAACGGGAGCTGAGTCTGCAATGGGGAGTGGCAGCTGAACAGGTGAAATATCACCGAACTTTGGCCAATTCTGCGAGCTGTGCCCAGAAATAGGGGGAGGTAATGCTGGCGGGTATACAGGAGGTACAGGAGGGTAAGCTGGTGGGTAGGCTGGCGGGTAGGCTGGTGGGTGGGCTGGCACGTAGGCTGGTGGGTGGGCTGGCGCGTAAGCTGGAGGGTGAGCTGGTGGATGTGCTGGTGGATAGGCTGGTGGATGAGCTGGTGGATAGGCTGGTGGATGTGCTGGTGGATAGGCTGGTGAATGAGCTGGTGGATAGGCTGGTGAATGAGCTGGTGGATAGGCTGGTGGATTAGCTGGTGAATAGGCCGGGGAATAGGCTGGTGGATGAGCAGGTGGGTGAACTGGTGCGTATGCTGGTGGCTGTGCGGGATGATTGACAGGACTATGTGCCGATTGCATATCAGCAATGCGTATACGACCCCGAGGACGGAGTGATTGTAGCTGTTGTGCCTCCGGCTCTTCCTGAGCCAGGCTCGACTGAAAAATGGTAATGACCAGAAGCCAAAATATTGAAAGAGTCAACTGTTTGTGCTCCATAGTTAAATCCGACTAAGCAAATTTATTCTCTCTTCTCTCTTCGCAAAAGTTCGATTCGGTTTCGTTTTCTATTTACCGAAATGATGTGCCACTTTTTATAACTTTTTTGCTTGTATAGTTTACAGTTAGATATTTTGCTCTATTGTTTTATTTTGTTGTTGCTGTCGTTGTCTGTGTCTAACACAACCACAGACACAAGTCATTGTTCGCGATAATATCGGATCTCAATTCCACTTGCCCATCGATTTTCGCACTCATCCAAACAAAATATGTCTGCGGAACCGTTCAATGAGTTCAGTTGAGATTTTGAAAATATTCTTTTTATAAGGTATCGTTGGGTGGGGGTTCTTTGAGTGTGATTTTCAGGTTTTCAATGTTCTCTTTTTATTATAAACTTTTTCTTTGGCACGTCTTGTGGTCTAAACACGGCGGCTTCTAAACGGCAACTGATCTTGGCCAAATCAATTTACAGATGCCTCAACCACCGACCACCTCAGCCATCGACGGTGGCTTCAACGGCGCGTTGCCAGTTCAAATAAAAATATAAAAAATATAAGTATAATAAACTTTAGAAATATTCTTAATCATGACTATAGAAATTTTTTCTTTTATTTAGTGCTCACTTAATTATGCTCAAGAGCGTTGAAATTTAATGGGAAATAAACATTCTTTCGCCTTGCCTGGTGAAAATGCAGCGGATTTGATTTATTTTTGTTCTCTTCCAGTATTTTTTTTTATTTTTTCAAAGGCCTCCCCATATACATAGTTCCATCAAATGCCTGTATGTATATGCAGGCGTGTGTATCCAGGTGTGTGTATACCCAGGTGTGTGTATACCCAGGTGTATGCAAATTGATATCTATGTCGCTGTTTGTGCTACAAAATATTTGCCTCTTGATTTTGGCACCATTTAGATTTGAGTCGTTATTCTCATCGATTCGCATCACAAAAGCTGACGAGTGCCGCTTAGGGCTACTTTTCTCTGAGCTGATTGGCTTAACGGTAAAATAGTTACTGTTTAAGGTCGACTAGTTAGTTTATGGGATTACATCGAAAGTTGGAGAGTATTAAACCAGTGAACTTACTTTCTAGTAAATCTCTTAGGTAACCCGAGAAAGTACTTTGAACATGTATTAAACCAGATCTTCAGATCCAAAACATGAATTCTTTATACTAAACTATCGGTTAATTAAATATTTAAGCCTCAATTATGCGAGTATATTTCTTAGATCGTAGTACCAATCGATGCCAAGTAAAACCTTTTAGAAATGCGAGTTCAAGTCAAAAATATTGCCGTAAAACTGTCATAATTATGCAAGAGGTGGTTTGACAGGACTGTCAAGTGACTTGATCGGGTGTGTGCGTGTGTGTGCGTGTGTGTGCGTGTGTGTGTGTGTGTGTGAGTGTGCACAAGAGTGTGGCATATGGAAAACTGCGACGATGAAAACTAAAAAGCCAAAGTGAGTAGAAAAAAAAGTCAACGCTAAAGTTTGAAAGTAATAGAGAGATGCAAGACCAATGGCACATGAGGTAATTGCAGATAGGAAAGTAGGAAAAGCAAAAGAAAATTCAAGCTGATAGATAGAAAAGCAGTCGTGGAAATAAAAGCCCATTGCACATTGTCACGTCTGGTGGGCACTACTATACAGGTACACAGTGTAGTGTGTGGTGCATGAGAGGTGAGTGTAAAACGGAATTAGAAAAAAAAGTAAAGTAATGCCGATGGCCGGGGGCGTGGGGCCTGGTGGTTCCGGGGCCTTGGGGCCTGGGGGAACGTCGTCTTTGCATAAAGTTTTGTTTTCCGCTTTTATTATGATTACTTTTTGTTGTTGTTTTTTTTGTTTTTTATTTCGATCAAAACTTTCACGAGTGTTAACATAAATAATGGGCTTTAAATTTTCCACTATTTTTTTTTTTTTAGTGTGAAAAAAATTTCAATTTAATTTGCAGGTGCTTAAGAATTTACAGCAGAAATCACAGTCTTTCGGTTGGTTATGAGGGGGTGGGTGGTCAAGTGGAAAGTGAATTTTGAAAAACGTAGCACGCATCCTGATGAGGCTCTAAGTGTGTTAATGTATGTTAGTTGTGGTATCACTTTATTGGTTCTCCAGCAAGCCAATGTATTGCCCATTCTGATTGGCTACACGTCGCTCCTCCAGCTTCTTGGCAAAAGCAGGATCACTCTTGGCACGTTGCTCCAGGCGTTCCTGCTGTAGCTTAATGCCCGCATAGATCTGATCAAGACCCTTCTGTATCTCCTCTGGTATGGCTGGCGGTGTGGGTATATGATCACCAGTGGCACGGAAGCCATTCTCATCGGCCGTGTACTGTACATTGACCAGAGTTCCCTCTGGGGACTGATACGAGTATTGACCATGTTGCACCAGTACACCATTTGGATTCGTCTCAAAATCCTTCAGGAAGCCAGTCTCCTCGTGCACAATGTTATTGCCGGTCTCATATTCTGTCTTATAGCTTCCATCCTCGCTTTGCTCCTTGTTGTACTTTAGTATAGGTATCCAGGTACTTGTTTCGCGTGGATCCTCGTGACGATGATCAGGTTTCTCGTCACGTGGAATATTATTCACATTCGGATGTGCGTGGTGTTGGTGCTGCTGATGATGTTGATGCTGGGCATGGCACGTTAGGGCGAACAGGGATATAAGAATCTGTAATTAAAAAGCACATAACTAAACCTTAAAGGACATGATGATTATTTTAATTTAAATTAAATTTTTTTTTATTTATTAATTTTGGGAACATTTTTTTTGATTTTATATAGTTCTTAATTATTATTAATATTTATTAGGAGCATTTTTTCTTGAACAGGCACCGATGATTTTAAAAAATTAAATTTTTTAATTCTAATTTAGTTTTATTAATTTTTAACTTTAAGTTATTCTTCACCCAATGATAAACTTACAAGAACTTTCATTTTAAAAGCCGTAAGTTTTCTTTAAAGATTCACTTGAAAGGATTTTTGGAGTATTGTGACCGCTCAAGATATTTGCCACTTGCTGCAGTTGCGCGATTGCTGCGACGGTCGTTTAGGTGGCAAGTGAAAGCTGCAACGATTCGAACTGTGCATCGGCGGACCTATTTAAGAGCTTTATATAGCCACGATTTCGACTCTGTCTCCTGCGCTCTCAGCCTCGAGTTCAAACCTACAGCGGGGAGTACTTTGCTTAAAGAGACACATAGATGCAGATACATTTGCGGCCATAGATGCAGATACAGATACAGATACAGATACAGTTACTGATACATTTGCAAGTACAGATACAGATACAGATACACATACATATACATACACATATACATATACAAACTTGCAAAAGTTGCATTTGCCATAGCTGTTGATGATATTTATGCTCTTTAAGTTGCTTGGGATCTTACAGTGAATCCCACAAGATGGAAAACAGAAGCTAAACCTATAATTTTACCGTTAAAGTAAAATATAAACATTTTCCCGCAAATCTTGCTACTGTGATCCTATACAGATCGTTTGGGTACTACATCTTCTTTAACGCTAAGTGTAACCTATATTTATAAATGATATATGATTATCTATTATTTCGCTTTTTCGAAAAGTCAACATCTTTGTGCCCATGCAGAGTCGATATGGTAATAGGCACAGCAGAGTCTGCCGATTGTCTGCGTCTGTCTCTCCGGTCGTTCATCTTCGTAATGCCGTTATTTAGAAATAAGGCAAAACGAGTTTTTCTGCAAACTCAAACGCGTTGTCTTCGCCAAATGCAGCCGATCACGCGAATTGCTCTTTCAGAGATAAGTTTCTCTCCCTCTCTCTCTCTCTCTCTCTCTCTCTCTCTCTGTCATTCTCGCCCTCATACTCTCCCAGCTCTCCAGCACTTTGCTCTTATCAAGCACCGCGCTTGCGCTTCTCTTTCGCAGCAGAGAAGATGCTGCCGTTTGGCGAGTTCGTTTCTTGAATTCTTGTAATTGAGGTAACGCTTGTCTACGAAATCCAAGTGGAAAGGGGCAATGGGTGGTAATTTGGATACTGGGGGAACAGTGACACAATATATATGCCTTTGACTGAAATGAAAATTATTGGATTGGTCGTGTACCGTTGACTCGGGCTTTTTTATACCCTGAACCCATTTAGAGTGGGTTATGGGGTATAATGAATAAATGCTTACGTATGAAACAGATAATAAAATAATTTAATAAATTTTAATATAAATTAAATTATATATAAATTATTTATATAAATCTATATATATTATATTTAATTTATTTTAAAACAAATATATTTCTATTCTACAAATATACTGCTATTATTTGTATCTCTTACCTATGGACACTGATTAAAAGAATTTTTATAGATATTTTATTTCGGCTTAGAATATTTTTCAGTTCATTAAAATTGTTTTTTTTTTTTGCTTGTAATATTGTATTTGTTTTGTTTATTTTTTATTTGGTTGTTGCAGAAGAGGCAAGATGATAATTGAGTTCAAAACGTCTTGGGGTCTTGGCAAATGTTAATTAGTTGTGGAAAATGGCTGAATCTTTGAAGATATCATGAAAAACCGATTACAACAATTATTTGTTAATGGAATACAAAACAATAAGAAAAACAAACACAACAATAAAGAAAACATACAAAAATAAATTGTGTACCACCAAGTTGCTAGAATCGCCGCGAAAGTTGAACAACCGCCTTGCCGGTTGCCACCAAATGAAGGAGACAAGCATAGAGAGAGGGAGAGAGAGAGAGAGAGAGAGAGAGAGAGAGAGAAAGAGAGATAGAAACAGAGAGTGGGAGAGTGAATGATTGAGTGGAATATGTAAGTAAGAAAGAGCGTGAGAGTAAGCAAAAACTGGTCAGGTGAAGTCTTGCCTCTTGCAACAACATTAACAACAACAATTCTTTTAACTACAACATTTTAGGCCAGACCACCTTCGCATCCACACACCCCGAGCCAAAGCTGTTGTGCCGTCTTCGCCTTTTGGTCGTTGCCTTCGTCTTCGTCTTTGCCTTCGTCTCCGTTTTTGTCTTCTCCTTTGACTTCAACATCGTGTGCCACCCAGCCAAGCCCACAGATCTTCAAGCCATGTTTTCAGACTGACTTTAAGACCTGTTTGTTGTTGCTGTTGTTGTTGTTGTTGTTGTTGTTGTTGTTGGATCACCCGATGAGTCATTCTCTGGAACTGGTAATTGTGCAATTTTCCCCCATTTGGCTGACTCAATCTCAATGAAAACGAAAGCTGGCAAGGTTAGCTCCAGGTTAGCAGCCATCCAGCTTCAGTTGCTCACACAGTGACCTACATAATGTACGAGTTAAGCCGTCCATTAGCCTGGCTTTAATGAAATCTTTGCAAGCTTAACAGCTCGGCATATGGAAAATGTCAAATGAATGGCTGCTGCATTCTTAGTTAACATTTGGTGTAGGTTTCATCTATTGGCGGAAATTGTGTTCTTACCACGTACACCATTTGACATTTAGAGCTGCATACAGATTGTGGACTGGAAACTGGAGACTGAAGACCGAACACCGAACACCGAAGACTAGAGGCTCAAGATTGAAGATTGAAGACTATGCACTGGAGACTGGAGACTGGTTTACAAAAGTCCGGAGGGGCAAACAACGAGGCAATAAATTTTGCGGCAATTTCAAGTGTCATGATGTTGTGAAATTTCTTGTCAGTATCTGCCATCTTGAGCTTGAATCGTAAATAATGCTCTAGTAATGGGGGGATATGTCCGCTCATCTGTTCATCCGCAATCAACGGCACTTGTCACTTGTCAGACAGTCCACGTATTCCAATATACATACATACGTACATATGTATCTGTAGGTACTTTCAATTCTAAAAGGCATATCATATAAAAGTTTTCAAAGAAATTACTTTTGATTTGATGTTCTGATCTTTTGATGTTCTGATAATTTGCCTTCATTTCGTATGCCAAAACAAAAATAAAAATATCATACTCCGAATTCCATAAAAGTCTATTGACCGCAGATTTGCTAATGTCTTTGCTTAATCTGATTTGAATTCATATCATGGCATATTTGTGGTAATTAAGTAATTTAACATTATTATAATTTTTTTTGTTTTTTATTTTTACCTCTGCCGACCTATTTAGCCAGCGACCTGTTGGCTTCTGACACACGTTTCATTTATTTTGATTCGATAAATTAGGCTCAAAAAAAAAAAACAAATAACAAAATGCCAAATTTTGATATGTAGCTTTGGGCAGATATAACGGAATATAATCTATAACTCATACTTTGCGGTCATTTTTCTGACCCTGAAATCGAACAATGTATAAAAAGCTATAACTAATAAAATTCCCAACTGTAGCTAAAAATATTGTCTTAGTCCTTTTTAATATTTTTTTAATGATATTTGGAAATTCGTTAGGTGAAGCAGACACACAGCCCATCATTCAGAATATCTTATAAATATTATCCATTTAATTTTTAAGGTCGTCGAAATAAATTTATAAATTTTATATAAATGATAAATTTATAAATTTTTAATTTAATTTCTTACTTGACCATTAGAAAAGATCTTTAAAGTTTATTTATATAACATTTTTGTCATTTAATTATTATTAAAAAGTGTTAAAGCGCTGTGATGGAATAAGAATATAATAATTAAATTATATATTTTATAAATATATATATTTACAATAAACAATTTTTCTACATATATTTTATTAAAAAACCATTCCCGAGATTGATGATTACAGCTAAGATCCAAATACGCAATTTATTCTTTTTAATGAATGGATGTAAATTTGCATATTGATTTAATTTAATTGTTTTTAATTATTTGGATGAATTCAATTATTTATATTTGCAGTTAAACAAAATATTTAATTAAGTTTGTTTGTAATTATTTAAATTATTTTTTGTATAACATTTCTCATTAAAGTGTTTGAAATCTATTAATGCGATTCGCCAGTTTTATATTTGAAGCGTAAAAAACGTAACATACTTTCAGGCAGAAGACATATAAATTGAATACCAAACCAAATACAAAGTGAATATTGAAGAAGTGATTATAATTAGGTAAATGAATCTTAAATTACAAATATTTCTTCTTTCTGTTATATTCCTTAGCATTATCAAACAGCTGTGCAAGGATCGTAATATTCATGACAGACGCTACGTTTGGTATAAATCCATAAAAATTTACCGAAAATTCGGACTCGGCGAGAAATGGTGGCAGACCTTCGGCTATTGTAAAGTTCTGTGCATTATAAGAACCCTATGGGTAGGTAGAACATATTAAATTATTAATGAGGAATTATTGGCAATGTTTTTCTGGATGATACTTACCACTTGAAACGGGCATTGTAGTTTTCCCTTACCTCTACGCGCCACAGCGGTAAGTACATCCAGTAGGGCTCTATTTCTGCGCTCTCTAAGGATTTTGCAAAACTCAAAGGTAAGATCAAACATTTTTTCGAATCGAGAATTTTTTCCTGGATTTCGTGTGGACACCTTCAGAGTACCGGATAAACTTGTTATCTTCTGGAGAAGAGTTAAGGCTGCATTAACAGTTCTATTTCGTGGAGTCACAACGCCGCACTCCACCTGCGGTATGTACTTTGCATTGGCCACACATTCCAATTTCTGAAACACTATAAAGTAGCCCATGTGCTGAATATGAAAAAGATTGAGGTCTATTCATAAATAAATTTACAATCTCTTTTAAGCATCAACACTTCCTAGGTAATTGTGTGTTCAACTCGAACTTACCGACAATGGAACGCAGATGCGCCAAAGGCTGACCATTAGGAAGATGCGCAAAGCCAATTTCAACATGTCTCCCGCTCGAACTCAAACTGAACAAATAGCGATCAGGCGTTGGCATTGGCCTTTTCCGATAATGAAGTGGTTTAGTCGTTTAATTGTCGGAACGGTACGGCAATTAAATGGCTATTCATTATTTCCAAATGGGTCTTGTCAATGTGCGCGATGTGCCCATTATTTTTTACTTTACGTACAAAATTCCTTGAATTCCACTAAAGCCGCTTCCTATTACAGATCAACGTTTTTTTTCATCCATCTTTAAATTCGACTTAAGGCAGCTTCTGTACCAAATATCTTTTAATTGTTTAATATGATTGGTCTTTTATTAACGCATCGCACACACCCCACAATTTACTTAGTGTTTGCTTTGATTGCCGACTGTGTACATAACCCAATGAAACTAATGCGTAAACAAATCCGATAGATCATATCAATGCCAGTCACTGCGGTTGCTCAGCGATTAGAGCATTTAGTTTGAATTTGGTTTTCATAGCGCTTATTGCGTATCGAATGTGTGTGTGTGTGTGTTTTTTGGGATTTACCTTAGGGCTTGGGTTCAGGTTTGTCTTCAATATGTACTCACAATGTTCATTATCGTCTGTACCTCCAGCAGTGGCTGAGGCGGCAGAAGCATTGGCAGCAACAGCAGAGGCAGCAGCAGCAGAGGAGGCAGAAGCATTGGCAGCAGCAGCAGAGGCAGCTGAAGCATTGGTAGCAGCTGAAGCATTGGCAGCAGCAGCAGAGGCAGTCGAAGCATTGGCAGCAGCAGCAGAGGCGGCAGAAGCAGAGGCAGCAGAAGCAGGGGCAGCAGAGGCAGCAGAAGCATTGGCGGCAGAAGCATTGGCAGCAGCAGCAGCAGCAGCAGCAGCAGCAGCAGCATCAAAAGTATCATCAGCACAACCGCAACTGTAGCTCGGCGTGAAGGGCAGTTGGTAATTTTGTAAGCGCCACGAGGCTGAGAAACACTCAAATAATCATATGTGAGTGCTCTTCAGGGAGAACGAGTACTCGCTTATTGGCAATGAGACAAAACTTAATTGTTCAATATTTATTCATTCATTTATTGCTTCTTCACATTCGTTCATCTTGTGCAGAGTTATGTATGTATGTATGTATGTGTGTTTGTGTATTTTGTGTGTTTGTGTGTGTGTATGTGTGCCATTTAAAAAATGGTGTCAAATGACATAAGAATAATAATTTTTGCCACCCATTTGTATGGTCTGTATGGCATAGGGCAGTGGTGTGCTATATCTCCAATTACGTAATACTTTACAAGATTTATAGGATTTACATACAACTTAGAGCTAATTTTATATAATTACACATACGCCATGTGAGACGCGACTATTGGGGTGCAACGGGCAAGTGATCACCTTCTGGCTGGAATCCATTCTCATCGGCAACATAGCGCAGGGTAATGATATTGCCATCGGGATCACTGTAGCTGTAGGAGCCCGTTTGGACCAAAACTAGTTCCTCATGCTCATCAATCACTTGTCCATCACTTGTTTCCGTCTTTGGAATGATGATCTTCTTTAAGTAGCCAACGTTTTCCACGCGAATGCCATTCGATGTCTCATAACTGAGTAGGAAGCGAAGGTAGTTAACGCCTTTACCTAATATAAGGCAAAGCCCAAGATCTTACCTGCTGTTAAAGCTTCCGTCGGCGTTATTAACGTTATCCTGTTGGATAATGCTGGCCGGTGTTGTTGTTGTTGTAACAGATCCAGCGGAACGTGCATCCTGTGGACGTGCCAGTACATAGGTCAACAGCAAAGCTGAGCACAAAACACACACAAACTTGTACATTTTTTGTTATTATTATTATTTATTTATTTTGTTTTTTTTTGAAGGAATTGGGGTTATCCTTTGAGGTTCGTTCTTATATTTGGTATGTCGCGTTTGGGGGGCGTGACAAGTCAGTTCCAGCGAGTTAGTGCACAACTGTTGCCTGCCCAGCGATCGGTTCGTCTTTATATACCATCTCGGCTGCGAGGGCGAGCACCTGATTCGCACTCGTACGCACCGCCCCGCACACCCGCAACGTACCGCAGCGCATCGCCGTCGGTTGCCACAGCCAACGATTACGATGGGCGCACTAGATAAGAAGCAGAGAGCGTCAAGTACGATTACCTGTACTCATACTTCAACGTAAAAACCAACAGCCAAAAAAAAATGAAGACAAACGGGCGCTTCTTCGTCTCACTTTAGTATCTGTGATCGAGGGTGACTTAACAGGGTATACGGAGATCCATTCAAATTACCATCGATCACATTTGAATGGCTCTATGCTGCCGCATCAAGGCAGCATCTAGAGTAGAGCAGAGCATTGATTGGAGTATCGATTTATTTACCTGAAATTCGTTCATTATTTTTTATTCTGTTTTTTTTTTTTTGTGTTCCATTTCCAAGCCATAAAATCAATGTTCTAATTTATAGGGTAACTTGTAGTCGGAGGCATTGGTGGTTGAAACACTATGACTCGTTGAGTTTTGTTTTATTTTGGTGTGGCCATCGCTTGAGGTTTTTTTATTGTCCATTTCGCGCGTCTGGCCGATGAGTAAACATCATCGCCGCACCGCCAAAGAGATGAAGATGAAACGACGATGTCAGCAGGTGATGTTGACTCCGATATCCGAATCTGAGTTGTGATTGCGATTGTGACTGGAACTAAGATTCAGACTCAGACAGCTGAGTGCTGTGACATGTCTCAGTTTTCTGTCTCCAAGCCAATGTTGATGGCATTGCCGGTTGGAGTTGGCAGCTACGTGATTTGCCTATGGAGAACTTAATCTGCTTGAAGATAATGTAAGATCCGTTGACTTCTCAATGGTGCGGGGGTGGCAGGCTCAACAAATTTACTAAGAACTTACTTGATATACTATATATATATATATATAGTTATTATCTCTCATATATATATCTAATTATAACTATATATCGATCTATTCAGTGGGATTTGTTTACGCAAAAACAAAATCTGATATTTTTGATTATTTTTAATGCAGGTCACGTCTCCATTATAAAAACAATTTGCCGAAATTGTTGGGAATAATCATATGTGCGCAGTTGCTTCTAACGGTGAACACGAACAAAGCGGCCATAAAGAATGTAGAGTATTGTTAGAGATATGATAACGTCGAGTATTACGTATACGCACCGAATATTAACATTTGTGTCATAGACAAGTGTGAATGGGTCAATGAACTTGAACTTTGAATGGAGTTGGAATTGGAATTGGAATTGGAATTGGAATTTGAATGAAAAATTGATATGTACGTTTTGTAGACAGGCCCTTAATACTTTCTTTACATTTCACACTTTCCAGTGCCTAAAAAAATATGGGAGCTTCAGAACCAGAAGTTCCTTATATGATATTGCCTAACATATCGGTGTTAATTATATAAATCCATAAGGAAATCTCACTTTCATTTTCACCTCTGAGTCTTAGTTAAACTAGAAAAGGTCGAAATTTGAGCTAAAGTCAACAATCTAATATTTTATTCTAGAGTTTCTATGTACTCTCCATACCTGGCAATTAGAACCCCGTTTTAAGGAACCAAATACACCGGCAAAAAATACAAGTGCAGAGTTGCACTCGACCAAAGCTGCTAACCAGTTGAAATTTAACACATACTTTATATATGGAGGGTAACCTTAAGTAAATATGGAAATCTGGCCAAGTTTGCAGAAGAGAATCTCGTTTAACACTTGGGCGAGCCAAAAGTCTCAGAACCTGAAATAAGTTTTACGTAATAAACCTTTCAAAAATCAAAAAAAAAAAAGATTTGTTTTTTTTTTTGTCGTTTAACACAAATTACGTTCCTATTGTTTGAAATATTTGTTTTATCAATAAAGTTATAAAAGTTTCATATAAAAATAAAATTTATGCTTCACGATTTTTTCTTCTATGAATAATCACTTTAAATGCTCCATCAAGAAGATAGTTATGATTTTTGTGCTCAACTTTTAGTTGCTTAATTAGTGAAGAACTAATTCATCCACCAATAACCTGAAAGGCTCAGAGACTAGTTTATATATAATTTAAAGTATATTATATATATAAAAGTCTTTACTTCGTCTGGTCAATTTGCATAGCTCGGAGAATCTTTGGTAATAAAAGTTTTGCATAATTTTGTTTGTTCTTCCAATTTGCTAAATTTATCTATATTTTGTTATTCGCCAAGTTTTACTTAACATGCTCAGTTCTTTTGGTTCACAGTTTCATTTTATAGATTTAACATTAATAATCACATATACATCGATGTACATCCCCGAGCTTTTCTCATCCATTCAATGGCGCCCCTCGGTGGGCTGATAGGTGTGCGATTTCAGATACTCTAGAGTTTTGAGCACCGAATCGGGCGTTGGTGGTGGTGTGGGTAAATGTTCACCGACTGGACGATATCCGTTCTCATCCGCGGTATAGGAAATCTCGTATATTTTGCCATCGTCTGATGGAAATTTGAAATAACCTTTGACAGCTTCCCCATAATGTTCCGAATGAACTTCCTTCAGTTCACCTTGTTGTGTGGCAACTGAACCATCATGAAGTTGGTAACTTTTGGAAAGGAATTCATATATAGAGTTCGTCGAACTATTCCAGATCAAAACAGATCTTAACTTACTGATAGTGAAATTTGCCATTATATTCCACATTCGATTCATTTAAGATGGGATCATCATCATTTGCATTTGTCACAGCAACAAAAAGAACACACAATAAAAACAGTTTCATTTTATCGAAAAATCTCACGAACTTTATATATCTAATATCCACACAGCGTCAATGCCTACAGATGACTGATAAATGTTGGGCTAAACAAACAGACTTATATAGCATCTAGAGAAAAACAAACGGATGACTAAATTCATAAAATACCTGTACTAAAATATTTAACATGGAATATTTAAGTTGGAGCAATAAATAATAACTAACTTGTTTGGTTTGTCTCTGGCATTTGGTGGATGGGTGTGAAATTTGGTGCAGACGCCAAACCAACAATCAACCAGGAATCGAGTCTTCACAATGAACACCGAACAGAAGGACAATAAATAATTAACATTTGGTTATTCCAAATTTGTACAAGTTTTGGTACTTCTTGTTTCAGGACTATGTCTGTAGGACCATCATAACAGTAACAATCATTCACACATATATACTCGTACGTCTATATAGCACTCCTTATCAACATCAGCATCCAATTCTGGTTCTTCATCGAACCGACGTGACCACATTCTTGGTTGCTTGGCTATGCGCGTCATTAGCATAAAACAAATTGGTTAACTTTACCTTGAAACACAAATAATAAAGGTAAGAAAGAGTAGTTTTTATGCGACAAGTTACTTCGCATCCCTATAACATGAAGGAGTTCTGGAATTAAATAATAATATATATATTTTTATTTTTTTTTGTTTTTCCAAAGAATCTTTAATTCTCGATTTGCAGCTAAGGCTAAAGATATTTAAGTTCTTCTCATGTGTTTACATCATTTTGACACGTACAAAAAACCAACAACTTGTGTATATATGTATGCAATTGTATAAGTACATCATCGTCCATCATCATCATCATCCATAATCATCATCATCGTCATATCGCTTATACTCGTATTACGTGCAAAAGATTATAGTTATAAAGACTATTTACACAAGATTTGCTGTGCACAACATTTGGATTATTATGCTATTATTAGACTTCTTGTTATTTATTGCATATATTTTTTTTTTTTTTTTTGTTTTTTATATATATATATGTATTATATTTTTTTTTTTTCTCTTTAAACAGTTTCTCTTGTTGGTTTCATTAATAAATCGGTGATATCACATGAGTCCGAAAATGGCAAAGTTCCGGCGACTACAAGATCTTAAGCACAGTAGAAGAATAAGTAGAAGAAGGAGCATAAAGATGAGAGAAATAGCAAAAGGAAATTTAGAAAATGAAGAATGAAAGACAAGAAAATCTACATTGGTAAACCTTCGGGTTGTGTGGGCCGTTTGTGTATATGTGTTTGAGTGCGTCTGAGTATGTGTGTGTGTGTGGGCGTCTCTATCTTTACGCGCTTATGTGCTTGTGTCTGTGTGCAGATTGTGTGTTTCAGTCAGCTGCTCGATGTTGGTGTGCGCTTTAAGGTTTCGATCGATGTTATTGGATAAGCAGCAAATTGCTTCATTGAGTATAGATTATCAGAATCGTTATCATGGTCACTATCATTTCATCCATCTCATCTTTTGTTACTCGTTGATTGATTCTTTAACGACGACGCGTAGATGGGGGCAGGCTGAGCAGATAGTCGAGCGCCTTCTGGATCGCTGGTGGAATTGGTGGAGGTGTGGGCAAATGTGCACCCTGTGGCTGGAATCCATTTTCATCATCGGCCGCATAGTTCAGTGTGATGAGTTCGCCTTCAGGTGACGTATAAGATACGGATCCTTTGACAATGATCACATCGGTGGAGTCTGGAGAGGAGGCCTTCTTCACGGTGCCTGTTTCCTCCGCCTTGATGCCATTGGCGGTTTCATAGCTGCAAAATAAAGATAAAATCTGTATTTACTTTTTGTTTTTAACATTTTTAAGCAATTGTAGCGACAACATTTTAATATAACTCAGAAACTGCTAAAGCAAATAAACCTTGAAAGCTGTGAAAATATTTTAGTTACCTGCTTCTCATATACGCTTACTAAAGGATTGAAAAAACAATATTATTGAAGCTTGTAACACTTTATAAAAAATACTATATATATATATATATATATATATTTAAATTTAAATTAAAAATCAAATTTAAAATAATTATAATTTAAGTAATAATTTCTTTAGCTACGAACGCTTGGAAATTAAACTGAAAATATAAATAATCTGTATTAAAGAGTATTCAGTCTTCAGTTTCCAAAATTGATATTTTTATGTATTAAAAGTTTTGTGTTTTTTTTTTAATTTGTTTATCGCTTTGTTCAGATGCGTCACTGGCGCCAGTTGAATTATAAATTTATTTATGTAATTATTAACATTTAACATTTATTTCTTGGACTCAATAGCCAATGAAAATATTTATAACTTAAATAATGTTCATAAATCCACATTAAATTTGCTAATTTGCATTAATATATGGATATTCATTTATTTATGATAATATTATTTTGATATAAAAAATATCAGAATATGGACCAGAGCATTGTTTAAGAATTAATAAAATTTAGTTTCCGAATCTTTGCATTTGTTTTACTATGCAAATAAAACGAGCTTCACTTTTTTATTATCTGGCCTATCTTGTTCTCTTTCTTGCATATATGCGATTATCGTATAAAGCATACTTTAAAAGAAACGCCCAAAAGTATGCTTCGACAAATGAAATATCTTCTGAGTATCAGCTTTGATTGGTGGTTCATTTGAACAAATGGTTCATTCATGAATTCTCTTTATTAACTTACGAATAATTGTAAGCTCCATCCGGTTCGATGTTGGACTCTTGACTGACAATCGCAATTGGCTCGCCGGCCTGCTGGGGCCTAGGCGCTGCCTCGATAAGGCAGAGCATCGCTGTGGCGAACAAACAGAGTACAAGCTGCAAATTGGTTAAGATTGGGAAATTAATTTAATTTACGTAAACAAGAAATTAGTTAATATTATTATTTTAAATTAACGAACGTAATTATACAACACGTTACATGAGATTCTGAGGTTAACTGGAAGAAATCGTGCGCTTCGTTTTTTTTTGTTGTTGTACATGTAAATTTTTGTTTTAGCTGTGCTTAAACTTGGCTCATCGTTTCGCCTAGTTGCTTGATTTATGACTGTTTTTCACATTGTTCTCGCCCATAAGCTGTGGGCCACAAACAGGACAGATGGACGGACAGATATATGCCATACATTTCTTAAGGTCGTCAATTAACAATTTTCCAATTTAATTTTTTAAGCTTTAGCTTTTCAGTATGTGTTTTTCATGCCTTGACAATTGCGTTGCCGTCATTAGGTACGATGAAAAATGATAGGTGTGGCTTGTTTGAAAAATCTTGAATGAATAAATTAATCTTTATGTAGGACTCACTATAGCTTTACCCTAAAGACTACAAATAATTTAATTTGGCTATTCAATTGCAATACAAGTTTTTACTGTACCCTTTGGCATGTTGTTCAAAGCCAAAGGCTAAGATCCAAGTATGCAGACCCTTTATGTGCGGTGTGAGTTAATGAGCGAACGTGAGTAACGTGTGCGAAGTGTTGGTGCAGATGTTGGCGCTTTTAGCCAGGTAACAGCTGCCAACTGAGTGTAACATTTATCGCCTGTTAGCTTCGGGTTGCATCCAAGACGCAAATGTCGCCCTGAATCTGCCACAGCAACAACCACAGACTGGACCAAAGTCTATTACTGCAAGCCTGTCCAGCTAAGGCAAGTCGAACAGTTGTTGTCGCTGTCGTTGTCTGACCTTTGAATTGCATGCCAGCTGAATGTTATTTGGTTTTGGTTTTGGCTTCGTTTTCGAGCCTTTTAAGTGCCTGCCTGCCTGTCTGTCTGCCTGGGCTTAGCATCCAATAATTGCTATTGCTATTTCGGTCGGGCTTGGTGGCAAACTTTGGGCCATTTGCTAGTAAAATGGCCATAACAATTGCCAAATAAACCAATGCGGAAGCTAAGGCCTAAGCTGACTCATTTTTGAACCTTTACAAAAGATATTTTTTTTTTTGTGGGTTTCCTACAAAGCAGAAATAAACTTTATGATGACGTTTTGAAAAGTTCAAAATTTTGTTGTTATTTGATTTACGATTTTCTTTGAGGGATTCTTTTTACTTCTGAGCTTCGCCTTATTTTTTTTTTTTATTTAAATATGAAATATTTAAGTTCTTGAAGGTCACAAAATGAACCTGAGTTTTGTTTTTGGAGTGTTTAACTTGTTGGCATCTGGTTATAATTTACGACCTGAAGGATCTTTAGTTAAAGAAGATTAAGTCAAGAGCTTGGATTCTTGAAAAATCAATTTAAATCACCGATAAAGTGCCATATATATTTACCGTTTAAAGGGTCTATCTTGAGGCTCTGATAAATGATGGATATAATTTTTAGTTAATATTGCCAGCTATATTTAATTCAATTCTTTCCTTAAATCCTTCTATATGTTTTCTTCAACAGACTTACAATTTTCTCTGAAATCTCCTTTCGGTTTAAGGACTATGCACAGCTATCATTTATATATTATTTTTTTATTTTTCTTAGATTTCTTTTTTTTTTTTGGTTACTGCCCTGGCACACACTTACATTCTTCATTTTGTTAATAAATCTGTTAGGTTATTTAATCCAAGAATGGGTATATCCTTTCCAGCCTTTCCTGTCTCCACACTTAACACTTGTTATTAATTGAACAAACGAATTTTTAATGATGCCCAAGTGCCGGCAAGTAACTCTATTTATACGAAAACTCCATAGACAGCGACGACAATGGCGATGGCAGAGACGACGCTGCAGAATCAGCGGGCAAAGCGTCGCACATACAACATGCAAAAAAAAAAAAAAATATATATACAAAAACAAAACTAAGCATTTGTCGCAGCTGGCGTCAGCATCGATGTTGGCGTCGCTGTGAGCATCACTCTCAACGCTTGTAGTGTTTGAAAAGAGCAACAGCGGCGGCAGCAGCAGCAGCAGCAGCAGCAATCGCAGTTACAGCGGCAACAATTGTTGTCGGCCAGCAAGTGAAAAACAACAATAACAATAACAGCAACAACAACAACAACAAGAACTATCAGCACAGGTGAGTGAAAAACTTGTAAAGATGCTACACACGCGAGTGGCGACTTGATACCCTCTCTGAATACCACCGGCGAGAGACCTACGCCTTTGGCTACACACACCACACACCACACACCACACACCACACACCACACCACACACTCAGCTGTTCTATACGATCGAGAATCAAGTGCACAACAATTTTATGCAATTGTCTCAGCTCATGGTGATAATATAATTTATTTTCCATTGCTTTCCAGTTACCATTGCATCAGCAGCTGTGGACGCCCTTTGGTCCAATAGCACTGCCTGCCATTTGCCTGCCTGCCATTTGGCTGCCTGCCCTGCAATGATAGAAGTCCGGGTATATGGGTCCATTTATCAATGGCAGGTGAATCGTACAGTAGCGGAAGCCGTAAAAAAGCTTAGCTTAATCGGTTTTAAATAAATGAATGCGATTGGCATCGCCCTCGCGGCGTTGCCACCTAACTTATAGCTGGCGGCAATGCTGAATATTTATTTATCTGTTGTTTTTGGGTTTGTTTTAGGTTTCTTTTTGGTTTGTTTTTGGTTTGTTTTTGGTTTCTTTTTAGTATGTATTTTTTTTTTTGTTTTTGGGAGCTTGTGAAAATTGCATTTAAATACGTGGCCAATAATCGGCAAATGCAATCAAAGTCAGGCAACAGAGACGACAACGCCGCACAGTGGTTAAAGTTAAATGTATGAGTAACCCAATATGTATGAACGCAGAATGTGTAGGACACGTTATTAAAAATAAACATAAAATAAAGGTTTGCCCTTAAAAAATATTTTTCCTCTTTTTTTTTTGGCACTTAAAGTCGTCATTCGGCATGAAAAATCCTCGACATTAATGCAGCACCACAGTGCACCCATATTGGGGCCCAGGGCATGCCTTTGTTTATGTGTGCATGTGCTAGTGCTATGTGTGAGTGTGTTGTGCTCGGGTCAAAATGCCAAAAATTGCTAAACGCGAAGAGGCCGACGGTGCTGCCAAAGTGTAGGCGCGTCTAATGAATAGCTTAGGTCGGTTTGGGTCTGTAGCAGGCAGATGGGGACATAGGCACAGATACAAACTTACTAACACATAGACACGAACGGCGACAGAATTTCGTGACAAGATTGTCCCAAAGATTGTTGCCATATTGTATTCAAGTTGCTGTTATTTTTATTGTTGTTGTTGTTGCTGCTGCTGCTGCTGTTGTTGTTGTTGTTGTTGTTGTTGTTGTTGTAGTTCAGACTGAGGCAATCAACAAAACAATTGCCAGTTAGTGGAAGCTCTGAAAAAGTTGCTGACTTCTAGTTTTTGGGAGGTTTGCCTATTGTTTTTGCCAGTTGGCTAGTGTAAGGCAGCGCTTCTATAATTATGAAGACATTCAACTGCATTAATTTTAATATTTATTATACTATATTTATAATGGATTTATTTTAAATTACGCAAGCGCTAACATTTGCCATGTAAAAATTCTCACTCAGCAAGTTCGTTGTCTAAGTCTTTTGATTTTAGTTAGCAAAAAAATTGAAATTAATATTGAATTAAATTTTTTTTTCATTAATGTAAACCTTGAAACATTACGCATGACTTGTCTAATTAGTGATTCTACCAGAATTCGCCGCAAAATGTCAGTTGTCCGGCTAGCCATAAACCATACAGCAGATGCATCATCTACGTCTCCAACGCCACTTCCACTTCCACATGCATCTCCATCTCCGTCACCATCACCCATCCACTGACTTTGACACGCGCTGTGCAGCGTTTAACTGGTACGTCTAGTTAGCCTTGAAGGTCGTGCCATCTTCTATATAGCTCTGAATGCAATTTGTTTTACTCATAAGTCTGACATCCCACCTCGCGCCTCAGCCACAGCATTGGCTTGCAAAATGTTTTGGCTATTGGTTTTCCATTGCGTAAGAAGCGCCCAAACTGGCGTGGCTGTTCACGTCTAGACCTAAACGTCTTGAAATGGCCGGCATAGTTTTTGGCATCCAGCCGGAGTCAGTTGCTTGTACTAATGCTAATGTCAATGCAGGCATAAATAAATAATTGCAAATAGCAGACGTCGCTGCGGCAGCAACCGCAGCAGCAACCACAGCAGCAACCACAGCAGCAACCACAGCATCTCAGCAGCTCAGCGGCTCAGTAACTGCAGTAACCACTACAGCAGTCGAACCAGTTGGTTGGTATGGTTAAATGTCAGTGGTTTTGATCATGTCAAGAATCTTTAACTTTTGCTACTGAAGCAACTCAAATCGATTTAGCGCTGACCAATACTCCATTCAGGGTTCCAGATCAGCTGAATGTATTTGGTCGAGGGGCTAAGTTTCATGGTCAAGGAATGGTTTCAAGTGTTACGCTTTGATCAACTCAAAGTGTATCAACTTTAATAATCATTGAACTTGCCGTTTAAGTCATTCTTAGTTCAACTGGCAATCATTTGTGTTAATTATACACACTAAATTTAATATGCACTTCGAGATGGCGTTAAGAGCCCGCCTCCTGAATCTGATATTGATGCTAATCCGTCTGTGCATCTTTGGCTCTGCCAATCTGAAGGCGAAGGTGAGTCTTGTGTCTTATGCAAATTAATAGAAATGTTAGAAGTCAGGGGAGCCTACAGTGTATGTTCGCTTGTGTTGGTTTTATCTATGTGTGTGTGTGGGTGTAACACCTAATAGCAATTAGCGTTAAATTATAAAGAATATTTAATACACCAATTAAAGCCCGATTCTGCATCTTAATGCCCTTACAGTGGGTTCCACGAAGTCAATGAAGCCAATCAAGTAGGACTTTGGCTGTTCGAAGATCAATTAAAAGGAAAATTTAATTCGAAAACTGAAAGAACTTTTTAAATGTTACATTTGCATAAAAATGATTTTTTTTAGTCTTCTCTGAGACTCACAGGTCTTAAGCATGACTAGAAGAAGTAATTTCCCTAGAGATATATATACAATATATAGAAAATAATATTTTATAATTTATTCTATATTTGAAATCTTAATTCTAAGTCTTAATTTAATCCAATTGGAATTCCAATTATTGGTCTTTTTTTATTTTTTATATTACAGTTGATGAGAAATTGTGGGTGTTCATTCATTGAGTAAAGAATATTTTATTTAAGTAAATAGAATTATTGGGTGTTTGTGTGGTTTACCCGCCGCAATCTCATCCATTGTTGTATACAATTCGACTTGGTTGCAACTCTGTCAAGCAGCACGCGAAATGTGAAGGCCAACACCAGAACCGGCAGAATTATTCCCTTGCCCCTTCTGGTACCTCATTAAAGTCATTAAAATATTCAAAGACTAAAAAATTGCTATACACGTATTAAAGAATTGTGGCCTAAGAAGTTACCAAAAAAAAAAAAAAAAAAAAATTAAAATGGTAACAAATAAAAAATGTACTTTTCTATAAATATTATCTGTTCATCCAATTAAGAGACATCATAATGGCAACTATTTAATAAGTATGTGAAGGCGGTTCCAAAGATCATCGAAGAAGCCTCAACGCTCGTTTGTCAGCTAATCAAAGAGCTTCACCTCTGAATGCCGCAAACAAGAATTTAAAACGAATATATAAAGTTTTTTGATTATTTTTATAAGGCCGCTGAATAAATTACGCCCAGACAGTTCTCTTGACCAACCGCTGAGATCTTAGGAACGTTGTTTTTTCATTAACGATCGTAAGCCAATCAAAATCTTTGCTATGACGAAATATTATAATATTTTTATATATATGAAATCTTCTTCATCTTCTTCTAATTCTTCTTCTTCTTCTTCTTCTCATTTATCAATTTAGTTTTCAAGGAGTCTGCGTACGACCGCAAGTAAACGATATGTTATACCTATCATCTGGAAGATTTGGTTTGATTCTCAACAACTTCAAAATGAGAAGTAAAATTATTTTTGTACTTACGCTCTTGAAAGCTTCCAAGGATATTAAAAGAACGCCCTTGGCAGAGACCTGAGCAGTTTTTTGTGCTCGCTGTATGACAAGGATAAGATTCTTTCGGTATGTTGGAGAGCCGTTGTACCAGCTGTGTGAATAGGCAGCCAAGGCGATTTCTTCACTCTTTACGAAAGTTAATAAGTATAGATGAAAGATGGTTAAAATTATTGGTTATACCCACAGAATCACTCATTAGTTGGCAATAGTAGCAAACCCAGTAAAAGAGGCCAGAGCCGCTGACAAAATAGAATAAGAATCCAATTCCTTCCCGGTTCAAGCCCTGCAAGATAATATATATAGCCACAAAGCAGAGCGTTGCGGCCGTGACGAGTAGATTGAAGGCTAAGAATACTCCGAATATGTCGTTTAAGTCCTTGTGAAGCCTTAATTGAAAGGAATCTTTAAAAATAAATAATTTTATTTATTTAATAGTCACCTGAATAGATGCTCCTGTTTACGAATAATTTCACGTAAGAACTCGCAATCCCTTTGCTCATTCCACACACTGGGACTATAGGCTGCCAGCTTCCTGGCCAAGTGGGAGAACTGCAAGGCCAATTGTCCTGCATGACACATCAGCCAGATATCTGTTCCCAAGTTGACATTCATTACTGCATGTGAAAACGTGCAGTCAACGACAAAACTGAAAATGAAGGTGATTGGAG
Organism: Zaprionus lineosus; assembly: GCA_035044505.1. Lineage (NCBI taxonomy): Eukaryota > Metazoa > Arthropoda > Insecta > Diptera > Drosophilidae > Zaprionus > Zaprionus lineosus. Next base: position 177,718 of record JAWNNX010000324.1, read on the forward strand.
TTTCGTTCTTAATCCTTTCCATTGGATAGGTGCTCAGGTAGAAGAGCTTCACTTCCATTCCCACTATATAATTATAATACAGGTACGACCCTAAGGACTGAATAATTGGGCCGAGTGCGACGATAAGAGTAACAAAGTAATAGTAATAGAATCCAATCCGGGCGGTATGTGGCCAGTAGAATCTATGGGTTTGGTACTCTCTACGCACTGACTCCTCTTCTGAGTATAGAGCTTGAAGGCTCTCATTCAGAGTCCTTATGCGGCTGCGGTAGATCGTAAAGATAACAAGTTTTACATTGCAATTAAATAGGAATGTATAAAGGATGCCGTATCGCATCATAATGGTTGTATTTGCTGCGAGGGACTCCCATTCGATGGTACGTAGTACCATATAATATAGAAGGTAACAATGACTTCCGAAGCAGATGATTGCGTAGGTCTTCAAGAGCACGTCCTGCCACCATGGCTTGGGGCTGTTCACTAAATCGTATCCAATCGTCTTAAATAACATAATGGGTATGTATGTAAAGTCCTCGTAGCTATGTAACTTCTCATCCTTAACGTATGTCATGTCTAGTGCTTAAGTGTGAACTAATAACTCACAGGTGCACTGAAGGGTTTATATACCTGTGGAAGGAGGTGGAAAATGCGTGTCTTTAATTACGCGTAATTTAAAACAATTAACTCCTTGGCAGGTGTTACGTTCCATTGAACATGTCAAGTGATTCTTATAAATATTGAATTTGCCGATTAAAAAATGTCGTTAGGAAAAATATATTAATTTTTTTTTTTATAATTGCTTGAAATATATTTTTATAAATATTTAAGATTCTTGTATATTTTAATCTATTGGTAATATAAATAAATTTTGTCTATATTTTAATTCATGACTTAACTATTTTTCAAGAAGTTTTCGGATAACTGCAAGAAACTGAAATGTCAAGCCAATTTTCTGTTGGATTCGGATAGTTATTAGTACCTTGAGTAGGGGAATACTTTATATACGTACCTTTCTAAAGGTCTCCAGCGATATTATAATAAAACCCTTGGCGTCTAGCTGAGCAATTTTTTGGGCTCGTTGCATAATGATGATCAAGGACTTTCGATAAGTAATAGAACCGTTATACCAATTATGATTGTAGGCAGCAAAGGCGACTTTCTCACTCTGAAAGATTGCAATTTAAAAGCTGACGATCTACTGAGTTTATATCCAGGACTTACACAATCGGTCATCAGTTGGCAATGATAGTAGGTATAATAAAAGAGTGCTGTGGTGTATACGAGTAGGAATATATATCCAAGTCCTTCCTTTGTTAAGCCATACGAGATGACAGAGAATGCAACGAAGCAAATTGTTGCAGAATTCACAAACAGATTGTAGGCCAAGAGTATTCCGAATATATCATTTGATTCCGCATACAGACTTTAGACAAAAAAAAAAAAAAGGAAAAACTAAAAATTATAAAAATTTCTTTACATATCCTGGAAAACTCACAAAAATAGATACTGATGTTTTCGAGCTATTGTAGCTAAAAACTGGCAGTCCTCGCGATCGTGATCCAAACTGGGACTGTAGCCGCCCAACGCCTTTGCCAATTGGTCAAACTGCAGGGCCAGTTGCCCGACATGACACATCAGCCACAGGTCTCCGCCCAAGTTGGCGTTCATTATTGCATGTGTGAAGGAGAAGTCCACAACGTAACTGAAGAGGATCTTGAGTGGTGTCATGTGCTTAATGCGTTCCACCGGATAGCCGCTGATATAGTATAGTTCCTGTTTGTGTCCCATTATGAAGTTTTGAAAGAAAAATGTGCCAAGTGATTGAAAAATTGGTCCGACATAAAGGAGAAATGTTACAAAATAATATGAGAAGAATCCAATTTGGGCAAAACGTGGCCAATAGAACCGATGGGCCCGATACTCCTTTCGACCCGATTGCTCACTTATATACAAGGATCGGAGATTATTATTAAGATTTTTTCTTCGTCGATGATAATATAATAACATCCAAAACTTGACGTTGCACGTGATTAAATAGAAAAAATAAATGGCGAGTCGCATGACGACTTCCGATTTTCCGGCGAGTGAGTCCCACTCAACGATATTTAGGATCATATAGTATACCATATACCAATGGCTGGCAAAGCAGATGACTGAATAGATTCTAAGAAGTACATTCTGCCACCATGGCCTTGGCTCATCCAGTAAGTCATAGCCAATGGACTTGTACAATAGATTTGGCATAAAGGTAAAGTCCTCGAAGGTGAGTAGCTTAGTATCCTTGGTGTTGGCCATGTTTAAAACCTGTCTGAAAACTGCTTGGGTTCAACTAACGACTCACTTTATATACTTAAAGAAGAGCGAGAAGGTATGAGGCACATCGTATGATTAATTAATCGTTGCCTGAACAGTTATCAGGTGCGTTTAATTATATGTAATAATTAATTCCTATAAATATTAGATGCATTCATTCAGTAGTATTTTTAGACATCAAATAAAATGTGATATTATTTATCACTGTTCAGTCTGTGCTTTAAAACACGTTTCAATCCAAAATGTGTAGTAGTATCTCCATAATTTGTAGATAGCATAATTATTCAGTGAATAAACGAAGTTGCCTTTTAAAAGAATCAGATGAAAAGAGAAAAAATAAATTCAAGCCAATTAATTAAAAAAAAATTTCAACGACTCATTTATGCAAATTGGTAATAAAAACCTTTATTTTTGCTTTGTCAAAGCATTGGCTAATCTTTTTAACACATTCCGCGTTTCGTACAAATCAAGTTTTTGAGTTAAAACCATAAAATTGCCAATAGCTTGAAAAATAGAGTTCACATTTTCGGATCTTCACCGCCTTCGTCTCCACCGCCATCTCCGTCTCCGTCTCCATCTGCGTCTCTTTCTCCATCTGCGTCTCTGTCTGCTTCTTTTAGGCCCATAGCCACTCTGCGTTGTAAAAAGGCCTACTTTGTCTACTGAGTTCAATTTGTTTAACTGTTCGCTGCAAGATTTAAATTTAAGTCGAATAAAAATGTTAATTTATTTATGTTGTTTTTTTTTTGTATTTTGTTCTTTTTTTTTATTTTATTTTAGTTTTAAGTTTGTTGGTTATAAATTATGAGAAAATGTTGTTCATTTTAAATTCTAAGTTGACCCATTAGCTTGAATGTGCCTGGTTGTGGGTCGCGTGGCGTTCATGTGTTTGTTGCTGCTGCTGCTGCTGCTGCTGCTTCGGGCTGTTGCAATATGTGGTGGCATCTATTGTTGTTGCCTCACGCGAAATGTGAAGGCCAATGATGACAACACAATGATAATAGTACTACCTTATACCCCTCCACCCTTCCCTGTAACACCTTCCCCTTCTTGATACTCCCCCTTCAATATGTGTCTCTCTCTCTCAGTCGTTCTGTCCATGTTCTCTCTTTCTGTCTTTCTGTCTCCCAGTCTCTGTTCTCTCTCTCTCTCTCTCTCTCTCTCTCTCTCTCTCTCTCTCTCTCCTTTTCTCTCTCTCTCCCTCTCTCTCTACTGCCTCAACTTTGCACTAAGTCATTCATTCAGAAACCAACTCATTCATTGAGTGCCACTTTCATGACATTCATTAGTCATTTATCAATGTAATGTGCTTAATCTATTGTTGTTGTTGTTGTTGCTGTTGTTGCTGTTGTTGCTGTTGCTGTTGCTGTTGCTGTTGCTGATGTTGTTAGCTTGTTGTTGTTTTGATATCAGTTTAAGTTAATAATGCGGTGTTATTGGTGCCTTACTTATTAGGTATTTACAAGCATGATTATCTAATAAATGAGCAATCTTTTGATATTCACCATCTTACTAATAGTTAATTAACCTTTTTTTGTTTGGTTATTTTTACCTGTAATTTTACAAATTCTTCATTTTGATTAATGTTTTTTGAGTGTGTGTTTATTTTTCATACCTAATAATATTATTTGAAATTTAACTCGTTTCTCTTTATGTTTGCTAGAGTTCCTTATTGCTAATATTTAAATATTTTTATATTTTTAAGATATTTTTTTAATCCCATTTTTTGTTTAAGTCCATATTTGATACTTGTAGTCTCTGGATTTAATATTTTAGAGTCTCGTTATTTTTAAAGTCTCGCCATTAACTTTTATTCCTCGATAGTTTTGGTCGTGTGTGAAATGTACAATAAACTTCAGTTCCTATTGATTTAATTGTCATTAAATTCGAAAATCTATGCATATTTCGGTAATAAATATTTTAAGATGTTATTTATGCCTTCGCGTAGCTTCTAGTTCAATTTATTGTATTGCAATACTCAAAGAATGCTTCCTAATCAACAAAAGATCATTTATATGCTAAAATCCAAATCGCATTTAAAATATAAATATATACATTTTTATTAATAAATAAATGTATATATATACCCTAGAATCGTTATAATGAGCCTCCTTTGAGCCATGTGTGATTTCTAAATTAGTTCGTATAAAATTTAAATTTAGCGCGTGGCTCTGTTTTCTGGTTTTTAAAATTTCCTGTCATCTCAACTGCTCTCAATATTTTCTTAATTATGAAAAAATAAAAAAAAATAAAAATAAAAATGAGATGTGGAAATTAAATACGCTTAGATACTCTTTACAAGTTACACCCAACTGTGAGTCAATGACAACTTGATGACTCGTACATTTGGCTATATAAAGTGATTTAATGGTCTATTTGACCCGACTCCGTCTGGGCGGTAGTTACAGGGTATTGCCTTGTACAACAGATGTGACTGGCAATTTAGATTGGTATACCAATTTGAATAACAATCTGAATTCTAAACGGAAATTAGCAAAGCCGACAAAACAAGAAAATATACTTTCAGCCTCTGCCCAGATTGGGTTTCAGTTTTGTCAATGCTACGACCTGAACGATCGCCATATATTATGATTTCATAGCCAAAAACTTTGTGTATAACTACCAAACGGAGGCGAAAGCTGTTATAAATGGAGCTGTCAAGCTCTGCTCTGATATAGTTTCAATTGATAGATCAAACCGAGAGTAGCAGATCAACGCGAATTCATCCAAAATGTCTTTTAAAGTGGTAAATCCGACTCAAGGAATAATCCTATAATAATGTGACAAACTAAACGGATATTAATGCTTATCTTTGTGTAGACCTCCTGCCTTCTTGTGCTCGCCCTGGGCTTCATTGCCTGCTCGGCACAGCGTCAGTACAATCCTTACCTAAACAACCCATACTACCGGGATCTGTACTACAAGAATCGTGACTTATACAACATGCGCCGCTACTACGATAACTTCTACAAGAAGTACAATCCATTCATTGCCAATGCCGTAGCCCGCACCGTGGAGCAATCGAATGATCCCAACTACGGACCCGGTGCCTACAGCTACAGCTACGAAACGGAAAATGGAATACATGCTGAGGAGCGCGGTGTGCCCGTCGACATTGGCAACAATGAGCAGGAGGAGCAAGTGGATGGTGCCTACTCCTACATCTCACCCGAAGGACTTCGTGTCGGTGTCAAATACGTCGCCGATGCTAACGGCTTCCGTCCCATCATTACCTGTAAGTACCGTTAAAAATCGTTTGATATTTCAAGTGTATATAAATCATTTTGGAATTGAATTTCAGATGATGGCAAAAACAGTGCCTTTTATGCCGGCCAACCGGCGCCAGCTAATGTGGTGTATACCAAGCACTAAAACTGGTCGATAAGCTATGTATTTATAAAAAAAAGAAATTTAAAAAATGTTAAATAAATTTAAAAAAATCCATAATTGCTTTTTTCTTATTTTTCAATTTGGAAATTTTTAAAATATTAAACAAATATAAAAAAAAAACTATAATTTTTTTCTTTGTATTTGTTTATTTTATTATAGCCTTTAAATGGGAGTATATAAATTAATATTACAAATCAAGTACATTTTAAACAAATAAATAATTTTATATGTATATAAATATTTAATTTTTTTAATCGTTTTTTCTTGTGTTTAAAAAACAATTCGCTAGAGAAGATTCCACATGTTCATTAAATCAATAAACATAAAATGGCGAATAGCACGAGGCATTTTATTGGCTAGTTTTAAGTGGGCATAGAAAATAAGCTCGATGGAGCTTTTTTCAAAAGCTCAACGAAATAACAGTTAAGCGCAAAAGTGTGCTTTATATATATATACTATATATATATATATGTATAAATAAAAAAGACTTTAAATAATTGATTTTCCTTTTTCTTGTTTTATAAATTTTTACAGATATTAAATTACCAGCGTTTAGCTACTTGAATTTAGTATCGAAATGCTCTGAAATATTTTTAATATTTTAAAGCTTATTAATTTTTCATTGAACTTGAAGTCTCATGTAGAGCATGCGGTATAATTGTCTGGCCATTGACATTCAAATAAAATGTGAAATTTATTTAAAATTAATTCAAAATTTTATTGTTGACAAACAAAAGTACTTAAGGAAAATTAAATGGCAAGTCGAATATAAAATTCTCTTACAAAACTCAACTACCGAATTACAAATTATTTAAACAAAAAAATAAAAAAAAAATAATATAATTAAAAATGATAAAAAAATTAATATAAACTGAAAAAAAAATTTATATCTAATTAAAAAAATTCTTGTTCAACCAATATTAATAAATACTAAATATTTTTAATAGTATAAATGCATATTTAAATTAATTAAAAAAATATTTTTGTTTTTTTTGATTACAAAATAAATTTAAAATTCTCTTTAGATGAGTTTAAGCAAAAAAAAAAATAAATTTGGTATACCTTTTGTTTAGTTAGTGTATAATTTACATATTTGTTAGGGTTCAATGAACTCATTTATTTGGGGCTTCGATTGTGTTAGAATCATGTGAGAAAGATAGTCATGTTATCAATGAAATTGTGATCTTTGATGCTTTGTAATCCATTGATAATAAACAACAGGCCGGACCCAAGTCCCATAGCAAAGGCATTCAATATATAATATATAATATATATATATAAATATAGGCTTTATTTGTATGTGGAATAATTGTGGGACAGCTCCCAAGATGGTGATAAAAAATAAATATGTTTTTTTTTTTATGTAACAAATAATGTGTTATATTTATTAAAAATATATAAAAAGTTAATGTTATTAAATTCATAAAGCAAATTAATTTGCTTTTTAACAAATATTTTTTTGATAAATAAATAAAGATTTAACATTTCGTGGCGTGCGCTCTACGAGTATCCATATTTGTTTTCGAACAGTTCATTCGATCCGGAAATTGATTATTTTTTTAATTATTGCTTTTTTTTTTTTTTTTTAAATTTTTGATGACTTGTTATAATTTTGCATGGGAATGGAGAGGGGAAGAATTTGTGGTAATTGGGGAATGGGGTGTGTGGGATGTGGGAGGGGTTGGTCCCTATGGCCATCAATGAGAACAAAACAATATTCGAACTAGAGCTTGGACATAGCTTAGAAGCCATAAGCACGTCGACGTGCCTCCTCCTCGAGAGCCTCTTCCTCTTCGGCCAACTCGACCTCATGTTGCAGCATACGGATTTGGTCACTCAGCTCCTTGGACATATGATTCAAATCCATAGCCTTAAGCTGTGCTTTGATGTCCTTGGTCATGTGATTAATACGGAAACCGCGATGATCGTAAATGGGTTTATCACCGTTAGCCTTGTGTTGCTCCTCAACATACTTCAGAGCACGTGCAATGGCTTCCGGAATTGGAGGGGGTGTTGGAATGTGCTCACCCTCGGGCATAAATCCACCATCATTTGATGCATAGTTGACGCGGTACAATTTGCCATCATCGCCGGTGTATTCATAGAAGCCCTTGGCGTGAGTGCCGCCTTCGTGATGTAGTTTCGCCTGCTCCTCGCCGTAAATGCCGTTCTCAGTCAGGTAACTGGAAATTGAAAAGAACCGTAAGGATTGCTGCATCGATGATCCATGTGAATCTCAATACTTACGCATGGTCGTATTTGTCATGTTTGCGGACCTCTTCCTGGTGTAGAATCTTATGGCGTCCCTCATCATCGTAGTTGAAGATGATGGGGCGTGGCGTGGTCGTAGTTGTGGTCGTTGTTGTTGTGGTGCGTTTGGTTGTTGTCGTGGGTTTCTTCGTAGTTGTCGACTGTGATTTGTTTTTGGTTTGGATTTTTTTTTTTTTTAGTAACGATCTCATCAAATTGTGTCGGGCGTTTTGAATACGGATTGTATGCGTGTGTGTGTGTGTGTGTTTGTGTGTGTGTGAGTGTGAGTGTATATATGTCTGTGAGTGTATATGTGTGGGAGGGGGAAAGGGGGAAGGGAATGGTTCATGCAGTTGCAGGTAAGTGCTGAAGTGGACGGGAAACGGGTTACTGTTCGCAGGATACGTGGATTGCTATGTTGTTGGAGTTATGTGAAAGCGTTGGATTTTTCGGGAAATCGGGAAAACTCATCGTATAACTGCTCATGAATACTGTTATTGTGTAGTGTGTAGTTTCTTGGATTCTGGCGAGGATTGGTGTTTTTTTTGTTTTTTTTTTTTAAGATCTTATTTAGTATTCATTCTGCTGATGATGAGTTTGTGTTTCAATTTGCGGTTCATGTTCGGGGAAGCCGTATTCCAAGCGAATTTCGGGTACTTTAAACTCAGCATTACTTACTGTGTACAGATCGTGGCTGTAAGAGATTCTAACTGAGAATACTGATAGTGAGTACAGATTTTATTCGCTTACTTGTAGGGTCTGTCATCGTGGACATAGGGCAGATTAAGGCCGGAATAGGGTCCATAGCCACCATCATATGGGTACGGTATATGATGATAAACGCCAAGTTCACGATTATCGCTCACATGCATATATGGAATTGCCTGATGATGATATTGACCTATGAAAAAAGAAAAGCAGGACAATTCTTAGATAGGCGCACAGCAACTCTCTCTGTGAGTGTGTGTGTGTGTGAGTGAAAGTGTCAGTGTGTGAGTGTAAAGTTCTATAGTGAAAAAAATCTACAGTAGTATAAGAGTTACGGAAATTCATAAAGGTTATGTTAAGTTACAAAGTTAACAAAACAATTACGAGCACTACTTATACTCTTTAAAAATTATAAAATTTAAAAATAAAAAAAATTAAATTAAATTAAATATTTAAAAAAGTAAAAAAATTAAAAATTGTTTTTTCAAATTATTTCACAAAATTTAAACTGAAGTAAAATTGGAATTAAATATTTAAAAAATAAATAATATTTAAAAATTGAATTTTGTAATTAAAATTTAAAATTTAATTAATTTAAATTAATGATTTTCTTTTCATGTCTTGTGTGTGTGTTGAATGTTTGTTTTGTTTTGTTTGATTCACTTGGAAAATTCAAAGAATTTCCAATAACTTTTCTATTAATGTTTACCTAAATTATCCTCAGAGCCACCACGGCCTATAAGAAACGAGATGTTAATAAAAGTTATACGGACTAAATATAGAGTATTAATTAGATTTGGTGAGTATAACTAAATTCAAGCTTCATAATCTTGAAATTTTTGAACAATGGGTGCCAAAATTGTTTTAGGTCCATCGCTTGAACTTTGTTATCAGGTTATCATTGGAATTCGTTAGCAAGTGCATGTGTGTGAGTAAGTGTGTATAGGTCTGGGTTGTGTGTGTGAGTAAGTGTATATAGTTCTGGGCTGTGTGTGTGAGTAAGTGTATATAGTTCTGGGCTGTGTGTGTGAGTAAGTGTATATAGTTCTGGGCTGTGTGTGTGAGTAAGTGTGTGTATAGGTGTGTGTATAGGTGTGTGTGTTGTAGTAAACTGTCCACTGCTAATTGTGCAGTGTGTTGGTTAGTTGCGGCTTCAACATGCTAGTAGTAGGAGGCGTAACTATGGTAGTAGGAGGCGATACGATCAGCTTTGGTATCAGGTGTCAAGTTCTACGTAGAAACACAATTGCAATGCCGAAATACCTTCGTTGTTGGAACTCGGATGGTAGCGTCCATCATCTTGCGCATGGTATTTGCCGTCGTTTAAATTATGATCTGAAACCGTATACTTGCCATTGTCAACGGGATTGCTGCGGCTAAGGGCAACAAGACCCTGTAAACAGAGAGAGAGAGAGAGAGGGAGATCAATAAATATATGTCGACGGATAGAAATATTAATTATTTATATATCTGCTGGGAATCGGATGAGTATGAAGACCCGTTCGTTATACCATTAAACAGCCGGAAGTGTAAACACATCGAATGCCAAACAAAGCGAATCATTTTAGTTTTTCTTCTTGTTGTTTTTATGATTTCATACCAAAAGTATTTTATGGCTTTTGATATGTTATTAATAACGTTAGGGTTCGATTATATTGAACAATTGACATTGACTTTGAAGAATTTTGACACATTATTCAAATGCGCAGACATATGAATGTACAATGAATACAAGTTAAATATCAAGGATATGGCATATGCCTTATATCAAATTTCTTCAATATTTTTCACTTCAGAAAGGACCCATGCAGTGTCCTTTTGTATAGATAGCACAGAGGCACTCGTAACTCACCACAATCACAAACGCGCTCAACACAAATTTCGCGTACATTTTATGTATATTTATTTTTTGTTTTTTTTTTTTAATTAAATTCAATTAATATTATTTCGATCCTTGGAAATAATCCACTGTGTGTAAATCCAGCTGGCGTTGACACGTCTGATGCTGCAACAGGAATGTTTGATTTTCTGCATCACATACCGCATTTATATAATCCGCAGATCACAAAAAAATCTCTCTGAAATCTCACACCTCTCAGCACGCATCTCGGCACGCATCTCCAAAATTCTCACATCTCCTCTCCACAGAGAGGTAGCTGGCCTCATCTGCTCCTCACTTTGGAAGAGAGAGTGTTTCGTTAATGGATGCGACTGTTTGGCTTGGATCATCGAATTTTTTGGATCGAAGTTCAATAAACGGACTCATCTTGGGCTGCGCTCCCTTTAATTTAGACACATGACGAGTGACTGTTGTTGTTGTTGTTGTTGTTGTTGTTGTTGTTGTTGCTGTTGTTGTTGCTGTTAATTTGGTTATTGTTAATAATTATATTTTTTATTACATTTGCATTTTATTTATGAATTCTTTTTTTGGCAGCTTGTGAAATTAACACTGGACTTTGCCAATAATTGTAATTACTAATTAATTCAATTAAATAACTCTTATAATTTATGATTCTTCAAGCCAATGTACTTCATTATTCATTCAAGCATTCGTTACCTGTGTAAGCCATAAGTAATTCACTCACTTGCATCATCTATGAATCAATCAAGGACTTTGGAAATATTTTATGACTCATCCCATCTGGGCACTAAGTGCTCTTAACTTTATTTCCCCCAAAAGTCATTCAGTTTCTTAAGAATAATTAAATGAGAAATCGATATTACAAGTCAATACGAAATTCATTTAATATTAATTTTTAATTTATTATTAATTGTAATTATATTTCTAGCTTTAAATAAAATATAAAATAATATAAAAAAAATACTAGTGTTTTTAAGGTATATTTTTTTTTATTATTAAATAAGCCTTTAAATTACATTAAATCAGATATGGAAAAAAAAAATTATAAATTTTGGAAATTTATTTAGTTTCTAAATTAAACTATGATTTATAGAATTTATATATTTTATATATTTTGGAAATTTATTTAGTTCCTTAATTAAACTATGATTTATTGAATTTATATAAATATATTCTATATCTATTTTTAGATCCTATAATTTATATGTTTATGTACTGACGTTTGATTTGATGGCCACAGACTGCGAATATTTGAAGTTTCAGGACATTGAGACCATTATCGTTAATGTTTGTATATATCCAATCTTATCTGGAAGAATCTGAACATAAAAAATATTTAATTGTTTCTGAAAGTTGGGACTGGAACCGATGACAGCATTGGCTTGGCGAATCGTGTCCCAAGACTCCCAACTACCTGAGGCACTCGGAAGCGCCATAAAAGTGCCGTAATGAAATCATAAATTAACAAAAAACAACGGAAATATAACAACATTAACAGCAACAATAACAACAATAACACCACCACCACCAACAACAACAACAACAACAACAGCAACAACAATAAAAATGAACAGACATTGCGCACGCCTGCCGCAACTCGAATTGCATTAATTTAACTGAGGTTGGGGCTTGGTTCCCCCAGCATATGAGGTATGTATAACCGGAATCAGACTTGGAGTTGGTATTGAATTGAGAATCGGACTCGGACTCGGAATCGGAATCAGAATTGACATCAAAATCGGCAAAGACAAATGTTGTCGCTGATAAAAGTGATTAAAATTATTGAGCAAACGTTGACATCGACTTGTACTTAAATTGATTTAACGGTATTCCGCTAGTGTTTAATTTAAAACATAGCCTAACTATATGGATAGTTGTCGTTGCTCTGCCGGCTTATGCGGATTAATTACGATAATAAACATAAAAAGAGATTAAAAAGCCAAGCATTACAGTTACATGCCATAATGTGGTATAAGCAGCGAAAACCAAAGGCGGAGGTAAAGGTGACAATGGGGAAGCTTAGGTACCGGCGTGTCGCAGTCACAGTCACAGTCACTGCACTTCAAAGGTCGTCCATTGAACTCTCAGTTTCATTCCCGTTCCGAGTCCAAACGATCCGACACGAGCTCTACCGATTCCGATGCCAATTCCGATTCCAAATCCGAGCCCGAGTTCGAGTCTGTGATTCAAATCAAAAGTCCCTAGCAATGTGAATAACGTCGCGTGGCGTCTCTTAGCATTGTTTAAGTTTGGGCTTTGATTCATATGATGGGCTTAGTATAATTGAGTATTCATAAAAAGGAGAACAAATACTTGATATAAATTCAAATTTGGCTGGCCTTTTAATCAATTAAAAGACCAATTTAATTGGGCAGCTGGAATGCCAGCAGTTGTCCGGACTTTGTAAGGAGTTCCTCTGACTCAGAGGTTTAACAATGACCCCGATTCCCAAAATGGATGTACGGAATTTCACACTTTTTGTATATATTTGTTTAATCGTATTATATTTATAATATATATATATATATTTTCTTCTTTAAGTCTTTATTCAAGGCAAAGTAACATTGATCTATAATCTTAATAAAGCTACTTAATGATAGATGATCACATTGGATGAGTCACCGGATATCTATTCTATAATTAAGAACTGAACAGCTTCTTAATGTTACTTCCCATAGATTAAAGTCAACTATATATGTATATATATTTATATATCAATATAATCTTACACTTAGAAACTTTTGTAATCTCTAGAGGATTAGCGAGTTGATCAGCAGGAACGTAATTAATATGATTTTGATAAGGCTATTGGAATCGTTGTGGGTCGCTGAATTACAGAGATTTCCGCGGCAGTAGCAATGTTTGATTTTTGACGTCAATATGTTATTGTGTTCCACATCCCAGCAACCCTCTTGGTAGGGCTCTGTTATGATCACCTTATTCAACCAGGATTTTTTCATCTGAACATGAATCATTTGTCCTTGATTTGCACAGCCTCGGGACTCTACGGTATTTGTTTCACCATTGTTAAGGGTGAGTCTGGTAATAGTCTTTAGGCACATGGTAGAATTTGTGCATTCCATCCTGGTTATTGATGCATAATCTTGAGAATTACAAGCCGGAAATTTGGGATTTTTTCCTGTTGCTCCGTAGCACTGAAAGCACTCAAGTGCACCAACAGTGGATGTGGCAAATGATGTAATCGTTATCAGAACCAAGTATAGCCTTACACAGTCCCATATCATTATAAACGCGTACCGATAATCCGGGAGAACTTTCTAAGATTAGGTGGAATAACGAGCTTTCAACAAGAAGTCAGAACAAGAACTAATCGCTTGGTGCGCTGGGAGCATATCTCGAAATTTAAATGGAATGAACAAGCATCCGGTCTGTATTTTGTTTTGGGTTCCGTTTTTAGTAAATTTATTTATATAATATTTTTTATCGCACATGAGAGTAAGCTTAATTAAGTTGGAATTTTTTTTATATTGTATTAACATTTAGCTAGTAAGTGCTCGCTCATTGAATCTATTTAAAAACAAGTATTGAGCCCTACAGAGAAGTTACTCATTTATTTTAAAATACATATTTATTACAAATCAAGGAATAATTATAGATCTTTATAATATTTGGTTTTGATTGTGAGTCATTTTTAAAATATTACGATATTTCGACATTTGTTTAATCATATTATCGATATAGAAAGTTTTTTTATTTTCTTAAAGCCTTTATTCAAGGCGAAGTAACATTGATCTATAATCTTAATAAAGCACCTTAATGATAGATGATCACATTGGATGAGTCACCGGATATCTATTCTATAATTAAGAACTGAACAGCTTCTTAATGTTACTTCCCATAGATTAAAGTCAACTATATAAATGTTTATATATCAATGTAATCTTACACTAAGAAAATTTGGAATCTCTGGAGGAATCGCAAGTTAATCAGCAGAAACATTACAGACATGATTTTGATAAGGTTATTGGGATCGTTGTGGGTCGCTGAATTGCATAGATTACCTCGGCAGTAGCAAACCTTTGTATCTTCGTTCACGTCCCAGCAACCCTCTGTTATGTTCACCTTATTCATTTCTTCTTTATTTACACATTCTCGGGACACCACGGTAAATTTTTTATCCAGAACAGTTAAAATTGTCTTTTTGCACATGGTGGATTTCGCGCAGTTCGCCCTGGGCATTAACCTAAAGTTTTCCGTACTAGGGTGCAGAAAATCGAAACGTTTTCCTGGTGTTCCGAAGTTATTAAAGCACTCAAGTGCACCAACAGTGGATGTGGAAAATGATGTAATGGTTATCAGAACCAAAAAGATCCCTACACAGTCCCATATCATTATAAACACGTACCGATAATCCGGGAGAACTTTCTAAGATCAGGAGGAATAACGAGTTTCCAACAAGAAGTCAGAACAAGAACTAATCGCTTGGTGCGCTGGGAGCAGGCCTCGAAGTTTGGTTTTGGGTTCTGTTTTTAATAAATTTAAATTTTATAAAAAGTTTTATAAATATTGAGCCCTATAAAGAAGTTACTCATTTATTAAAAAATACAATTTTAAATTTTAATTCTTCATTCTTCATTCTTCAGAATATTTGGTTTTATTTGTGAGTCATTTTTAAAATATTTCGATATTTCGCGAAATACGTCACTTTATACTATATACATGGTATTTCATATTTAGGAACTAGTTTGTTCTGGTCACTTGATAGCAATTTTTATATCATACATATTTTTGCTTTGCGGTCTTGATGATTCAGGATCTTTAAAGACCACCCCCATTCCCATCCCCTTATATATAATTGTTTATTTGATGGTTTTTCCTGCACTGGCGCTCCGTTCCCGGGTTCGGTAATTCGGTTTCAAACTCTTATGATTTACAGGTATTTTCACCTGCCTTCTGACCGGCTGACAGTATCTCTCGCACAATTGAAATCTTTATAGGGTGAGTATTGAGTATTTGGCCATAAATTGCCATTACCCGGGGCGTGGGTTCACGACTTTGCTGGTGACTCCGATTATAATGCATCTGAGCCTCTGATTAGTGGTAGTAGCCGGTTTTAATATTGATTTGGATTTACCGTGATCTCAGCTTAGTTTGTTTAATTATCACCTGCCCTATATGTGAGGTATCATCATTAGAAATTATTCTCAGGCCTATAAATATTGTGGCGGGGATTGAGGTGAGTTTTGTAACGTTTTTGGTAGCAAGAATTTTTGAATAGATGGATGAGTTTTGGGTAGCACTCGGTGTATGCACATTTAATTGATTCAATTAAACAAAATGATTTGTTGCATTCATTGTGGGCATTTGTTTTGAACAAATAACAAATTAATTTACAAAAAACAATGTAGATTGCAAATGCTGCGGTTAAATATTACCAATATTACTTCATTCCAAGTACTGAAAGTACTGGAACAATACAACAAATTACCAGCCATCGGGGCTCTTAATTAGATGCAGACCTCAGCCTTATAAACACACACATATGTCTGTATGTATGTATGTATGTGTGTATGTATGTATGGTGTACATATACACATATTCACATAAAGCTTACCCCCTTGTGGGTGTTGAGCTGAGCTGTTAGAAAATACCGCAACAAGTTCAAAGCTCTGGAATGTAATACAATACGTTACAAAAGTCTTATAAATTATAAAAGCTTTCGATTCGGTTTTGGATTATTTTCAGAAGGTGCTAAATAAATTTAAATATTAATGTTTTATCTTGTCTTGGATGTTATCTGGTATTTTATGAGTGAAAAGAAGAAAACCCATCTAAATAAATTCACAGCTTCCAAAAGTGTGAAACAGAGAAATGTTTTTTTTTTTTTTTGTATTATAATTTTTTTTATTTTTTTTTTTATTTTTTTAATTATAACTTTTTTATTATTATCATTTTTTGATTTTTATGTCTTTTTGTTTTCAAGCGTGATTCTTGCTCAGCATTAAGGCATTTCAGTTTCATGTAAGTAAGTTCAAGGTTAAGTTCGATTTATTTATATAGACTTTATGTACTTTTTGGGGTAAAGATGAAGGAACGAAGACGATCGTCTAGGCAATGGGACGCCACCACAAATAATAATTAAATATTTCGCTTCTGGCGCCACATTAAGTAATTTTATTTTACTTAACGTAAATCCTAACTAATGGTCATTCAGAGGCGAGCGGGTGAAAGGGAAATTAATAAATTAAAATAAATTATTTATGTATAAATACAACAAATTACTCATGATAGTATCTTCATGGGGTTTACTCCGCTTTGGGAGCTCCTCTCCCGATATCTTATAATGATATGCGTGTATCTGAAATGCGTCAAGTGTTGACTTATAAATGTTTTTCGTTTATGAGATACTTTGAGTAGATCTTCGATTTGATAGGCTTGGGTCGAACACTTAAAGTCACATCAATAAAAATAAATTTGAAGTTAATTAGCATTTGAATGAATTTTAGTTAACCGCAAGGTAAAAGGTTAAAGAGCTTGGCAGAAAAAAAAAAACACAGCTTTAGCTACCAAGTTTGTAGGAGGATTCGCATTTCCGATCACCGATCCCAGACCACCGATCACCGATCACCGATCACCGATCCCCGACCACCGATCACCAACCACCGATCACCGATCACCGATCACCAACCACCGATCACCGATCACCGACCACCGATCACCAACCACCGATCTCCGATCTCTGAACCATCATAATATCTCGAAGCACTCGTCATGCTAATAACTGGCCGATGATGGATGAATGTTGAGTTCAGGTTTGATTGATCGGCGGTTATAATTAATGCCCATTAACAGAAATGATCACTTTTGTTGTTCATTATAAGCGTTAAATTTGATTTAAACGACATTAATTAACTTAAATCCTATCCAATCTGTTGAAATGTTTACAAATTGAGACCGCCTCCCCCAGCGGAAACTCAACATTTGTGTTCTCGAATAAATTCTAGAACTTCCGACAAATGTCAGGAACATCTTTATATATATAAAATATATTCGCCCATTTATAAATGTAAGTGGGTGTGGCCAACATTTAGTGAACTCTGGCAGTTGACCTAGAGACAAGTTCAGGAGCAATGAACTGAGTTCGTCTAAGGTTTTTTATGAAACCAAAGATCCAATGGGTTTTTTTTTTACCTGCAGAGATTTTTTTTTTAAATCCTAATTTTACATAAAAATTCGATATATTAAGTTTCCGTTTCAGCTCAAATTTCAAATAGTTGCTGTTTGTGGAAAGGTCAATTAAATATTGCCTATTGAAAACAAGTTACGTTACTTTGGTTACTTGGGTTACTTGGATTACCTGGGAAAGATTGTAGCTACTTTACGGATCGTTAGTATGCAAAGAATTTCAATTAACACTCGACTGAATCAGCTGAGTTATGATCTAGCTAGTCGCAGCTACTACCGAATAAAGTTGGTAATTAAATAATTAAATGTACGCGTCTTCTACATAAAATATTGTAATTAATTAGCTGGCCAGCAGCTTCAGCTCGTAGCACTTGGAATTGTAGCCTAAAAGTAACCTGGTCAGTGATTGGATGAGCTTCGATTAAACGCGTTCAAATAGTCGAGATGTACAGAAGTTTGTCCATTGGCTTGCTGCTGCTCGGTCTGTGTTGGGCAACAGAAGGATACACAGACGAGTTGGCATCGCCACCACTGCCAACGCCAAAAGTCCGGCCGGGTCGTTACGAGCACAATCAGCATGGAGCAGGTGGTTCGTACGTGCACGACAATACGGGAAAGTACCGACACGAGCACAAGCCGTATGATGGTGGGTATGGCGATCGGGGACAGCCGTACTCGAAGGACCTGCATAGAATATTTAGTCAGGCGGAGACACAACTGGCCGCCACTGTTCAAGAGGCTAAGGAGAACTTCTCCCTGGGCCCGCGTGACCATCTGCGCTTCATGATTGACTTCAACTATAATGGAACAGGTTGGCAAATCATTCAATTTGAATGGGTGCGTGATGGGGATGGCACCAGTGAGGATCAGAGGCAGTACAACTACGTTAATGAGAACAGACTCTGGGAAACGGAGGCTGATAGTCAGTCCTCGGTACAACCACAGGCGATGCCCCAGGCACCGCAAGCCTATGACTATCAAAGGCCGCAGACAGTAGTCCAGGAGCCGGATTGTTATCCGGAGGATGAACAAAGCGCAGCTCAGGCTGTACCAAAGGAAACGGATAGGTCTCAATTTACCTCAACCCAGGAGGTAAGACAATATAAAACATTTCAGTTGAACAGGATATTCTTTCATATATATTTACTTTCAGTCGGCTGAGGTGCAGTCCACCATTAACGAGGTCCTGGAGTACATACAGCAATACATCCTGCCAAATCTACACTAATAGAAAACTGGAAAGCAAATGAACTGTAAATGAAAAATTCACTCGTCATATAAATAAAATAAATAAAATAAATAAAAAATCAAATAAACATTGACTATAAGTTTTAAATTTAGAAAAGGACTTGCTAAGGATTTGCAGGCCACTGATAAATAATTGTTTTAGTTTTGTTTAGTTAAAAAATTTTAACTGGCAAATTAATTAGCTTTAAATACGATATTTACGATATTTTTACTAGAAATTTTGAAAGCCCTGCATGAACTGCCTTTTGTGCATATATCCTTAATATTTAATTAATTCAGGCAAGTTGAGTTACATTTATAGATAGTTTTTTATTATCTGGTAACTGAATATTCAACAAATGTTTCAATAGTTTTTTAATCTACAATGCACCCTTCTCCTTCAAATAGGCCAACAGCTTGGGAATATGATCCGGCACCTTAGGAATATGTTCACCGACGGGCACGAAGCCATTTTCATCCGCAACATAGTCCACGCGGTACAGCAGGCCATCGTCTCCCGTGTATTCGTAGTATCCTTTGGCGCGCATCGCGTCGTCCTCTGTTTGCTTTTCAATGCGTCCACTTTCCTCTGCAAGGATGCCATTTTCGGTCTCGTATCTGCAGAGATGAATGTCATTTGATTGCAGGACATTTTTCACTTTTAATGCTTACAGATAATTGTAGCCATCGATGTCGACTTGGCCTTCCTGACGAATAATGGCGAATCCTCCTTTTCCAATGCCTGTGCCTCGTCCCTGAGGTAAATTGGGGCGCTGATCGACTACGGGTGGTGCAGTGGGTCGCCTGGTGGTTGCAGCTACTATAAGAGCACCATTACCATTTCCATTTCCAGTGTCACTTCCACCACTGTTAGCACCACCACCACCACCACCACCGCCACCAGCACCACCGCCACCACCAAACTTGTCCTTATTGCCTTTGTAGGGATCATTACCTCCAGAATAGCCGCCATCTGGACGATGATCGTGTTGATACCTGTTGTCCGTGTGAACATAGCGTCCATCGTTGTTACCACCATAGCGCCCATCGTTCCCACCGCGATAACGTCCACTGTCGCCAGCTACATAGCGCCCATCGTTGCTGGCCCGATAGCGTCCCACATTGTCGTTGGCCCTAGCCTTGGGTGTGGGATTATAACGGCCATCGTTTTGACCAAGTGCGACGGCAACGCAGGCCAGGAGACAAATCTGTATACGCAAATTAATTTACAGCAAAGAATCTACGATCGAAATGAGACTTACTGTTAGACGCAGCCACATGGTTCAATGAGCAATGAGCTCTTCTGATCGCTGGCTAGTGCTATATATATGATAGTTACCACGCCCACCGCTGGCGGAAGATTCACTCGTTATATGTGTGCTATGGCCAACTAGCTAAATAGCCAATCGCCGCTGATCGAGCAGATCTTGTCAAACGGCTCACAACTAGATCTATTAATATAAAGATTTACGTACAATTAATGTCATAAATTCTGGAGGCGCA
Organism: Zaprionus lineosus; assembly: GCA_035044505.1. Lineage (NCBI taxonomy): Eukaryota > Metazoa > Arthropoda > Insecta > Diptera > Drosophilidae > Zaprionus > Zaprionus lineosus. The sequence goes on from JAWNNX010000324.1 coordinate 198,116, forward strand.
GCTGCATCTAACGGATCAACGGACGAAAATGATTAGACATTTGGATGAGCGATGGAACAAAAAATTAGAAGGGCTCTAAGAAATTATGACATTGACATTTCAAATATGTAATCAAAAACAAATTTGAAAGAAACTTCGATATTTTAAAGAAATTAAAAGGCTGATTATTTTAAAATTAATTTAGCTTCAGTTGTATTTTATTTCAGATTCACCAAGGCTGTTGGTTGACTTATAGAGATAATAAATGTTGTGCCTAAAAGTATGCACTGCTTTTTAAAGCAACTTAAAGTCTTCTTGGAAGGGATCAATACAGCCCATCAAAACTTCAAAAGTATATAATTTATTTATTTATTTATTTATTTATATTTATTTATTTTTTTTTTATTTTTTTGTTTTCTTAATAAGCAATTCAAGCAATTCCAACTGGCTAATTTTGAAATCTGTTAAAGGTCTTTCAAATTATGCGCTTTCTATGGCGGCTTGATCCACATAGACTAATGATAATTCTACGATATCTTCTTTTTTTTTCTTTTTTTTTTTTTATTTATATTTATAAAGGTATACAGAAATTCATAATTATTCTTTTATCACCTTATGGGCACGATACTGCTTTAATAAGCGCTGCGGCTTAACTTTTAGTTAAGCTTAATCATTATGTATATACATGAGGCACAATGAATTCTATAACTAAATAACAATAATAATAATAATAATACTGATTCTAATAATAACAATTCAAAAATTTATATAATCCTTATGCTAGGTATACGGCTTATGAGGCTGTGGGGTCGACGTCTGTTGATACGTCGTCCTGGGCGGGTTGTTGTCAGCCTACTGGCCAACCTGTTGCTATTCTACGATATCTGCCTGGTACAAATCTGAAAATTATTTAATAATTTTAAATTCTTTGCATTTGTTAACTTCACAAACTTTTTAGACAAGCATTAAATGACTTTTTATTAACCAATATAGAGTTGCTTTAACAATTTTTGATAACAATTATATATATGAAAGTTATGTTGCCTCTGACCCTCCGGTATGTCTCTCCCATTGTCCCATTTCATTTAACCCCTGCGTGCGGTGTAGGCGCTTTGTTGTGGCTCGGCAGGCTGCGGTGGTGCAGTTGCTATATAGTCTAAGGCTCGTTGTATGGCTGGTGGTATGGGCGGTGCTGTGGGTAAATGATCACCCTGTGGCTGAAATCCATTCTCGTCCGCGACATAAGTAATTCGTATGGGTGTGCCATCGGGCGCAGTGTAGGAGAAAAAGCCTTGTGCGACCTTTGACACAATAAGAAGCGCAAAAAGTGAATAGAGCAAAACGAATGCACAGTTGCGGTTAATTACGAGTCATTAAACAATTTGTCTGCCTCGGGGCAATGTCGTGAGGCAGTTGCATGCACAAATGCCAAGTGACTGTGCCATCAGATCGTTTAAGTATTTTGCTTACCGGTCCTGCATTGTCGGTGCCCGCATTCTTGAGATAACCTTCCTCCTCTACGTTAATTCCGTTTTCCGTCTCATAGCCATACTTGTAGGACCCATCGAAGTTCACCTCCTGTTCCTGACGCAATATCTTAATGGGCTCCGTGGCAGGTCCTTGTGGTCTTGCATCTGACGTACATAGCAGTAATACTGCAACACCAATCACCAGCTGTGTGAGCAACAAGAATGACCCACACTATATGATTAACCCACACAACAATAAATCACTTCCGGGCACTTACTATATATTGCATTGGAAGAGCGTTTAAGTTGTATCCTTGTATTGTCTATTGGCTATGAATGCTGTCGGTGACTCTGGTTGGAACTGTGGCTAGCAATGCTAAAGGTTTGCATATTTATAGAAAATCTCAAATAATTTGCCTTTAGTTTTTTGTTACTGTTTGAACTTTACAGCTGCCTCTCTGCCACACTTGCAACGGGCGGTAAGCAGCACAACTGTTGAGGTACAAAGTAACCGAGCAATGGAGCAACGGGGCAACGAGGCAACGGGGCAACGAGGCAACGGGGCAACGGGGCAACGAGGCAACGGGGCAACGGAGCAACGGGGCAACGGAGCACAAAGCAACTCTTCTCTTGCCTGGCCATTGAATAGTGCTTAGCATTTGGAGGAGCACAGATCAGAAGCCAAACTCACAGCCCGGCCAGTTGATTAAATCTTCTCCTCGACTTCTTCAAGTGCATTGTTGGTCGCGTGTTGTTGTTGTTGTTGTTGTTGTTGTTGGGCTACATTTGCAATTTGTCGAGTGGATAGTTTACAACATGTAACTGCCAAAATGTTGCAAAAATATTCATATAATGGAATATAATGAGGTTCGTAAAGTGGAAATATGGCTGTTAGAAACGAAAGTCAAGAAGTGAATTTCCTTTTATAGACTTTAAATATGTTTGGAAATTTATTTCAATTTAAAGAAACTTCTTATCGAATGTTAGAATATGTTTTATTGGAGGAGCTGTTCTCATAGACAGCTTGGACATATTTGATGGAGTATGACTGTTGGATGATAAACTTGTATCGTGGCATTCAAAGAACACGTATTGCTTTTCAAATCAATTTGTCAGCTACATTTAAAGACATTTAACATTAACTTTAGTTGCATTCACAGCTCTTCCATAGAGCTAAAAGACTACATCAAATTGCGCAACCTCTCGTCTCTTTATGCGCCATGTGTTAGTCAGTCAGTCAGTCAGTCAGTCGGAGGCGGTAACGGCATCATCATTATACGATTACCATTTTAGAAGCACCATTATACATAGCAGCCACGCCACCTGACCATGATCATGTCTAGCATGTCTGTCAGGCTGTCCGATTGCCTGCCCGTCGTGCTGATGACCTTTGTTGGAGGCGGCATAACTTCTCCGTGGTTACATGGATTGGCTATTCCGATCGTCGTCGTGCCAACGAAAGAACCAACCAAAGGCGAACAAAATGATTGAAGCCACTGATTGACCACAATTTGACCAAAGGCGTTAATGATCCCTAATTGGACTGGATCAATCTTGGTCAGCCATGGTGGATGCTTCCATGTGTAAATGTCACCTAATCTTCTATTTAAATTCAAACCACAATTCAAATTAATGTTTAAGAAATTAAATTATATTTTCACATTTGAACAATCAATAACAATTCTTGGATGCGGAGGAGATGCAGATCGGTATTTCCAGAGGCTCTTCCCGTTTCTCAGATCTATCCCTTCTTGTTGAAGAGCAGAGACAGCAGCTGTTGCTTGAATGGCTTCGCTGTTGTTACCTCTTCGTACTCGTAAGTAGAGTAGAAGGGATAAGTAGAAGAATAATAAGAATCATCATAGTCGCCGCTCGAAATGGCACTCTCTAAGTCAGAGATGATAGCGGTGAGGCTTTCCGTTGTTGTTGTTTGGCCAAGCACTGCCACGGACATCGTTACGGTGAGGATGAGAACCACAAGGAATTTCATTTTGAGCTTTTGATATAATTATTATTTTTTTTAAATATTGCTCGAATTACTGTGCTGATCGAATTGTGACTTAAAATGCGCCCATGTAGCCCTTTATATAGTTCCCCAAAATGAAAATCATCTTTCGTATTGTATTGGCTGTTGCGACAGTTTTGGTTCTATTATTTGAACAGATGTTTTCCGCGGATACAAGAGAAAATTCATTTAAATATTAAATATTTGTTCAAAGTTCTTTATGAAATGCCCCAAGTGCAGCCACATTGTTGAGTTCACTTGAGATGTGAACACTTGTGGACGAGTTTCCCATGTTTACTTAGTGTCCCCCAAACCATATTTCGATGATCTTCTTGTTCTAGCCTAGGAATCTCTAGAACACATAACGTTCGTAGGATGCAGGCCATTCCATGGCGTGCACAAAGTCTGGAAAGCTTCTTATAAATTCCGTGCTAGCCGGATCCCGGGTGTGCACATGACTGATATAATGGCCAGAGATGCCAATCTCCATGAGAGGCTTATCGAAGTTGCCGTCGACATTCTGTAATGTGGGAATTCAATTAAGTGGGAATTTGGCTAATATATGTGGCTATATCATACCGAGAGGACCAGATTAAATTTAATGGGCGAGTCGTCATTGGCCCAGGCAATGAAGATGTGGTAAGGTGGCTTAAAGGTCCGCGGATTATCAAGCATGGCCTTTAAAAATGACCAGTCCAACATTTTAACGCCAGGCAGTGGATTAATGAAAATACTCATGCGAGCGGGTCCTTTTAGAATAAAATTATATTCAATGGTATTTCCGTCGGCCTGCACTGTCCTTTTTACCAGTTCCAGTGTTGTTATACCGGGCACTTTGACGGGCTCCTCACGTGGCAGCCAACGGGATACCTCGAGTGTATCGCACCAGCGATGATTAAAACATGGTATACCACACATCATTTCTGTACTGCAATCCTTTTCAATAGTTGTCATGCCAGATAAGTCCATATGCTCCTTTAGAGGATGCTCCAATCGTCGATCCTGTAAATCGAAGTAGTAGCCGGAATCCTCTTTGCTTAAAGAACCATCATATTCGTAGAACCTGCGATGCACTTGCTGTAATTGTGGGAGGAGTCAATAAAGGATTCCCATTGTAATCGTTATACAACTGACCAGGAAGTTGACCCGCATTACACTGGTTTCTGGACGATAAGGGAATCCCACACTCGTTGCGGCTACTATGCAGAATACTATGACTAAGACGGTCAAGCCACCGACAACCCAGATTGCTCGACGGAAGATGTTTATGAGCACAGTCTAAATGTGAGAAGTTCATATATTATTAGAAGGAGGCTTGAACCATGCCATTTCCACTTACCAAAAATCCTAGACCAAAAATCGTGCCCATTATACACATAAGAGCTATAAGCAAATCGGGATTCACCTCGGTGCCCTTGCGGCCCGTCATGGGGATGCAGATGACGATGAATGCAAAGAATAGATAGGCAAAGTAAAGGAAGGGCATTATCTGGCAGACGCCAACCACCACCGACCACCAATATCCTACGAGGTAAGTATGCATTAGGAGGGTAAAACAGGATCCTGTCTGCAGTTCAACTCACCACGATCATGTAGCGTAGTAACCAAATTAATTGCCAGCGAGATCATATAGAAAAAGAGCGATATCATGAAGAGGTAGGAGCTGCGTAGACCCACGGCAGTTAAAATAATACACAGCAAGGCGAGGAGTATGCAGTGGGCGTGGTTGGCCATTTGTAGGTGGTATGGGTGTGGTATCTTGGTCTGGGGGCAGAGATGGACAGAGGGTAAGGCGAATGTTAAATTTGAATAGCTTTACTTACATTGGATCGCAGGGTATAGTAGAGGGTAAAGGGCAGCACCAGACCAATGACTGCAGGACACACATAGAGTCCAATCACTAGCCATGTATTTGAAAAGTACGTCATGGTTCGACTGCCCAGATCATAGAAGACAGTCAAAAGCAACGGCAGACCGACGGCAAGCAGGAACGCAGCAAGCTCCAACAGGAAGTGGATGCCCAAGCCATTGACAAGGTAGCCAACTGGAAGTTCTGTTGTCCGGCTCATGCGCCATATGGAGACGCAAATAAGGATGATGCAAGCAAAGGCGAAGGAAAGGTTAAGAGCAATGCCCGTTGAGTTCAAGTAGTAGACAAAAAAGAGACCCAGAAAATCAAAGAACACTGACTCCCCCTCAGCGTGTGCCTGATTGGATGAAAGATAAGATATAATCGGGTATTGATAGGTATTGATAGGTATTCCAAGTTCAAACCTCAGTATCGTACATCTCCTCGGCGTGGCTGATACTGCGCGCCAGACTCAGCACATTATCGCCCGTATTCTGGATGGAGCTTCGGGATATGACGTTAAAGCGATCGTACTTTGTATGATAAACGTATCCATTATAGGCACCAGCCATATCAAGACCTGAATGTGCAATAATAATAATACGTATTGAGGGGGTGGGTGGTGGGGGTGGTATACAGCATTGGGTAACATACCGGGTACAGAGCCAAAGTCACGGAAGATACGGAAGTCCGTATCGGAGGGTATAAGGCCAGCCTGGAACACCTCCTCGGCCATTGTAGTCGCAAAGGGATGCTTGGCCCCATTTCGGTATTGCTACAAACATGTGAAAGTTCAAAGATTTGAGCAGAGATAAGAACGATAAGCGATATGAGATTTGATAACAAAAAAATTTGCTGATAAGACGATAACACAGATTGCAGATAACCGAAAAAAAGCGTAAAGATTTGGAACCTACTCGCATTAGCCACGGATGATGGGGACCGCCTTGGAAAAGTATCTCACGACCACCAGCGCCACAAGAGTCAAGATTTATAAGTGCCCTACGGGAAGAGTAGACAGGATAGAAACGGGAATATTGAAAAGCTAAGGAAACAGGACACTCACCTGCAGTTAACAGCCCATTTGTGCTGTGATATGAACGCATGGGAGCCTTGAAGAGGTTGCTCCTCGGCACCGTTAAATAAAAAGACGATTGGATGAGGAAACGTGTTTTCGGAGGTGGACATTAAGCGCAGTACCTCCAGCATGACAACTACCATCAGACCAGCATCGCCCGTGCCTGAGGTGGAGTTGGTTTAGATGTAAGTCCTCAATAGATTGATTCTCTCCTTTCGATACTCACCCACACTTCCTGGCTTGGTATCATAATGACTGTTAATAAGCAAGTAGTTACTGCTATTCGAGTTCCTTGAGCTCAGCTTGACGACGATATTTTGTACGCCTTGGTACATATTGATCATATTCCAGTGCAGATAGGAACCGGATGCCTGTTGGAGGTCAACCTCCATTTCGTAGAGATCGTGTCGCATGTCACTACGAACGTCTTCAATTAACCTCATCAAGTAATGAACGATCGTCTTCTCATTCATCTCGTCGCCGACAATCTTTGGACCAAAGCTGTCCAACTCCGCCAATATTCGCTCTGCACGTTCCGCCACAAATTCTCCGGGCCTGCCTACTTCATGCTCTACATTAATTGCCTCGGGCAAATGATAGAAGAGCGGAAAGACCACAGCAAAGAATAATGCAGCCCAGGCCACAAGGAAAATGGGTGAGTAGTACCAGGCGAGCTGCGTACTCCGTTTATCCTTTGCATCCAATTCGATGATCGTATTTTTATAATCCAACGTGACTTGATCCGCTTCCGGCTCTTTCCGTCCGTAATCCTATTAAATTTGAATTTTAGAAATATACTAAATATATACATTAAAATATATATATTATATATTTCTTACATCCTTGATATTCTCGTCCTCCATGTTGTCCGGAGTACCTGCTAGGTGCGACTAAGAAGGTGGTTGGGCGCTCTGTGAATATAAAGCAAATTCTCGGCCTGCTCTTGCGATCTTTATCAGTCGTGATTTTATATGTTTATACGTATGGCAATCTTTTGTGGAGATGTATGAGTATTTGTGATATAATCAGATATAGGATATATTTATGGCCCAATTGGTGGTACACATTTATGGCTAATTATGTGATAACCAAATTATTATATGCTGGGTAGATCCACTTTGAAGCCCTTTGGAACGCATTGGGGACGGAATGCCCATCCATTCACTCACTTCTGCTGCAGGCATCGTACCTTCTACTTAATAAGGTGAATTTATTGATCTGAACTACTTCGCATCCGTCAAGCAATTGGTGTTCCATTGGGTCTAGTCGCTGTTCCTGGCTGGTCCAATTTTGTGGGTACTATAAGTGCTATCTGGGCCTTAACATAACCGTAAATTGGTCTTCATAAAGCTCTTATCGATGAATGAATTGAATAGAACGGTTTATTTGTAGGCGACTAACTAACGGGTAACTTTTGAGGAACTTAAAAAATCCAAAAAGTAACAAAATTTTACTAATTGAAATGATTATAATTTATTTACATTTTGAATATATACAAGGTATAAGTAGTATGTGTGTCTATAATATATATCGTTCATACAAGGTCGGCCACTCCATAACGTGCACAAAGTCCGGAAAATCTGAGATGAATTTTTTACCAGCATCGTCACGTTCGAACTCGTTGCTTAGGTAATGCCAGGCAACGCCCAGCTCAAAGATGGGTTCATCGAAGCCCCCGTAGGATTTCTGAGTAAATTGAAAAATCCGTTAAAAATATATTACGCATTTTCTTGAAAGAAGCCTTTAAACGTACCGCAAAATCAATATGGAACTTGAGAGGCGAAGCGTCATTGCCATAGCAAAAGAATATATGATACGGCAGAGTAAACTGCTCCGGATCGTCTAGCATATTCCTTATGAATGACCAGTCGTTAACGGACACGCCCTTGAGTGGCTGTATGAACACGCTCATATGGGGAGAGCCACTCAATTCGAACTCATAGCGCACTTGATTGCCAACTGGCAGAATGGTCTTAGCCAAAAGCCGTATAGTATGATTGCCAGGGACAACAACGTCTTCAGCACGTGGCAGCCACCGGGCTGTGGAAAGAGCTTTGCACCAGCGATGGTTAAAGCAGGGTACCCCACAATTCAAGTGCTTGTCACAGTTGTCACTGACGCTCTGCAGGCCCTTCAGATTGAGTGAAGTGTGTTGAAGCGGCTCATCCAGTCGCCTGTCCTGGAAGTCGAAGTAATACCCCGAATCACTGAGACTCACGTTTCCGTCATACTCGTAGAAGATTCGTCGTACGTGCTGCGAAGGGCAAACAAATAAGATTAAATCAGATATAAGTTATCCTTAACAGATCCTGCGGATGTGACTTACCAGGAAATGTATTCTCATTACGCTGGTTTTGGCCCGGTACGGAAAGCCCACACGGGAAATCGCAATCATACTGAATATAAGAGTAACAATGCCCAAGGACAATAGAATCTTTTTCGACCAGCGGAACATGTTCAGGATTGGCGACTTGTGGAAGAGTTTAAAAATATATTTCATTTTCTTTGGAGCAGCAACTAATGTAAACTCACCACAAATCCCATGGCAAAGAATGTGCCAAGTGCGCACAACATAGAAATGATAAGATCGGGATTCAGCGCGCTGCCATTGCGTCCCATCATAGGAATGAAGACCACGAGGAAGGTGTAGTACAAGTAGCAGAAGTATAGGAAGGGCAGTAGTTGACATTTCATTGTGACTATCACCCAGTAGTAGCCTAAGATTTAAATACATTTAGATCCAATCGCAGCAATTCCCAACGTTGATTTATACTCACCACGATCGTGCAGTGTGGTGAACATGTTGAGCAGCAGGGAGATGGCATAGAATCCCACTGAAATCATGCAAATGTATTGAGTGCGCAGACCAAATGAGGTCATTACGATGTCCATGATGGCCAGCAGCACGCAATGGGCGTGTAGGTTCATTTGTAGGTGGTAGGCGTGGCTAATATTAATCTGTGAAAATTTAGAAAGTTATTGGAGTCATTCAGTGGGTAATTTTTTTTGCCTGCTTACGTTCTTCCGGATACTGTAGTAAATAGTTGTCGGTAGGATAAACCCAATGAGGGAGGGGCAGACGAATAAGCCAATCATTAGCCACGAGTGGCTGAAATAGGTGAGCGAGTAGTTAGCGGCATCAAGGGCAACAGCCATCAGCAAGGGTAGAACCAAACTTAAAATAGCTCCCAGCACATGCAGGACCAAGATAATAAAGAACCATGCAAGCACCTGGCACATCGACAGTTCAGATACGGATGCCATGCGCCACAGAGAGACGAACACCATAAACAGTCCCCCAAGTGCAACGGAAATATTAATTATGACACCAACTGACTCCGTATAGTAGACAAAGAAGAGTCCAAGGACATCAAAAAAGATTGCATGTCCTTGGCTATGTGCCTGAAACGGAAGATTATTCATCATCCGGGATACCAATAAAAGCAAAGAATGTCCTTACTTTGGTGTTGTACATCTCGCTGGCATTGCCAAAAGCTCGCACCAGAGTTAGAACATTGTCTCCGGTGTTTTGAAGGGAGTCCCGAGGTACTGCCCCATAACTGTCAAATGTTGTGTGGTAGAGATGACCATTGCTTATTTGTGCCATGTCCAATCCTGGAAAATTTTCCAAAATTTTTTTATATATTTTATACAACTACTTGGAATTATTCTCATACCAGGGATCTGTCCATAGTCTCGGAAAATGCGAAAATCCGTGTCAGAGGGCAATATGCCAGATTGGAAGATTTCCTCAGCCATTGTTGTGGCAAACGGATATTTCGCATTCTGTCTGTAAATCTGTAAATTATGAAAATTGTAAAAATATATTGATTTTAGATTCTGCTTATTGGATGTCCTACCCGCATGAGCCAGGGATGATTTGGACCACCTTGGAAAAGCAGTTCGCGTCCCCCACTGCCGGCTACTTCCAGATTGATGAGCGCCCTGCATTATTTAGATATAAGTTAGAAGAAAATTATCTCCATATATATATATATATATATATATATCTATATATATATATATATCTCAGATTTATATATATTTTCAAATCCTACGTACTTGCAGTTCTTGGCCCACTTGTGGTTTTTAACAAAGGCATGCGAGGCCTGCAGAGGATTCTCCTCGGCACCATTGAAGAGAAACACAATCGGATGCTCGAAGGTTTGCGGCGATATGGCCATTTGGCGAAGCACCTCCACCATCACACTGACCATGGTTCCATCGTCTCCACTGCCAGGACTGCTGGGCTTTGAGTCAAAATGACTGTTGACCAGTAAATAAGATTCACTGGGTGAAGCACGTGTGCTAAGCTTTACAACAACATTTTGTATACCCTGATACATGTTCACCATATTCCAGTGAATGTATGCGCCGGATGATTGCTGAACATCTACTTCGATATCATAGAGATCCTTGCGCATCGAGGAGCGAATGTGCTCTACTTCGTCAAGAAGGAAGGACACTGTCACCTGCTCGTTGGCAACGCTGCCCACAACCTTGGGTCCAATGCGATCGTATTTATATAAAACACGCTGTGCACGCTCCGCAACAAATTGTCCTGGTCTTTGGGCTTCCTTGGCAATGGTGATACTGTCTGGCAGACGATAGAAAAAGGGAATCACCACTGCATAGAACAGCATAACCCAAACGAGCAGAAAGGTGGGAGCGTAATACCATTGTAATTTCGCTCTTTTTTCCTCCGAGCTCTTTTTTACTTCTGGGGTAGCCAAGTCTGGCTGGTCCTCCGATATTTCGGCAGACATTGTTTTAAGGTAGATTAGTTAGAATTACACACGATCCCAATGTCAGGCACTGAACGACTAAGCCCTTCTGATGCCTTATATATAATATTTGAAGTGGTTCGTTCAACTTGGTCGACACTGATTTGCCCTTTGAAGTCAATATAGATAAATGCAATCAATTTGATATCGTGTAACCGAAAACTATTAGCTTTTTAGCCATAACTTTACAAGCTGCTTGTGAGGAATTGGCTTGTCTGGATCTCTTGACTTGCTGTATTTGCTAGCGGTCATTATACAATACATTAGAATTTTCGTACAATCTTAATAATAAAATCTATATCTGAAGATTGTGATAAAACAATGGCAATTGCCCACACGGAAACTAAATATCGTAATGAATTAGTTTTATTTCAGATATTACAAAAAAAAAACGTCTTATTACCCCAAATTTAAGAGAAGCTTCCGTGAGCAAGCGACTGCAGGGGAAAATGATAAGTTATAATTTCCAATTGAAATTACCGACACGCTTGTAGAAATCAAAAATAAATCATACTGGGAGGGTCAAGTATTTGTTTTCTTTATCAAAAATTGTCATAAATTTTTATTACAACTTGAGTTAATTGCATGAGTTTATGGCTTGAAGATCCGTGATAAGTACATTATAAATTTTTGAAAGGAGACATGATAAACCACAAATGTAATATTGATTGTAACAAATAAAAAAAAAATCTATTGAAAATTGACAGCGGTTAAATAAACATGATTTATTTTATACATGTCTGGGCGCCAAATTAATTATGAATTTTCTGGCTTAAAGTGTTACGACAACAAACTGACATATTTCTTATAAATATTACTATAATACTTTTATTTAATAGCAGCAGAACTCGCATTTTCAAATAATAATTTTATTTAAACTTTAAATCTAATATTAACTTACTAGTCCGTTAACCATAGCAATGATCTTTACTTCCTTATTGAGTATAATTTTGTTGCATACTTAAAATATTAAATTGCTGTCATTGTAAAGCTGATTGCTATAAAGCTAGTTTCTATTGACTTAAACCATTGAAGGAACTAAATTCAATGTATAGTTTGGATATATTAAAATTTATATTTATAGGTAAATTAAAACAAAAATAATAATTATGATGCTGCTGTGATGACTTAATATTAATGATATTATTGTAAAAATAAAATGTATCTCCAAACTAAATTTTTTGTAATGTTGAAACTTTCCGATTTTTTATTTAACTACTAGTTCACGTATTTTAATCGACTACCTCATTTTGCCTTGGTTCACAACCTATCAAAATTATAATCGATTACTGTCCAGTACCCATCTCCAATTAAATGTTGCATACGGATGCCCGCGTCAACTTCAAGCGAATTACTAATTTAATTAAATAAATCTGTGATAACAAATGTAAATTCAAATAGAAACTATCAAATATCAATACTAATAATTAATAACTATGTGAAATTGGTTGATATATTGAATATGTACTATTATGCACTAAAACTTAAGATACGGCAACTGCATCTATGCTGATAAATCTTTCACAACGGAAAGTCAACCACGAATTAATTTCTTATTTTTATAATTATTGTTTTTGTGCTTTTCGGGTGTTCTTTTGTGATTTCGTTCATTTTTCTATATATATACACAGTTGTAAAATTACAATATTTAATACGCAATACTGGACATTTACGCTAGTGAAAATCTACACGCTTTACCGTTAATAATTTTTTCCCACAGTTTGTCGGCAAGTTCATGTCTCCAATAATAAATTTTCATGCATGTTGTTCTGTGCTTAAGGAGAATTTCTACACTAAATGATTTTAAATATATACTCAGTGCGCGATATACAAATGATTTAATTAACTAAAATAATAAAAAACGCAATTGGCTTATGGTAAAATTTAAAAATATTAATTACTTAGATTTGCCTCTAAACCCAACTTGTGCACATTCTTAGATCATAATTTTTTCTTACCGTTGATCATTTAAGTGTTAATTTAACCTTGCCTTTTGAGTTTTGTCTCGCTGTTGTGCACATTAATCTGTTAATGACCTGTTAAAGCTGCACCTACGCTGACAAAAGCAACTTGCTATAGCTCGTGTATTATAGTTAAGACACAAGCCATGCATATGAAAAACAAGAATTCTTATGTTTTCAATGTTTGGTTTAAAGTAGTTAATTTTTTTTTTTATTTTTTATGTGATTTGTTATTTCAGTTTTTTATATAAATATTTGAATATATTGAAGAAATTTTGAAAAAATATAAGTGATAACTATAAGTGTTGTAAATTTTAATTGAAATTGTAAATCTTTATCTAAAAGCTAATGTATTTATATACATTCAAATGGATTTTTTTGTTTTTTGTTTCTGTGGTGAATTTCAGTTACTATTTATATAAAATATGCAGGTCTCCGACAAATTCAAGGAAATAAATTAAGGTACACCGTGAGTGTATAAATTTAATGGTAAGTTTGCAGAATTCATAAATGTGTATAAATATATTACTTTTCGTTGTATAAAGCGTACAAATTTGGATTACATTTAACTTTAATATGTCGGTTTTTTTTTTGCAAGAAATTCACTAAAAACATTTTAGCTCAAGAAGGTAAAAAAATTTAAATCGAAGAAAGGTCAACTTGTTTGTTGGTCTGTATATTGAAACTTGGTCTTTTAGTTTTGTTATTGTACAATTTTTAAAAGTTATCGAAAGCTTTATTTTAATTTTAAAAACATGGTTAAAAACTGACAAAGCTTAAAAAATGTATCTTTTGTATGAAGATGGCCACTCAGCTAGAATTGAATAGGAAGGAAACGAGTTCGCAAAATTTACACTTTGCTGATCACCAAAGTGTCCAATGTAATGTCCTGCCACTCCAACTTGACATACGGGTACATTAAAATCCCCATTCGGTTTCTGAAACAATTGACAAGTTTCAGTAAATATAATTTTAAATATTTAAATTTCTTACCGAAAATTCCAAAACAAACTGATGCCCTGTGTTTTGATACGACTTATCGGCTCCGAAGGTAAATGAAATGTGGTATGGAAGTGGAGTGGCTGGTGGATTATCGAGATAGGAACGCAGAAAAGACCATCCGCTAAGTTTTACATCCTCCAAAGGTTTTATGAATAGACTCATTTGTGGAGGACCATTCAATTTCATTTCAAATCGCACAGTATTATTATTGGGAAAGGTTTTGCTAATCACTTTTAGCGTTGTCAGTGGTTCTGGTATCTCAATTGGTTCAGAACGGGGCAACCATTTCGATTGGAGTCGGTTTTGAACATAGCGAAAATCATACAAGGGCATTCCGCACATCATATGCTTCTCACAATTTGGTTTTAGACTGACCAAGCCAGTAAGATTGACCTTTGTTCCCAAGAAGGGTCTCTCAGCTCGACGATCTTGAAAATTAAACAAATATCCAGACTCGTCTTTGCTCAAAGTTCCATCGTATTCGTAGAACATATTTCGTACTTGCTAAAATTGCAGAAGTTAAAAGAAGTGGCACAAGCGATGCTTGAACGACTTACCAAGTATGAAACTCGCTGGCCACTGGTCTTTGGTCGATAGGGAAATCCGATCTGGGTACTAGTGGCCAAGTACATAGAAATGGCAGTCAGTGCCAGTAAAGTGACTACAACGAGGCTGGGACGACGGAATGTGTTAATAAGGGGGACCTACAAGCAGATGTTAATAAAATATGATTTAAACTTAAAATAATGTATTACTTGCCAAGAAACCAAATGAGAGAACCGTTCCTGCGGCTGCTATAACTGCAATAAATAAGTCCCGATTTGAGGCACTGCCTGCTCGTCCACCCATTGGTGTAAGGGCTACCACAAATATGTAGGAAAGGTAGCTGCAGTAAAGGAATGGAACAACTTGGGTTGCTTTAACTAATCCGGTCCAGGCGTAGCCACGATCGTGCAGAGTAGTCAGCAGATTTATAGCCAAAGAGACAACGTAGAAAGCTAGTGGAATCATAAAAACATACGAGGAACGGACCCCAAGTACGGAGATAACAACGCTGAGAAGAGCCAGAACGACGGCTTGACCATGCAACGCCAGTTGCAGGTGGTATGCATTTGAGAGTTTGTCCTAATAGTAAACAATTATATGGGATATGTTAAAAACATATTAAAATGCAAACTTACGTTTCGTTGGAAATAAAAATAAATTGTTAATGGCAAGCTGAGTCCAATAAGTGACGGGAGTACATACAAGCCAATAACTAGCCATGGAGTGCTATAATAGGTCAATGAAAATCCGAAAATATCCATCACGTATGCGACAATTGCAGGAAGAGCTAGACCGAGTGCAAAGGAGATAATTTGCAGGACAAATATTAAAATAAACCAACGAACAACGTAGAATATGGTAACATCGGAAACTGCTGACATGCGCCAAACGGAAATGAATATCAACACTAAGGCAGCGCCGGCTACTCCAAAATTTAAAATTTTTCCGTTAGCCTCTGAATAATGGACAAAATAGATGCCCAGAAAGTCAAAGAAGACGCCTTGACCACCCTCATAGGCCTGTTGAAAGTGAAATGGTTGTTAATATTGAAAATAATATGAAAGTCCAAATTACCTTTATGTCATGTAGCTCGGTAGCATTTGCCAAGCCTCGAACTAAACCTAAAACATTGTCACCGGTATTCTGCAGAGACTCGCGTGGAATTATATCGATAGTATCGTACTTGGTGTGGTACACAAATCCATTAACGAATTGGGAAATGTCCAAGCCTTAATTAAGGTTTGGTTTAGAAGACTTTCTGCCAAAAGTTTTGGGACTTTAAAAAACTAACCTGCCATTTTTCCATACTTGGTAAACTGTGTAAAGTCTGTATCCGAAGGTACAAGACCAGATTGAAAAACTTCCTCAGCCAAAGTTGTAGCGAGGGGATGTTTTGCGTATTTTTGGTAGTACTATATAATAAAAGCTGGTAAATTCGAAATATAGTTGTAATAAGATGACTTACATTCAGTAACCATGAATTCTTGGGGCCACTTTGAAATAGCATGTTTTTTGCTCCACTTCCACCAGCATCAAGATTCACCACAGCTCTTAAAATTTTGTTATTATCGATTATTGTTTAATAGAAGAAAGATAAATGCGCTTACTTGCAAAATGGTGCCCATTTGTGCTGCATAATAAATCCATGAGAAGCTCTAAGACCAACCTCTTCGGCTCCATTAAACAGAAATACTATTGGGTGCTCAAAAGTTTGCCGAGTAGATGACATAACCCTCAAGACTTCCAACATAGTAACGATCATGAAACCTGCATCACCAGCAGATGGAGTGGCTGGCTTGGAGTCAAAGTGACTGTTGACAAGAAGATAGGTTTTGCTTTGACTGTTTTTAGGAGCAAGTTTTACAACAACATTTTGAACTCCTAGATACATGTCAAGCACGTTACCACGTTGATAGGCGCCAGTTACTTTTTGTACGTCGATATCGAAGTCAAAGAAGTCCTTAAGTGACTCATGTTTTATCTTATTTATTTCATCCAAAATAAATTTGACTGCATCCTCTTCGTTTGCTTTAGTTCCAACCATTTTGGTTCCAAACTTTGACAAAGTAAACAAGTTATTGTACGCACGTTCCGAAATAAACACATTCTTCTTTGCATCCTCTAACGTCATAGCAGTTGGTAAACGGTAGAGCATTGGTATAACTATAGCAAAAAAGAGAAGTCCCCAGAACAAGAGAAACCCACCGGCAAAGTACCAAGGTAGTTTTGCATAGTGCTTGTTTTTAAGAACATATTTAGAGGCTTCAACCGATTCGACTGTTGAGTTGGAATTCCTTTTTAATGGAATTCCTGCAGGCTCTGCCGATATCTACAGAAATAAATTATTCGATTTCGCGTAATGAAAACATCTTTTCTTTTCCTTACTAGATTTTGTTTATCCTCCATTTTGGTCTTTCGAAGTGAACTCAAAAATTACCAATTGAATACTGCTTGTATGATGTACTTGTTGTCGGCTTATATAGGAGAAAAGAAATAGTTTATTAAATGTGATTGTAAAACTCATATTTAAGGCAAAAGTTATGGTATAAAATCATTGTACGGAGTGCGAATAAATTCGGTAATTAATGTTTTGTTGGTCGAAATCAAATCGTTGGTAATAATGTTTATATGACTGTAAAGGCTTCAACAATGAACCTCTGCAATATCAACGCGTTATTCATATCTTAAATATCGATAAGATAGTAAACCGTAAAGCAGCGTTTGATCAGAAGAAAATTAGTAAAGTAGTGAAAAGGCGATAGCATTAATAAATATCCTGAAATCTAAATTCATTACATTAGAATATATTAGAATATGACTTGCCTTAAACGGGGATGGCTCAAAAATAATACATATATAATATGCGACTTAACCACAAATATATATTCAAGAAAGGTCAAGTTTTTAAAAATCGATCGCATTGAGATTGGTGAGATTTCCAAATATATACAAAAATTGATTTATATTTATGCTTTAATTTAAGTTGGGTCTAAACGATATTCTGTTAGATTCCAAAAAACTACCCTGCCATTTTTTCATACTTGGTAAACTGAGTAAAGTCGCTATCCGTAGGTATGAAACCAAATTGACAAATTTCCTCAGCTAAGGTTGTAGCGAGTGGATGGTTTGCGATATTTAAGTAGCACTACAAAAAGTAGAACTAGTAAATTGGAAATATTTTCGTTGCCATGAACTCACTTCCACCAACGTCAAGATTGTATAATTCATATTTTTGAGGCAAAAGTTATGATATGAAATCATTGTGCAGGGTGTAAATACATTCGACCATTGCTAATAACATTTATATTGGTATGAAAGGTAAGATAAAATATTTCAATAATGCAAACGGGAATACAAATGAAAAGTTTAGGTTGTAGATATGTTTTATTTAATTTATTATTTAAGATATCACTATCATTTAATGATACAAAATACTTTACATAGAAAAGTATATTTTATTATTTTGTTCTATTTTTTTTTAAGGCATTTCTAAATATTTATTTTAAATCCGACCGTTTTATTAGATTGTGCTACATGTTATAAATGTTTAGGGCATATTTAAACAAGGATAGTTGAGAAAATGCAAGAAAGCTTAGCATTTTAAAAAATGTATCTTTTATATGAAGAAGGCCGTTCAGTTAGAATTGAATAGGAGGGAAACGAGTTCGCAAAATTTACACTTTGCTGATCGCCAGAGTTTCCAAAGTAATGGCCTGCCACTCCAACTTGGCATATGGGTACATTGAAATCGCCATCAGGTTTCTTAAATAATTGACTAGTTTCAAGTAATTTCATTTTAAATATTTGAATTTCTTACCGAAAATTCCAAAACAAACTGATGCCCTGTGTTTTGATTCGATTTATCGGCTCCGAAGGTAAACGAAATGTGGTATGGAAGTGGAGTGGCTGGTGGATTATCGAGATAGGAACGCAGAAAAGACCATCCGCTAAGTTTTACATCCTCCAATGGTTTAATAAATAGATCCATTTGTGGAGGACCCTTCAGAAGCATCTCAAATCGCACAGTACTATTATTGGGAAAGGTTTTGCTAATCACTTTTAGCGTTGTCAGTGGTTCTGGTATCTCAATTGGTTCAGAACGGGGCAACCATTTCGATTGAAGTAGGTTTCTAGCATATCGATAAACGGGCATTCCGCACATCATATGCTTCTCACAATTTGGTTTTATACTGACTAAGCCAGTAAGATTGACCTTTGTCCCCAAGAGGGGTCTCTCAGCTCGACGATCTCGGAAACTAAACAAATATCCAGACTCGTCTTTGCTAAGAGTTCCATCGTATTCGTAGAACATATTTCGTACTTGCTAAAATTTCAGAAGTTAAAGGAATTGGCACAAGCGATGTTTGAAAGACTTACCGTGTATGCTACTTGCTGACCACTGGTCTTTGGTCTATAAGGGAATCCGATCTGAGTACTAGTGGCCAAGTACATAGAAATGGCAGTCAGTGCAAGTAAAGTGACTACAACGAGGCTGGGACGACGGAATGTGTTAATAAGGGGGACCTACAAGCAGATGTTAATAAAATATGATTTAAACTTTAAATAATGTATTACTTGCCAGGAATCCAAATGAAAGGACCGTTCCTGCGGCTGCTATAACTGCAATAAATAAGTCCCGATTTGAGGCACTGCCTGCTCGTCCACCCATTGGTATAAGGGCTACCACAAACATATAGAAAAGGTAGCTGCAGTAGAGGAATGGAACAACTTGGGTGGTTTTAACTAATCCGGTCCAGGCATAGCCACGATCGTGCAGAGTAGTCAGCAGGTTAATCGCCAAAGAGACAACATAGAAAACTAGTGGAATCATGAAAACATACGAGGAACGGACCCCAAGTACGGTGATAGCGACGGTGAGAAGAGCCAGAACGACGGCTTGACCATGCAACGCCAGTTGCAGGTGGTATGCATTTGAAAGTTTGTCCTTATAGTAAACAATTATATGGGAGATGTTAAAAATATACTTAAATGCAAACTTACGTTTCGTTGGAAATAAAAATAAATTGTTAATGGCAAGCTGAGTCCAATAAGTGACGGGAGTACATACAAGCCAATAACTAGCCATGGAGTGCTATAATAAGTTAATGAAAATCCGAAAATATCCATCACGTATGCGACAATTGTAGGAAGAGCTACACCGAGTGCAAAGGAGATAATTTGCAGGACAAATATTAAAATAAACCAACGAACAACGTAGAATATGGTAACATCGGAAACTGCTGACATGCGCCAAACGGAAATGAATATCAACACTAAGGCAGCGCCGGCTACTCCAAAATTTAAAATTTTTCCATTAGCCTCTGAATAATGGACAAAATAGATGCCCAAAAAGTCAAAAAAGACGCCTTGACCACCCTCATAAGCCTGTTGAAAGTAAAAGGGCTGTGAATATTGAAATTAATATGGAGAATCCAAATTACCTTTATGTCATGTAGCTCGGTAGCATTTGCCAAGCCTCGAACTAAACCTAAAACATTGTCACCGGTATTCTGCAGAGACTCGCGTGGAATTACATCGATGGTATCGTACTTGGTGTGGTACACAAATCCATTAACAAATTGAGCAATGTCCAAGCCTTAATATTCGTTAAGCTTAGAAGACTTTCTGTCCAAGAGTTTAGAGAATCCAAAAACAACTCACCTGGCATTTTTCCATACTTGGTAAACTGTGTAAAGTCTGTATCCGAAGGTATAAGACCAGATTGATAAATTTCTTCAGCTAAAGTTGTAGCGAGGGGATGTTTTGCGTATTTTTGGTAGTACTATAAAATAAGAGCTGGTAAATTAAAAATGTTGTTGTAATAAGAGTGACTTACATTCAATAACCATGAATTTTTGGGGCCACTTTGAAATAGCATGTCTTTTGCTCCACTTCCAGCAGCATCAAGATTCACCACAGCTCTTTAAATTTCGTAATTATCGGATACTGTTTTATTGATAAGATTTATAGATAAAAATGCGCTTACTTGCAAAATGGTGCCCATTTGTGTTGCATGATAAATCCATGAGAAGCTTGCATAGTACCACTTCTTCGGCTCCATTAAACAGAAATACTATTGGGTGCTCAAAAGTTTGCCGAGTAGATGACATAACCCTCAAGACTTCCAACATAGTAACGATCATGAAACCTGCATCACCAGCAGATGGAGTGGCTGGCTTGGAGTCAAAGTGACTGTTGACAAGAAGATAGGTTTTAGCTTTGACTGTTTTTAGGAGCATAGTTTTACAACAACATTTTGAACTCCTATGATACATGTTAAGCACGTCACCGCGTTGAAATGCGCCAGTTACTTTTTGTAACGTCGATATCGAAGTCAAAGAAGTCCTTAAGTGACTCATGTTTTATCTTATTTATTTCATCCAAAATAAATTTGACTGCATCCTCTTCGTTTGCTTATACTGCCAACCATTTTGGTTCCAAACTTTGACAAAGTAAACAAGTTATTGTACGCACGTTCCGAAATAAACACATTCTTCTTGACATCCTCCAACGTCATAGCAGTTGGTAAGCGGTAGAACATTGGTATAACTATAGCAAAAAATAGAAGTCCCCAGAACAAGAGAAATCCACCGGCAAAGTACCAAGGTAATTTTGCACTGGGTTTCGTTTTAGTCACAGCTAAGGTATTATCCTTAAAAGATTTTAGATAAGTTACCATAAATAATAAATTTTTCACTTAATAATATCTTACAAGATTTTCTGGACCCATTGCAATATTTGAAAAATTACAATTTTATTTAATGTTCTGTTAAAGACTTACATAAAACTACTACATTTTTGAAAGCTTACAACCTATACATATAGTTAAAAAGGGAAAGTTGCTTAGGTTAAAAAAATGATTTGTGTTAAACAAATTTGTACCAAGATGTGTGAACTTGCTAAGGTCCGAAATTTATTTGACCAATAAATGCTAATAACGAAGAAAATTAAGAGATGGACACATTAAAAAATACCACTAGGCATTAGTACATTTGATGTTTTTAAATTTTTAATTATTAATGTCTATTTTTCTCGATAAAGGGTTTGTTTGCTTTCTTTACTTTAGTCTTTTTTTTAAAACTTAATTTTTATGAATTGCCATTATGCTTCTTTTTCTGCATTTTTACACTAACACATTCAAAAATGGGTATATTAAAATAATAAATTAAAAGTTTACCGGTTAATACAATAACGTTTATTTTTATAAGTGAAAGTATTTATGTATTATAATTATTCTATATATATTCTTTATAAAAACTTTTTTCGTTTTATGAATAAAATTTTATTTTAACATTAAGGGAATCTTCAATGCATTATCAGTAGTCTATCTTTTTTGTTTATGTAAAGTACATTTCGATTCAACGATATTGATAAGAAATGTTTTTAATCGGTCTTAGACCCAATGCGTAGGTTGTCAACCGAAATATTTAATGGTAATATGATATCTAATTTCAATCGAATAAGATATGAGAAGGAAATTAAATACGTTAACCCTATAATGGTGATGTTTATTCATTTTTATGAGCAAACAAACTTATATTGTAATTTAAAATAAACAAAATAAATTAATAAGCTAATAGTAGTATAAACATTATATTATACATTTGGCACAAAACGAAAATATTGTTGAATTTAATAAATAAGAAAATTATCTTTCTAAAAATATATTACATTAGTTGGGTGAACATATAGGAACGTCCCTTATTGTACATACAGATAAATATAAGTGACTATGTATGCCCAGACCTTTTTATAATTTTATAACTTAATTTGAAACACGCTTCGATTCAAAAAAGATTTGATTTTTATCAGTCAAATAGTTATCGGTAGTTATAAAGATGTCTGATTATTTTATATGACGAATCAGTCATAATTGAATTATAATTACGACTATCACCATTACACACCTTGTTCCAACATAATTTCATGCGTTGTTCAGCAGCGCGTAACATCTCAGCAGAAGTATTTCAATCCAACTGATCTTTCGGTTCACCAAGCTATTTTCTAATCTACAATCTTCTTAGTTTGCGGGTCTCTCAAAAATCAATTCAAATTTTTACTCTCAATTCGAAATGTTCCACGCTTCATAATGTTCCTAATCAACTTTTGTGTTTGTTTTTCTTACATTATATAATTAAGCTATAAATACCACCACAGTTAAAGCGTCAATGCCATTTTTAATTAAATTAAAAATATTATTTATTCAAGATAGCTTTACAACGTTTATTTTATTTTAAGCTTTGTATTACACAAAGTTTTTACTCTTTGCAATTTATTAACTATAGTTTTCCAATCTTAGTATCTCTTAAAAAATTTTCAGTTCATTTTTCGTCGATTTCCAAATGTTGCCGGCTTTGAAAGCTTGACAAATGCTGCGTGTGATTACCTTATACATTTTTAATTTTTATTTATACATTTTTTAATTCGACTATTATATTAATAAGTGTTGCTAATAATGGAATTTAATAAAATAAATATTCATTTTGTTATTGACCCTATATATATATGATGCAAGATCAGTTTCTACATATATAAAACTCTATGGATCATCAGTGTCAATAGTAAATTAGTAAATTATTTAAAATCTATCATTGTAAACTAACCATTTACATTAAATTAAATAGAAGTAAATTAGTATCTAAAAACTACCTATTTAAAAATTGGCGGCCACTAACTAATGGGACTATGCGTAGTTTTAAAAGATGTATCTTTGATATGAAGAGGGCCATGTGGCCACAACTCCATAAGAGGGTAATTTAGATGCGTACTCCATGCTCTGTGCATCACCGTTATTTCCAACAAAATGTCCTGACACACCCAATTGAAGTAAAGGAACGCTAAAGTCACCATTTGGTTTCTAAAAAATTAATAAAAATTAATTAGCTATTTAAATCTGAATAATTAAAAAAAACTAATTGTCTTACCCTTATCTCCACAAAGAAACTTATTGGGGAACTATCAATACCATAGTTAATACAGATGTGATACGAAAGTGGATGTGGTGGGGGTTTTTCAAGGTAACTGCTTAGGAATGACCAATTGCTTATCTTCACATCCTCATAGGGTTGTAGGAATATACTCATCTGCGCTGGACCATTCAAGACAAATTCGAGGCGCAATATTTTGGGTGAAACAAGTGTTTTTTTGACTAATTCCAAAGTGGTTTGTCCTGGCATCTCTATCGGATTTGACCTAGGCATCCATTTACTTTGCAATCGATTTTCAACGTAACGAAAATCGTATAATGGCATACCGCACATCATATGCCTATCGCAGCTTTGTTTGATATCCACGGAGCCATTAAAAATTTCATTTGAGTTCAAAAATGCTTTGTCTTCACGGCGATCTTGGAAATTAAATAAGTATCCAGACTCATCCTTACTTAGTGTGCCATCGTACTCATAAAATTTGTTACGTACTTGCTATAAGTGAGGATAATTGAAGGATAAATAAACCAAAAAAGGATCAGAAGGAAACTTACCAGATACGCAACACGAAGAGCGCTGGTTTTTGGTCGATAGGGGAATCCGATCCCTGTGCCACAGGCCAAATATATAGATATACCAGTCAGTGTAAGCAAACTGAGTATCACAAAGCTTGGTCGGCGTAAGGTGTTAATAAGTGGTATCTGGGTATCGAAATTAATGTTATAATACAATTTGAAAATTATTGTTAATGTGCACTTACCAAAAATCCTAACGAGAGAATGGCTCCAATTGCTCCCAAAGCACCGATTATAATATCCGGGTTCATTCTGCTTCCAGAACGACCTTGCATTGGTATTAAAACCATTACAAACACGTACATTATGTAGCTGCCATACAAAAAGGGAATAACCTGGCCAATTTTTAGCATACCCGTCCACGCATAGCCGCGATCGTGCAAGGTTGTCAATAGATTAAAGGCCAATGACGCGATGTAAAAAGCAAGAGGCAATACAAAAATGTATGCGGAAAGAGAGCCATATGCCGTTACAGTCACGGCCACAAAAGTTAGTATAATAGCGTGACTGTGCAATACAAGTTGAAGTTGATACGAAGCTTTGATTTTACTCTGAGGAATTTAAAATTTCAATTATTTAAAATACTTACAACAAGGATTACAAGGACTTACGTTTTGTTGGCAGGAGAAGTACATGGTTGTAGGCAAAATCTGTCCAATAAGAGACGAAAGTACGTATAATCCAATAACCAGCCAAGGGTTACTGTAGTAACTAAGCGACAGTCCGACCGAATCAAGCACATATGCAATAAGAAGAGGAAACACAAAGCCGAGTACAAAGGATAATGTTTGTAAGAGGAATATTTGTGTGAAGCAGCACATTATATTGCAAACGCAAACGTTGGAAACAGCTGCCATACGCCAGATGGAAATGAATATAAAAAGTATAGCCGCAGCGGCAACTCCATAGTTTATAGCTATGCCAGTAGCTTCTGAATAATAAACAAAATATATTCCCAGAAAATCGAAAAAGACACTGCGTCCATTGTTGTTAGCCTGTTTGAAATAGTCAATAAAGGGATAATATGAAAAGGAATGCAATATTTTAGATGAAGTTTCTGAAACTGTTTTCTAACCTGTACATCGCGCAGTTCAGTTGCGTTTGCCAAGGCTCTTACTATGCTTAGGGCATTGTCACCAGTGCTTTGCAAGGACTCTCGCGATATAATGTCAATTACATCGTATTTAGTGTGGTATATATAGCCGTTCAAATATTGTCCCAAATCCAAACCTGCGTTCAATAATAATATTTAAAAGATTCCGCATTTAATTTGGATTTTATTGGCTTCGTACCTGGTATAAACTCCTTGAAAACTGTGAAGTCTGAATCGGATGGCACCAAATTTGTCTGATAAACTTCCTCTGCGAGAGTTATGCCTTGGACATGTTTTGCATAGTTTTTGTAATACTTTAAAAAAATATTATATTAGAATATTAGGATAAAATGCATCGTTTAAATATT
The DNA here is from genome assembly GCA_035044505.1 of Zaprionus lineosus. Taxonomy (NCBI): domain Eukaryota; kingdom Metazoa; phylum Arthropoda; class Insecta; order Diptera; family Drosophilidae; genus Zaprionus; species Zaprionus lineosus. The sequence goes on from JAWNNX010000324.1 coordinate 223,752, forward strand.
CTTACCCTCACTAGCCAGGAATGTTCGGGCCCACTTTGAAATAGTAGTTCTCGTCCTCCACTTCCGGCAGCATCAAGATTAACAAAGGCCCTTAAATTTAATCGTAATATTTATAATGTAAGAAAAAGAATATATCCTTTTAACTCACTTGCAGTATGGTGCCCATTTGTGTTGAGTCATGAAACCATGTGAAGCCAACATTTGAGCTTCTTCCGCTCCGTTGAACAAGAAAACAATAGGGTGTTCAAAGGATTGCCTAGTAGATGATATAATACGCAATATTTCCAACATGGTAACGATCATGAAACCTGCGTCACCTGCAGACGGAGTATCCGGCTTAGAGTCGAAGTGACTGTTAACGAGGAGATAGGTCTGACTGGTACTGTTCTTGGGGGATAATTTCACAGCAATATTTTGAACTCCCCGATACATCAAAACCTGTTGCAAATAAACAAATTGTCCGGACGCTTTTGACACATCAATCTCCATATCAAAGTAGTCCTTCAGTGAATCGTTTTTGATTTTGTTGAGTTCACCAAGAAGGAATTCCACGGCCGTAACCTCATTATTCCTACTGCCTATCATTTTGGTACCAATGTTAGATAAAGTATACAGATTTTTGTAGGCGCGTTCAGCTATAAAAACATCTCTTTTTGCGTCTTCCATTGTCATTGCCGTTGGCAAACGGTAAATCGTTGGTACTACTATAGCAACAAATAAAAGTCCCCAGAACAAGAGAAATCCGGTTGCAAAGTGCCATGGTAGTTTTGCGTCAACTTCCCTTGTAGATCGTTTTTGTGGATCCTCCGAATCGAACAAGATCTGGAAAAGGTATATGTGTATCAGTTATAAACTGAAATACATTCCGTGAATTAATTAGTTATCTTTACAAGCTTCTCCTTGTCGCTCATTCTGTTGCCGTGTACTTTCACTGTGAAGTGGATCCGCTACTTCTCCAATGGGAACTACCAAGGTAAGACGGTTCCACAGCTACTTTATAGCAATCGAAGTATTGATATGCAAGACTGGTGAAATTTAGCAACCTCATAATCATATAATGGAGACGTTCGATTGTAAAACCGTTCCAAGTAGATAAAACCTGTGTACGATATTAAATGAAAATAACAGAACAATACACGTACGCATTCAATAAAAAATAGAAAAATATTCGGGAATTCTTCGGATAATACCTGTGGGTGCCTCCAAGCAAAATTCAGGTAATCAATCCTACCCTCTAAAAGTATAAAAATTATTATTACCAATACATACCTATCGGAAGCTTCATAATTGTGGGCGGCATTCTGCTTTATACATTAATTACACCGATATAAATTGTTAATACAACAACACTAGTCGCATATACAGACGCTTATTGCCAAAAAAAAAATATAAGCTATAAACTAACAGTTGTATTATTTATTAACTCACTTGGTTTTAGAGAAAAGGACCGTGCTCTTCTGTGATTATGTATGACGCGCATCAGACCAATAAAGCCGTTTTATGAGAATTATTAACGTACTTGGCGGCAGGTGCAGCACACTTTTTAAAGGTTATGTGTTTTACTTTGAGTGGACATAAAAAAGCGATTTATTAGTTATAACGGATGTATACCCAAAACTTGAACAAATTGTATTTTTTGCAATATATATTGTTTGCAATTTCCCCAAATGTGCGTCATGTGTCTTTTAGTGGGAATTTTGGTTTTCATTATCGGATACGTAGATGAATGACATTGTTTACCTCACTGATCAATTTTTCCGATGATAAGACGTGATTACTCGTTCTTACGAACCTCAAAACGACAAGAAAAAAAAATGTATTGCTTTAACAAAGTAATTGAGCTTGTAATATGAGGAATTATTGTTGTTGCTTGAGATGTGAAGGGGAGTCACACTTTGAGCAACAACTTTTATTTGGGCCATAAACACTCGGGGATTAATTATACAAGCAATCAAATTGCGATCACAATTTTCATTTTTTAAATCTTTAAGTAACATTTTCTTTATTAAATTTATTAAAATCGTATCTTAAATTACATACAGCCTACAGTTTAATCGTCAACGCTATTTCGATCTTAAAAAATTAAGATTTATTATGACAATATAAATTAATTATTAATCAGATTCTATCTGCGATGATTGTATATTACATATTATGCGATTTGATTAAATTATTATTAGACACGTTAGTAAACGAGTACAATTATCTAAGTATTGTGCTTAACTATCTATCGGTGTCTGCATTAGAAGTACCAACTCTCGTAGGTGCCAACCCATTCCTGAACATAGGCATAGGAGGGAAACTTCGTGCGAACACTGTCTTGTTGGCGAGTTGGCTCAATTGCATGATGTACCCAATGACCGCCAATGCCTACCTCCAAGGTTGGTGTATCAAATGATGTCGGCTTCTGTAATTAATATAAAAATAAAGGTGTGATAAACCAGCTAAGAGATAAACGTATATATTTAAAATAACCTCAACATCGACGGTAAAAGTCAGCGTACTATTGTCCAAGCCGTAGGAAAAGTACACAAAATATGGCGGTGGCTCATTATCCCTAATTAGTGTCTTGTTAAAGGACCAATCGATAACTTTGGCATCATTTTTAACATTTACGAAAACTGTCATATGATCTGGTCCATCCAGTTCAAAGACGTAACGTCTTTGGTTTGCGACATCAAGCTCAGTTGTTTCTTTCAGTGATAATTTTGGATAAGCTGTTGGTATATTTGGTTTATCCTCAACTGGCACCCATAGACTATATTCGCGTGCCTTGTGCCAACGGTGATTGTATAATGGCATACCACAGAACATTTCCTCCTCACAGAATTCGCTAACCTTGTGCAATTGACCAAGTGCCTTGAGCTCCTCTAAAAATGCAGAACAATATTAGATTATCATAAATTGGCAATTTTGTAACTGTAAACGCACCTTCAGCTATATTAAAGCGTCGATCCTGAGGATAAATGTATAGTCCACTCTCATTGATACGGGCAGTACCATCGGAGTTATGAAGAACGCGATGTGCATGCTACAATACAAAAAGTGCATTTTTATTATCAAGCTGATAATAATCCACGCCCCTTACTGAACTTACAATCAAAACGTAACGTTGGGGTGTTATCTTTGGTTGATAGGGAAATCCTGCATTTGTAACTGCGATAATAATGAAGAGAATAGTACCCCCTAGAAAGCAGAGGACAATCGTTCTTGTTTTACGGAAGAACATAATAAGCGGAACCTTAATATGATAGACAGAATGATAATTATTGTTATTATTAACATGATTATTAATATAATACTTACAATGAAACCAGCATAAACAAGGGAAAAAACCCAAACGATAACAGCTATACTTATGTCGGGATTCGCTGAGCCACCAGAACGACCCAGCATTGGAATCATGGTCATCAATGACGCGGTGCACAAGTATGTAAAGTAGGTGAAGGGCAGAATCTGACAGACCGTGACGGCTACAGCAAACCAATAAGCTGTAAGGGAAAAATGTAATCAAAACGTGTTCATGTCGCTTAATTAAACTTTCAATACCAACCTTTGCGATGCCATTTGGTTAGAAGATTCACAATCAGCGCTACAATATCAAACAGTACACATATCATTATAAAGTAGGCCGATCGTATACCAAGGGCTGTGAAAACTATAAGCATTATCACAAGGACTACGCAATGTGAATGCATGAAGAGCTGAACACGAAAGCCCAGACTTAGTGGATCCTGTTTGGTCCATTCCAAATATATAGAGGGAATTAGACTCATACCAAAGATGACGGGAAAGACGTATAAGCCAATTATAAGCCACATCTGAGTATACCAACTCAGGGATCGTTCCACACCATCCATAAAAACGGCGACCAGTATTGCTAGACCCATTGCAAGAGCAACAGACACGAGTTGTATTCCAAATATGATGCCAAAGCGAGTTAATATAGTGGTCCAACTGCATCCAGACCTGACCGACATAAAGTACAAGGAGACCATGATTGCTATAAGCGCAAGAACTCCAACTACTACGTTAATGATAATGCTTGTAGTTGCAGTGTAGAAAACTATAAACCAGCCTAAGAAATCGTAGAACACATTGTGTCCTTCAGAGTGAGCCTAAAGAAAGTTCAAAAAATAAAGATCAATTAGTCAATATATCATTAATTTCAATATTTATATAAAATGCACTTTATAAAAGAGTGTCTCGCTTACCGCAGTGTCATCAAGCTCCGGGGCATTGGCCAATGCTTTAGCCAGAGCTAGAACATTGTCACCCGTGTGTTGGAATGAGGATCGAGGAAAGGCATTAACACGATCGAATTTGGTATGATAAACGTAGCCATTAAAGATGTACGCCATATCAAGACCGGGAACACCACCATAATCTCGGAAAATACGAAAATCGGTGTCTGATGGTATAAAACCATTTTGAAACAACTCTTCCCCCAAGGTGTTAGCAAAGGGATGCGGCACCTGACGATAATATTTCATAAGCCAGGGATGATTTGGTCCAGACTGAAACAATATTTCACGGCCACCGCTTCCTGCCGAATCCAAATTAATCAACGCTCTTTAAATGAAAAACACAAAATCGCGTGTTAACTAAGATACTTAAGAGCTAAAACAAATATAAACTTACTTGCAGTTTTGCGCCCACTTGTGCTGTGTTATAAAAGCGTGTGAAGCCTGCAAGGGATTTTCCTCAGCACCATTGAACAGAAACACAATGGGATGAGTCAGTGGCTCATCTGTGGTAGCAAGAACACGCATCACCTCCAACATAGTTGCCACCATTGAGCCATCGTCAGAAGCACCCGGGCTTCCAGGCACCGAATCATAGTGAGCATTAATCAGCAGGTAGTTCTCGTTTGTACTCCCCTTCTCACTTAGCTTCACTACCACGTTCTGTATCCCCTGGTACATATTGACCATGATCCAGTGCATGTAAGCGCCACTGGCCTGCTGCACATCGAGTTCGATTTCAAAGCGTTCGTGCGCTGCTGCTTGTACCTTTGCCACTTCATTTCTTAGAAACTCCACAGTGGTCACTTCATTGGCAAAACTGCCGACAACACGTGGCCCAATCCTTGTCAACTCAATAAGTGTATCCTCGGCACGTTGCGCAATGAATGATCGTGGATTGGACGCTTCATCGCTGCGTGACAACGCAGTGGGCATTCGATTTACTTGGGTATTCACTAATGCCAGGTAGATGATAAACCAGAAACCAAAAAAGGCCGGTGCATAGTACCATTGCAATTTCTTGGGCACCTCAAAGTCAACATCGATCTCGTACTTTGATTTGAACTGCCGTAAAATAAAAGACATTCGTTAGGTATGACATATAAATATACACTGTTTATAACAACTGTTCAATTAGAAGCGTCTAATTAGTTAAAGCTACGGCTTTTATGGCCACTTGGAATCTTATCGCCAATCTGGAGGAAGGGAAGCAAGAGGGATTGCTTGTAACGTGCTTATGTGAGGGCTAATCAAACAATAAACCGTTAAATTTACGTCCACATCCGAAAACCTAACGGACAGTGAACGCTATCGGTTTTTGCGACTAGGATTTTGCAAAGTTCATATATGTCGTATTATGAGTTCAATATAAATGGCAACAGGGGGCAATTTTTTTGAACCCCTCTGGAAAGTCTTATTGCTGTAATTACATAGGTACAAAGTATTTATAGACAAGACTGAAGACAATGACTGACATTGAAATCAAAATTCAGTGTCGCAGTCGTGTGTTCATACTATGATTCACGTTTATTGGCGAGTGGGCCAAAAACGTGGAAGTATATTGCAATAAGGATGATTATAATCTAAGCTAGTGCAATAAATTGATAAGCCTCTCAGAGACTGTCAAACTTTTGTGGAAATCGTTATATTTCTATTTAAAAAATTAGGCGGCATTTTTGTTCTACACAAAGGCTATGGACAAGTCTTGATCTTATCTGAGTCCTTAATATTCAATAAACAATTAATCGATTTAGATTTGAGTAAAATGTGATTAACTTTAAGGAATTTAATACACGTTCTAAGCGTGTCTACCATTTGATCAATCAACACCTTTATATATACACATATATACACAAATCCATATATACATATGTGGGCATTGATATGAATGCAAAGATTATAACGGCAGGAAATGATTAGTTTTAAATTAAACTGCATTCGGATAATATTTTCCGAAAAATTTTAACACTATTTAAAATTATATTATTATTTTTATTATTATTATTATTATTATTATTATTATTATTATATCCTTAGATCATTTTGTTTCAAATATCACAGGTTTGGATCAAGGTTCACATTATATTCATATATAAAATTTGTACTTTGATTAAAAAAATACATACACCCATTTTTGTATTGAATTTTCACTGAAAAGGATTCAGCGTAAAGTTCACGGCACTAGCACTTCCTTAGTAAAAGGCTGGTTCAGGTATGAGAAGCAAACACTTAAATCAGTCCCGTCTATCGGGCGGCACTCTTAGCGATCTAATGAAGGGGTTTGAATCGCGGTACACTCTTAAAATACTCGTTAGAACCGAAATACTCGCCTAAAGGTCTGTTTTGTAGCCTAAGGCAATACGTTTAATCGTTGGGAATTCAATATCTTATGTCGATACGATAAACACGGGTAATTATATTATTTTTAAACCAACGAACTCAGCTTGATTTTGTCTTTAGAGCTTTATTATCGCGTTGGCTATTACGGTAGTGTTTGGGCACCTAGATGGTAGTCCGTTATATGATTGTTGATATTTCAGCAGGTTTTATCTTTATGGTGAAGAATTGTCATATTCTCTATAGGCAAGAAATAACATTTTTGCCTGTTGCTGTCGGCATTGGACCTTAGAAGTATTGGTTATATATGCGAATACTCGTACTGTTCCCTGTTTCGCAATCTCATTTAGGCTCTAATAGAGTATAACCAGAAGTAGAATCGCACTAGCACTTGGTTAAAGAAACCGTCGTATCGTTGCCTCTTCCATTGGCTAACTGACTGACTAAACTGTGAATGTAGCATCAATATCTATCCAGAGCCATACCCGAACTCGAAAACCCATACAAACACAGATACCAAGTCAAATACAACCCATGATAGGCGGCTGCCTACTGAGCGTTCCGACCTCTTCCAATCTCTAGTGTCTAGTTTTGCAATGCATGTTCCTCTATTGAGTTAACAAATTAATTTTTGCTGCGTTTTGTTGATTCCAATTCAGTGGATGTGTCATTCCATTCCATTGTTTGACATATCTTCTATCTCTGTCTATCACTCGATTTGGACTATTCTCACTCTGAGGACTGAATATTGGGATTGGGCCTTTGATTTCACTTGATTAGCAAATTGTTTTCATTATTTAAAAATTTCTGTGTAGGCTTATGGGTGTGTGTGTGTATATGTATTTTAATTTTGGTTTTTTTTTTCACTTGCCCAATTGGCTGTAATTTTTTACTCGAGAGTTACGCCCGAATGCATCTAATGTGACAAATGCTGGGAAAACTGACTCGTTTCTCTCGGATACCCATCCAAAAATTATGTCAACTATTTTCACGCTCGACTAGACAGTAGCATCTATTTAGAGTCTCAAAACATAAACTTAACCGTTTGGTTAATTCACTTAAAATTTATTTGCATTTATTTTCTAAATATGCAAATGGAAAACTCTAAATCTGAGAAGTCTTTACAAATAATTTATTCTTGAAAAATGCTTTCTGACACTTGTCAGAAAATGCATCCGACCGCACGATCTCATCTTACATGTTCAAGGCCACTCGTTTGGAGAGTGCTACCAGATCAAAATTAGCCAAATGGTATCTTGAATACACATTCTCAATTATATCTACATATATATGTATGAACATATAAATATGTTTCAATATATACATTAAAAAGTTTGTATGTTTGTGTATTTTTTTTCGATTATGTGCGAATTCCGTAAACAACCAAATTGTTTTCAAAATTCAATGTGGCAAGAAAAAAACAAAAAGTACTGAAAAATCAATTTTAATTGAAATTTCAACATGCAAAGTTTTTAAAGCTACACACAACATGTGTTAAGTTTAAATATGGTGGGCGAGTGTCGCATGATTATGTAGACAAGTGTAGCTTTGGTATACAAAATCTAGTATGTAACCCTTGCGTTATATATAGAGAGCATCGATCGGTGAAAAGTGGTTAGAAATCAAAGAAAGTTTGGACTTGTGGCTTAATCCAAAACGTTTAAGAACTAATCGTCGACCACTTATCGATTATAACAGTAATTACTGTTAATTATTTGCCAGGACTTATCAATATGTGAACTGTATCTATGCACTTATAAACCACTTTGATATGGATGTACGCGATCCTCCCCTCCCCGTTGTGGACAAACTTTTATGTACTTTTTAAAAAGGTTCCCCGGAAGGTTTAGGAAATCGAGGGTGGTAACAGTTGTTTTATAGCAATATTTTCAGTGAAATGAATACTGATTCACTGGCCAACTTAATAGCTTTATAACTGATAATATTTCAGATTAAGGTTTAGGATTAAAAACAATACAATATGAAATTCCAAAAATTTTAGTTAAGCTATTTAAGCTATTTTCGTTAGTCATTAATAAATATTTGTTTTTTAATTGAAAACCAAACAGCAGCAGATAAAATTGATATATCCCTTGATGGTACTTATAATTAGTTTCCTTAACATTCATAACTGTCTTTGTACTTTACTGGTTGACTACCAACAGCTGATTTAAAGAGCAACAGTTTTGAAATTGCCCTCGTACCATTAGTTCAACGATTGAACTGATTATGTCTGATGCCGTCGCCGATGATTAGCCGGCAATGCCTACTATGGCATAAAGCTCTTGAGTTTAATCATAATATTAATATCAAATAACGACTTTTATATAAAACTACTGTCGTTAGTTTGCGAATAACTTAGTTTACATTCAATTGGCACCCAATAAAGTCTACAGGTGTATCAAAACCGTTAACAGTTACATAACCGTTTACAGGATTAAGTGATTGCGTCTTGCCATAGACGGGGCGCATCTTGTTTATTTTTGCAATTGCATTCGTAAGCATTAAAACAAAAATGTGAGTTCTGATGAGAACAAAGAGTTCACGTTCTCGTTCTCAGTAGCCCATGATATGGCTGATCGTGATCATCTGTTGCTCTTTGACTCTCACATCTCCTGCTGCTTTGGGAGCTCTGTGACGCCCGGCCAGACGTCTGGCGACCGTTGAAGGGGACAGTTCTGGCTGTTGTTCGCCTCTATTATTCTGTCCCGTTTTGTTCTGTTCTGTTTCGTTCAGTTCCTTCGTGTCGTGTGGCTTGCGGTGTCAGCTGATGGCACATGTTGCTAGTCTTACCGCCGATCGTGTACAAATATTTTGTCATCGTATTTTTATATAAGTAAACGAAAACGAATTAAAAAAGAATTCAAAGAGCAAACAAAATTTATTCACGTTTATTTTGAGCCACTTTAGTGCTCATAAAAGTGCGTGATCCCGTGCCAACAATTGTAAGAATCTGTGAACCAAATTGTCAGTGAATATAGAAGTTGCCTTAAGATACGCAGCTAGTAATCGTACTCAGAGCTCAAGGCTGCAATAGTGAATGCATTAAGTGAGTGTACTCGTATTCATAACATATTTGTTTGGCTTCTTTTGTTGCTGCTGCTTCCTAGCGCGCGACCGAAATGCAGTTGGATGCTTTCTTTCATCGAGCAACTGCAACCGCAACTTCCTTTACACTTTGTGTTTTTGTTCTTTTTCTCCCGCTGTGTGTGCGTGTGTGTGTTCTAGTGTATGTGCGTGCAGGGAGAGTGTGTTTTTTGTTTGTAGTTGTGTTTGTGGCAAGTTGCAGACGATGTTGCGACGTCCAAAGTCAGGTTATTGACTTTATATCGTGCGTTGCATGCGGCTTGCGGCATGCGGCATGTTGTGTTTGTATCTGTATTTTTCAGATATTACCATTCGACTTGCGTCGAAGAACCTAAACGCCAAACAAAAGTTGTTGTTTTTGTTGTTGCTGTTAATGTTATTGTCCCAGTTGATTGCCGTCGTCCCTTGGACTGTTTGAATATCTTCTCCATTTCAATAATCTTTAAATAGCTTTTTCTTTGATTTCCTTGCTTAAATAAATTCATTTGCATGACTCGTAGATCCGAAATCACTTTTGTTTGTATCACACTTGTGTGGGCGTGGACACACATTGACACATAGACAATCACACACTTGCATTTGTTTACTTTCCGAAACATGTATAAATATATCAGCATAAACCGATGCGCTGCAACAACTGATAAAAAGGCACTTGCGGGTAAAATCGATTAACAACACGTCCCCGCAAGTGGTGCAACCGCAATGATTAAGTTCGAGTTCGAGTAGATGACGACTGCGCTCCATTTACACACTTACATAAACCCCATCGTTAAGAAGTACTGCGAATTTGTTTTTCACGCGTTTCGGTCTGACAGTCGCTCTTAATCGCTCTGGCGCTGCTGGCCCCTGGGGGTCAGGCCGCGCATAGTTGGAATTGGGTCGAAGTCGAAGCGACCCCAATTGCATTTTGCATGCACTTTAATCATGGGCTACAACCTAAAGTTACAACAACCGCACATACATTTTTATTATTTCTGTATCTTTCCCTTATGAATATACCCGATGCTTTCTGTAAGCATGTGGCACACTGCTGCTTGACTATTCGACTCATTAAAATTTGTTGAATTGTGTTCTTTACTCACTTCGAATACCCTGCACTTGTGCGGCTTTTCCGAAAGCTATCTAAAATTGTGAGTGGATGTTATGTTTGAATGAAAAGCTTTCAAAAGTGCGACTTTGTTCTTTTCAAATGGAACGTTGAGCTTTGAAAAAAGTCACTCATAAAAATTTAAGACAGACTTGCTTGGGTGCTTTAGGTGAAAAAACCCTGTTGACTGAAAAGTCCTGTTGACTAAAATTTTATTTTACAGAGTATCGGGCACTTGGTTTTTCTCTCTGGTAAAATATCTATAGACACATAATTCATACAAATGGCATACGGCGAATCATTAACATGAAATATTTAATGGGGGCCAATTGCTATAAATAAAACCGAAATACTATTATAAAATTTACAAATGTGTCCCCCTTAGCTAATGCCTTTCTCTCCGTGGAGCGAATTGTACGCACAATTGTTCGAATACATGAATATTCAGAGACACTCGTGCATATAATTATTTATTTGCTTTTCTGTTTATGGGCTAATCATCAGTTGTCTGTTCGAAAAATAATATTTTTTGCGGACATCCATGTTGAAACACATGTTTCCTTCGCACTGCAATTTAGACTAGTGAAAGAATTTAAATAAACGATGACAGAATATATGACAGATCGCAATGACATCAGAACTACAAAAATGTAGACATCGCGAATATTTCACCATGGTGTAAGCTCTTCTGGGAAAGTGTTATCTATACGGTTTTTTTTTTCATTTTGTGGATAAGTGGGACCACTCACTATTCAACACTTGAATTGATTACTGCAATGATTACAATATTCGAGGCCTAACTCATTTGACTGTCTGTTCAATAAATTTTGAATATAAATAATATAAAACACTTATTTTGAATTGATAGAAAAAAAAAACATTTTTCGTACAGTTGATCGACACAAATTTTGAATGTGCCGTTGAACCTATTGATTACCATTCAAGTATCATATATCATATTCAAGTATCAGGTATTCAAGTATTGCCTCTTATCAGCCCACTTAATTACTTAATCGATTCTTTGGTCAAGAGCGTCTTCCGATTTTCACCTGCTTCAGTTAATCAAAATGCTTCGACAGATAAGAGTCACCTATCTTGATGGCTCCTGGATGACTGAGGCTTATCCCATGCCAGTGATCATTGCTTGCAATTTAGCTGATTCATCAGTTAATCAGTTCAATTAGTACAGGCCAATGACTTACATTTTTATTGAATTCATTTAAATTTTTGCGTACTTGTAATTCGTTATTCATGTTTTTATATCTACTTCAGCGACAACATGAACTCCAAATATGAGAACATGAAAATCATCTATAATCGTAGCAAGATCGGTTGGTACTGGGCGCCAGTTTTTGTGGCCTTCTGGTTTCTGCTCTACTATTTAGTGGTGGTGCCCAGTTTTCATCATATGCCACCGTTGAAGACGCTACAGGATGAGTTGCAGGAACCAGGACATTTCATTGGAGAACGTGCCGAAAGTACATTGTTGAAGCTGTCAAAGATTGGTCCAAAAGTCGTGGGCAGTGCAGCCAATGAACAATCAGCTGTCCAATTGCTTCTCTCTGAAATATCTGAGATAATTAGTGGCTCACGCACAGATTTGTATGATATTGAGAAAGATGTGCAAGTTGCATCCGGAAATTACCTGCTCTGGTCTATGGTTAATGTTTACCAAAGTGTGCAAAATGTGATTGTCAGACTTTCACCAAAAAATATGACAAGTGAGGCGTCGCTCTTGATTAACAGCCACTTTGACTCGGTACCAGGTAGCTCTGGTGCGGGTGACTCTGGAATGATGGTTGTCATAATGTTGGAAGTATTGCGTGTCTTGTCCAAATACGAAACACCTTTAGCACATACAGTTATCTTCCTCTTCAATGGTGCCGAAGAAAATCCACTGCAAGGATCACACGCCTTTATAACTCAACATCCCTGGGCAGAAAATGTTCGGTAAGTTAAAATTAAAACTTATATAAACTATAATCTCTAATAGTACGTAATGTTTTCAGTGCCGTGGTTAACTTGGACTCGGCGGGTAACGGTGGACGAGAGATTCTCTTTCAATCTGGGCCAAATAACCCCTGGTTAATGAAGGTAATATGAAAGTCTCACTTGACTTTATTTCCTATAAACATTTTGTTTTTAGTATTACGGGAGCGCCATTCAACATCCGTTCGCCTCGACAATTGCCGAAGAAATGTTTCAAAATGGCTTCATACCGTCGGAAACAGACTTCCGTGTCTTCCGAGACTTCGGACATATACCTGGTGAAAAAAAATTAATTTTACCATCTCTTATAAATTTACTAATTTCAATAATAATTTCAGGACTTGATATGGCACAAACTCTTAATGGCTACGTATATCATACGAAATTCGATCGATTTAATTTGATTCCTCGACGAAGTTACCAAATTACTGGTGATAATGTGTTAGCCCTAGTCAAGGCTCTTGCAAATGCTCCAGAGCTTGAAAATCCAGGAGTAAGTTTTATTAAAAAATCATATATTTTATAATAACATGGTTTTTTCTAACAGGATTCTGCCAAGGGTCACATGATCTATTATGATTTTATGGGCTGGTTCTTTATTTCTTACCCAGAGAATGTTGGAACTATTATTAACATATGCATCTGCGTCTTTGTTGTTATTACCATTATTGGGTATATTTGGATCATGGCCAGCAACACAGGAATGTTCAGGCGACGTATTTTTGCTAAGTTCGGAATCCTCACTGTTCTTCAGCTTTGTAGTGTATGTCTAAGTCTCGTTCTGGCCATAAGCATAGCTCTGTTCTTAGATGCTATTGGCTTGTCGATGTCCTGGTTTTCACAGACATGGATGATATTTGGGCTGTACTTCTGCCCCGTGTTCTTTTGTCTTGGCATAATACCGGCCATCTATTTTAGTCGAACAAAAGAGGTAAATTTTTTTTAAACCATTTTCAAGTTTTTCACTAAAACTAATTTTCTTTGCAGCACGGCCTTCCACTTGGATATGGCGTTCAGCTGTTAATGCATTCGCATTGTTTGATTCTGACTGTGATTACGGCTGTAATGATTTTCTTAAACATTCGCTCGGCATTCATTTTGCTGATCTGCATTAGTTTCTATACGATTTCCGTACTCATCAACATGGTGACATGTGCACATAAAACAAGTAACAGACATTGTTAAAAATTCTTCTCTTTTGCAACTTATAAAAATCTTATTATTCTTTTCAGATTTTTTGTGGCTAATACCGCATTGCCTGTTGCAAATTTTACCCTTCCTCTTTTATGCCTATTGCTGTTACGCCTTCTATGTGGTGTTTTTGCCAATGACTGGTCGCGAAAGTGATTCCAACCCCGATATTCTCATTGGAGGTTACACAGCAATATTTTCGTTATTACTTGCACCTTTCCTGATTCCGCTACTGTGTCTGTTCCGGAAATCAAAGACAATTATATCGCTCTTTGGAATTTGCACAATTGTCTTTATTATTTTGGCTGCTACGCCTGTTGCGTTCCCCTATGTTGAAAAGACTGCAGTCCAGCGATTTTTCACTGTGGTAAGTAACTAGCTGAACTTTAGAAATAGTTTAAAAAGTTTTTAATTTGTTTTTACCCTTAAAGCATACATCGCGTACTATCCATAACCCAGATGCCGCCAGCTCAATTAATCGAACCGATTCCGGTTTCTTTGTTATGCCTGTGGATCGACACCCAAGGTCACTAGACAGAATTCTTTTTGAGGACACCAAATATACCAAGGCGGATCGTAGCGAATGTGATACCGAGATAATGTGCGGCTATCCTATTTACAGTTCACGTTGGCTGAAGAATGTGTAAGTTTTAATTAAATTTGTTTAATCCTTTATATGGACATGGCTTAAAATTTGGTTTTTTTTGTTTTTGCAGAGATATCAGTTACTGGGTGCCTGCCCCTGAGCCAAACAAGGCCCATATACCAACGGTCGAAATTTTAAAGAAGGAAAGCAATTCAGAAACAAACATAAAGTTCACGTTGGAGGTATCCGGGCCTGATCATACTAGCATATTTATTGAACCTTTAGCTGATGCTAAGTTGGTTGATTGGAGCTTTACAAGTGAGCCGTTGGATAATAATTTACCTCCACCGTACTTTGTATATTGGTCTTATGCTTTGGATCCAACTAACTTGCGCTTCAATTTAGAATTTGAGGTATATTTTTATTGAGGATTATTTTTATATATCTTTGTATTCTAATTATTATTAATTACAGCGCGGCA
The DNA here is from genome assembly GCA_035044505.1 of Zaprionus lineosus. NCBI lineage: Eukaryota > Metazoa > Arthropoda > Insecta > Diptera > Drosophilidae > Zaprionus > Zaprionus lineosus. Next base: position 238,754 of record JAWNNX010000324.1, read on the forward strand.
ATGCTAGCTGGTCTGGTGCAACCTTTAAAATTGCAATAATGGGTCATAGAGTACATGATGACATGTTCAATAAGGAGGAATTTAGAGACTTTTTATCCATTTTCCCATCATGGTCACATGTTAATTCATGGATTGGATCCTACAACAGCTGGCAGTTTTAAAAATTGTTGATATGCTTAACGTAAAACAGCATATCATATAACCACTAAGAACAAAGCAATCAATTTCATCATTTGCCATGATACCGAAACTCTTGTTAAGTTTTTGTAATCATCATACATCGTATTTAAGATAACTTACAATACTCGCAGTTGCGGGCGTACAACGAACAAATGACCTATGTGTCAGTCCCATTGCACACGTCATAGACTTTATATAAATTAGAAAATTAGAAGTTAAGTAAAGTTCATATTAAATAATTCGAAGGATTTAAAAGCTATTAGATTAAGTTGGTATTAAATTATATATAAAATAATTTATTAATTTACAATTAATATACACTAATCACATTAGAAAATCCAACTCTCGTACGATGCAAACCAGTCGGTTGTGTATGACCAATCAGGAAAAGTGCTGAGAAACTCTTTGTATTCATCCGTATAATATTCCGGATGATACAAAAAGTGCACAGCTACAGCCATTTTAAAGTACGGCCCATTAGTGTTCGCCACATCGTGCTCGAACTCCAACCAGAAATTGTAGGGCTCCGTAACCATGGAATAAACATGGTATATAAAGTATGGAGGCTTACGTCCATCTAACAAAACTGTTGCATCGAAAGTCCAGTTTGTTACTTTAACATTTTCCATTGGATCCACGTAAATAACAATGCGATCACCCGCCCTTAGCTTATATTCGAAACGTTTTTTGGTTGGACTGATGGATTGCTTCAAAGTTTCATTAAGTTCTGTGGTTAGAGGAAAAACAGGCGGCGAGCTAAAGATCCAACGAGCCGAATCCCTATCGATAATATTTGTTAAGCAATTGTATATTAAATCAATGTAAAATTATATTAAGAGCTTACTTCCAGTTCAGCCAACGACCGCTGTAAAGCGGTAATCCACAGTACGGCTCTGAGGCGCAGTTTTCGTCCAACCAACTTGTTGGCTCGACGTTCTTAAGAGTGGTATCATATAGTTCCGAGTAACGTGTATCAACAGGCTGTATATAGAATCCAGAATCTTGCTTTGTGGTACTATCCGCATTGTGGAAAATACGTTGAGTATGCTAAACAAGAACGTGGGATCAGGAGGAGTGAAAGAATATATTTGTCAGGACAATAATGAATCTTACCAGGACATAGTAACGTTGTGGGCCAACTTCCGGTTTAAAGGGAAATCCTACAGGCGTTGCGGCCAATATAATAAAAATTATAGTGAGGACTCCAAACATTGAGATACAAATCTTGGACTTGCGGAATTTGTATAAGACAGGTATCTGCACATAAGTGCACATTAGTTATATGTTAATAATTCTTCAAAATTTTAGAAACTTACCAAAAATCCGGCAAAGTGCATGGTCATCAAAGCAATAAATAGGGCTAGCAGCATGTCTGGCTTACTTTGGGGTCCATCACGACCCTGCATAGGCACGAATACCAGGAGGTACACATAGTTTAAATATGTATAGAAAAAGAACGGCAACACTTGACACAAAAGATGTGTAATCATAAAGTAACTTTCTAAAAATACAACGGGTAAATTTAATAACAAATCAGTTAGTTCAAGTAATGAGCACTTACTCTTTATAGTCACTTTGAGGATCAGTTGCAAGACCATCGAGATGGTGTAGAAGAACAAGCCGACCATCGGGAAAAAAGCTGAACGTATACTCATGCCCGTCAAAAGGAGGCAGATGAATATTATAATGATGCATTGAGAATGCATAAAGCAGGCAATGGTTTGGTTGAGTTTCATATTTGTCTTGGCCTTGGTTTTGCCTATATAAAAGGCTGGCAGTATACCCAAACCAAAGAACATGGGACAGAAATACAAGCCAAATGTCATCCAAATATTGTAGTACCACGATTGTCCGAGACCAACTCCATGCATGAAGACAGCTACCAAAATGGTCAAGCCCCAAGCAATTAAAACAGACGCTAGCTGAATGAGAAAAATGATACCAAATCGAATCACAATTGCCTTGGGAACATCAGCGTCATCGTCCTTGGTCATGAGATAAATAGAGATCCCAATGCATATAAGGGCAACAATAGAAATAACAATATTAATTGCAATGCTTGCTGATACGGTGTAGGAAATTAAGAACCAGCCGAGATAATCATAAAAGACTGAGTGACCAGTCGCATGTGCCTCAACATCGTCTAGTTCGGGAGCGTTTGCTAATGCCCAAGTTAAAGCCAGAACATTCTCGCCCGTCGTCTGATATGTTCCACGCTCCAAATTTTTGAAATTATCATACTTTGTATGATAAACGTAACCATTGACAACATGCGCCATATCTAGTCCAGGAATATTACCGAAATCTCGAAATATACGAAAATCTGTGTCCGATGGTATAAAGTTATTTTGGAAAAGCTCCTCAGCTAGTGTTACGGAGAAAGGATGTGGTGCATATTTCTTATAATAGCTCATAAGCCAAGGGTGATTGGGTCCCGTTTGAAATAATACTTCACGGCCACCCGACCCCGTCGAATCCAAGTTGATAAGCGCCCTGCAGGATTACAGATAAGAGCATAATTTAAAGGAGAGTCTATGTATATACTCACTTGCAGTTCTTCGCCCATCTGTGATTTTCAACAAATCCATGGGAACCCAGCATATTTGCCTCTTCTGCACCGTTGAATAGAAACACAACTGGATGTGAAAGTGGGCGGTCGTTACTCGCCATGACTCGCAGGGTTTCCAGCATAACGACTGCCATGACGCCATCATCACCTGCTGCAGGTGTTTTAACTTCCGAATCGAAGTGGCAGTTTTCCAACAAATATTTCTCGCTGGGACTATCCTTTCGTGCGAGCTTAACAACAACATTGGAAATATTATCGTAACTTTGGGCGGTGTCCCATAAATAAAATTTTCCGGACGCATACTGCACTTCATATTCAATGTCATATATATCTTTGCGAGACTGATCCACGATCTTTCGTATTTCTCGTAACAAGAAATTTACCGTGTGTACCTCATTGTTCACGGAGCCAACCATTTTGTTACCAATCGATGAGTACTCAGCTAATTGTATCATTGCGCGCTCACCAATGAACTCACCCGGGTGATTGGCCTCATCTCGAATATACAACATTTCTGGATAGGAGAAAAAACTTGGTATCGCCGTCGCATAGAACAATGCAAACCAAGCAAGACAGAAGATGGGTGAACAGTACCATGGCCACTTCTTGCCCCCTCTTTTAGGTGATGTCTTTTCATCTTCCGATATATCCAAACTTGAGAAGGACATCTGTAGAGGGTAAGTCATTATAGAGTGGAATGATCCTTTTAATTATATTCGCCATTTTTTTAAAAACGAATTAATATTAAGTTTATTTATATTTTAAGACTTTAGACATGCAAAGAGGCAATTTTGAAATTTGATAGTATTTTTGGAAGGAGTTTTTGATCCTTCAGGAAGCATTCCATAAAGTGCCTTTTTTAAGTTTTCATAATTTCGAGATTATATAATTTTGGATTATTTGAATTACCTTGCTCCCTAATGACCTTTCACGTATTTTGGAGCTTTTCACAAAAAATTCGACCACACTCCAAGATATACGTTTGGGAACTGATACAGGCAACGAAATATTGGACAAATTTTTAAGCCTTATGCCTTGGCTTATCGGCTAAAAAATATTGAATGTCTATCAGATTACGATGTAGCGATAGCAATTGGTAACTTGCCCTGTTATATGGTTTGATGACCATCGGTAAGATTAAGGTTTATGTCGGCATATATCTTTTTAGCAAATTAAACAAAGGTTAAATAAACATTTATGGTGCCCATAGATGCTTAGATAATTTGTAAACATTAAACCATTATGGCAAAGGTGTGCAAAAATTTCAAAAATTTATATATCAAGTGTGCTATCAGAAATACATCGAAAAGTGTAAATATAAATATTATAAAAAGATAAAAAAAAAAAACTGAATGAGTGACCGTCAGAAACATGTTTCCCCTAACTGCACAATGCAGAAGGATCCAACGATGGCCTTAGTCCGAGCAGCCATATTCCTTATATATCTAATTTGCCTGACTTTTGTTTCCAATAAGTTGACCACGGAGCAAAGCCTATACTTCACGCAGGGTACACGTGCATTGCTTGCGAGGACCCAATCTGTTCCGGAAGGACATACCATATCGTTTGACGAAATACACACGATACATGACTTTTGGTATTATATGGACTATGTAATTAAGCCATTGTTGTATGGTTATAATAATGATGAAAACTCCAAATGGGAATCACACTTGAACCACAGCAAACCGTCTTTAAATGGACGTATCTTTTTAAATGAAAGCCTGCTTCTTGGAGCACCGAGACTGCGGCAAATTCGAGTTAGAAAGAATACATGCAATATCGACTTTAGAGTCAAAGGATACTTTGACGAATGTATGGCTCGGTATTCAGATCAATTTGAGGATTCAAGTGCCGTTTATAAGGGGTACATACGATTAATTCCATAATAAACTAATCAATTAATCAATCTATCTTTAAACTAGAACTAAATATGCAACCAGCAACTACCTAAAATCCGAACCAATTGTCGCATCTTTCCGTACATACACGAGCGGAGGATTCTATCAAGACCTGACATACCAAAACGATACTGCTAGAAGCATACTAAAAAGGCTCCATGAAATGAAATGGCTAAATCGTGGCTCTCGTCTTATTGTGTTGGAATTTAATTTATTTAACATAAATCTGAAAATCTTCGAATGTGTAAAGTATGTCCTTAAAGTTTCCAATTTCATATATAATTAAGTTATAATATATTTACAGGTTAATCTTTGAGATACTACCAACCGGACAGATAAACACGAAATACTTTACGGAAACCATTCCAGATCCTATGACTACCTTCAACAGTATTCGAATTATATTATGTTTATTTGTCGTATGCTTAGTGAACGTTTATTACACATATATCGAGATCCGGAAGTTCGGTATATTGGGATATAAAAGTTATTTTACTGACTTTTCAATTCTTATCATCCTACCAAGAATATCCGTAAGTTAATAAATTCATATAAATTAACTGCATTATCTATTGATATCGCCCATTTTATTAGCTTGTCTATATATTGATGATAAGTTCATTTCTCCTGCAATTGCACACAAAGGAGCTTCATAAAGAATTGATCAATCCAAAAGTCGAATTTATACCTTTGGACCGCTTAGTTACCCAGTACAGTACCCACCGAGACATATTAGGAATTTTACTTATACTTTCTTATATGAATGTCCTTAGTTTCACAAAATGTATACACAATTTCAGAACTTTGGGTACTTCTTTACGAATGGTAAATATTAAAATTTAAATTGGGATTCTATAAATTCATCTTCCTACCTTTAAATTTTCAGGCATTGGCGGAGTTAAGTGCATTGGCAATATTATTTTTAATAGCATACATTGCCTTTGCGTTGTTCGGATTACTGATTTTTGGAGAAATCAATGATAGTTTTAAGGATTTTCCCACTTCAGTCTTAACTATGTTTCGACTTATAATAAGAGATTTTAATTATTTTGAATTGCTGGACGATTTGCCTTTATTAGGATCAATATTTCTTCTTGTGTACTATTTTTGTACATTTTGTGTTTTGTTGGTAAGTATTTTAAGATGTCCTTAATTGATAATATGACTCATCACATTTTCTCATTTAGAGCATATGTGTTGCTATCCTGATGTTCTCCTACAGGACAGCTACGTTAACAGTCGCCGCGCAACCAAATATTTTGTTGTATTTCTTGCAAAAATTACTCTTTAGAGTAACTAAAAGTTTTGTAAAGGATCCAGTCCTCCCTTCCATTGAAACTAAAGACGTGAATGAATATAGACTTAAAAAATCGTAAGGTCTATTTTTACCCTTAATTATTTTATTTACAACAGATTTTTTTCAGACATTCCCTTGTCAGTGTTATACATATCGAAGAAGATCTGAACACGTAAGTAATTCATATTTTAATGCATGCAAATAGTAGAGTTTCCTTTGCAGTCTTTCATTTCGGTTGGATCGCATTGAAAGCATATTTCTATTTCTCACCAATGATGTAGATGATATCATTAGGCAAGCGGAAAAGAATATCAAGAAAAAAAATAAACGACTATAGACGGCTTTCTTACTTAATCCATAAGTATATCAACTTATGCCGGTAACGTTATCGAAGGTTGTTTCAGCGAGACTCTCCTAATCAGACTCTAACCCGACAGCGAAAGCATTTATAATGACCAGCCGTATCTTAATTATTAGGGGAGGTACGAACCTTCAAAGTCGGTAGCCTTTATGATGCTATTACACAATATTGGAATTTCAATTTTAGTTCCAAGAATTTTATTTGTATAGTCGGATAGCTTAAAATAACTTAAGCTGTATAATCCGTAATCTACCATTTTTCTGTTCTCATTGAAGAAGCTGCGATATAAGAAAAGTGTTTTGGTTTTGCCTTGGAAAGCCCAAGCAAAATTTTATTGGTTTATTGTAAAACTTCGTTAAGACACATTTGCGGCTATAAATAAATATTTTTCTGTTATAGACCCGTAAAAACTTTCAGTAGCATTTATAATTAATTTGTTATATGTGTTTCAGTACAACCAAGTCTCGTAAGACGCTGGCCAGGGTGTCGCATCCACATACTTGGGGAAGCTGTCAAGGAATTTCTTAAAGTCAGCCGTATGCATGTCCTTGTGGTGAGTCCAGTGTCCATTTAATCCCAGTTCCACTGAACTTGATTTCCAATCCCCACTTGGTTTCTATTGGTGCCAAGAATTGTTTAAAGAAAAAATTCAAAAATTTATAACTAAGCTTGTGCTTACCTCAAGCTCCAGCCAGAACTTAAGTGGGGCTCCGTTAACGCCCCAAGAGAAATAGATGTAAAAGGGGGGCTTAAAGTTGAGACGCAAAGGCGTCGGGTGGAAGGACCAATCAGCAACTTTGGCGCCGTTAAGCGGATTTATAAATATACCCATGTGATCAGGTCCCGACAGTTGCATTTCGAAGCGCATTTTTGTGGGGGTTAGTTGCTTCTTTGATAGAACTGTCACACTTGGCAGTATACCCAACACAGGCTCCGATGCAGGTATCCACAATCCAGTCTCTCTGTATATTTAATTTGTGTTAGAAAATTTAATTCCTCGTTTTAAGTGCAGGTCTTACCTTGTCTTATGCCAACGCATATTGTAAAGGGGCACGCCGCAGAATGTTTCCTTCTTGCAGTCGGGACGCACAGATTTAGCCATTGTCATATTAATTACTTGATCTGTCGTAAAATTCGAAATGTAGATATATTCCCATCAAACGTTATGTGTAGTACTTACTTTTGACGGAGTAGGTACGCCGGTCTTGGGGCATAATAAAGTAACCGGTCTCGGAGCGACGAACATTGTTATCTGCATCATGGAAAGTACGTCTAGCATGCTGCAAAATGGTGGAAGCTGTGATTAGTTGGCTTTGATTGGATATTCCTTAAATTGGCTTACCAAGACAGCAAAACGCTGGCAGCTTGTTTCGGGTCTGTAGGGAAAACCAAGTGGCGTTGCTGCAAGGATAATGCACACCAAAGTAACTGCCAGAAGCGAGCAGATTATGGTCTTTGATTTGCGGAACATGTGCAAAACTGGAACCACAAGGCCACCAACAAGAAGGCCAACCGCAACACTAAAGACGGACAAAACCAAATCTGGGTTAACGCTCTCTCCAAAACGGCCAAACATGGGAATAAAGGTGACCAGAAAACCATGTGAGAAGTAGGCAAAGAACAGGAATAGTGGAACATAGCAGACAATATGTGGAATGACCCAAAGAACGTCTGGGAATAAATAATTAGAAGATTGTTTCACTTCGCTAAACTTCACAACTTACTGCGACTGTGGAGACGTGTGGCCAAGTTGAATACCACGCCTACGGTATAGAAAAGGCAGGTCAACATAAGAACAAAGGCTGAGCGAATGCTGCAGATGGTCAGCACCAGAGTGAGCAGTGCCAGGAACAGGCAGTGGCAGTGCAACAGAAGTTGTACGCGTTGTCCAATTGGGAAACGATCCTAGTAAAAACTCATTTTAATGCGAATCTATGTCCAGCTCAATTAGTCCCAATACTTACATCTTGCGTGTAGTGGAATAACATGCCTGGAACAATGGCCAGACCAAAGAAGAAGGGGCAGAAGTATAGTCCAAGGGCGAGCCAGTTGTGAGAAAACCAAGAGAGTGGCAAATGCACCAAGTCCATGAATGCCCCGATTATAACTGCTAATATGGCGCCGGCAACTACTCCAAGGATTTGAGCTGTGAATGTATGCAGTGTATACTTAAGCATCTTCTCCAGTTTGATGTCCAAACTGGATGACATAAGTTTGATGCCAATACAGCAGGCGGCAATTGCTGCGATGGATACAACGACATTCATAATGATGCCTTCGGTTTCGGTGTAGAAGACCAAAAACCAGCCCATTACATCATAGTAAACTGTGTGTCCTTCGGCGTATCTCTAAATAAAGTTAAAGGAACGAAAGGAAACCGATTAGTTGTTAGATTCCATGACGCCTTATTTTTTCTTACTTACCGACGTGTTCTCAAGTTCTGGAGCGCTGGAGATCTCACGAACAAGAGACAACAAGTTGTCACCTGTGTTTTGGAAACTGCCACGAGGAATGATCTCGGCACGATCATAGCGGGTGTGATACACATAACCATTGTATTGATAAGCCATATCCAGACCGGGCACAGAGCCGTGATCGCGGAAAATACGGAAGTCTGTATCGGAAGGTATAAAGTTATGTTGGAACATCTCCTCAGCCATGGTCGATGCATAGGGATGTTTGATTGCACGTCGATAGCTCTTCATCAGCCAAGGATGATTGGGTCCGGACTGGAACAGAATTTCACGACCTCCATTGCCTGCCGAGTCCAAGTTGATCAATGCTCTGTCAATGAAGAAGAGAAGCGTCATTTCATGTTTATGCTGGGATTAGCTGAAGACCTAGGACATTTACTTGCAGTTCTTGGCCCACTTGTGTTGGGTGATGAAAGCGTGTGAGGCCTGGAGGGGATTCTCCTCGGCGCCATTGAATAGAAAAACAACAGGATGCTTGAGTGCTTTTTTTGATTTGGCAAGCACACGTATGGTCTCCATCATGACCGCCACCATTGAGCCATCATCACCAGCTCCTGGACCCGCGGGTACCGTATCGTAGTGGCTATTGACCAACACATAAGTGCTGCTATTGGAGCCCTTGGGACTTAACTTCACCACAATATTTTGGATACTTTGGTACATATTAACTGCTCCCCAGTGAACATAGCTGCCGGAGGCAACTTGCACGTCCATTTCAATCTCATGAACGGAACTCAGTTCGGATCTGGCTTTTTGCATTGTCGAGCTGATCACCTGAACGGATCCCATTTCATTCTGTTTACTGCCGACCACACGTGGTCCCAAAGCCACCAGACGCTGCAGATTCTGTTCAGCTCGCTCAGCGATGAAACGTTCCGGATACTTAGCCTCATCGGCTATGTTAAGTGGGCGTGGCAGGTGATTAGAGGCGGGTATAGATATGGCACAATATATGAGCAGCCAAAATGAAATAAACACTGGCGCCCAATACCATTGGATCTTCCGGTTCTTGATGAACACGCGTTCACAGCCATTGGGTTGCTATTGGGAATATTGAAAGAGAAGAATGGTAGCATATTGTTAGTCATTGAAGTGGTTTCAATTATTATTTCATTTTTGGGGAGGGGACTTCTGTTTGTTCAAGATACGCCTAGATGAATCAGTTTTTAATCAAAACACATTTAACATTTAGTACCGTTGAGTCGGGGTACCAAATACGCAAGTTAGATTTAATCCATCATAACTTTATCTTATCGCTGCTTCAATGCTTTACCCTGGCCGCTGTGCATTGGTTGCTACCGAAAATGGTGCCTTCCCAATAAAGACAACCTTCTACGAATAATGTGTGACTCTATCTCAAATTGGATTTCTGACATTCCAAAATTGGATTTCTGACTGCCAAAGTTGCAATCAACACTTGTAACTGTTAACGCGCGATCGTTAAAACTACTGTAACCCATTTTTGCACCATCTAAATTAGCCAATCTTATCTACGAGATTGACAATCTATAAAGTGTATATGATATACACACAACATGTATGTGAAAAATTGGAACTCGAACCTTGGGTTCTTAGTTTACCTGATATTCATCGTATTGCGATGCACGTTGCCGCAGTAATGGATCTGTGTTACTGACTTCGGATGTTGGCGTTATAACGCGACGCCGAACTTTTTCCTCATTCATTGGATCTTTGTTTTGTATACTTCCAACCGGTTCCTATGTATTTTAATTATACTATCAAAGATATACGCTCGCGCGCTCTCTCGATCTTCCGCTCTATGGGATGGTCGCTCTTCTATCTTTCCCTTGACTTCACTTTTGCACTCTCTTTCTCTCTGAAGCATGCACAGTGCGCAGTGTGTGAAAAACCGTTCGACTCGTGTGTAGCTTTTCAACTAATCGACTGTCCGACGCGCCGCCTGCATATGAACTAAATAAACAGCGTATTGTTCCAAAAATATTCCTCAATATCCGATACAACAACCCGGCGGCGTTGATACGCGGGTATCTTATCTGCCCTGCCATTGAATTCTTCGATTTTGTCTGGGCTACCCTACGCATTGCGGAACATGGACTAAAGTAAATGTTTTGTGACTATTAATTATTTCTCTCCTTGTTTCCCTGCTTCCCTTACAAAGTTAGGGATTGTTGTGTCCGCAAGCGATTAAAAGCGATTACTCACTGCACAAAAGTTAATTACTAAAAAATTAGCTCTTCTAATTACAGAATTGCCGTAACCACAGTTTTAGTTGTTCAAAGTTCAAACTAAAGATAAACAAAAAACTAAAAAACAAAAAAAAAAGTACACCTGCGTTTTATATAACATATTTCTATGCAACAATGTTAGAAAGTTGGGTGAAAGTTTTGATACTGCGTTTCTGTGACCTATGACAGGGCACGTTCTGCACGAGCCCAGGGATTAGGAACAAAGTTTTGATTGTTTATAATTTGTACCTTGGCAACTTTTTCCTCAGATTCACTGCTCATTGTAATCCGTTCACGGGTGCGTCTGATACTACACCCGCCTCTGACTTAGTCGAGAGTCCAACTTTTACTAAACAGATTTACTTGTTAAAGTCGCCAGCGTAGCTCCAATGCAAATATCACCTTATTGTGAATATGACGCCTTAGTTATTCGTTTCTTCCGAATAAATATCAGGTCCATTCCATTTTTTATTTACCTGCCAAATGTACGCCTAAGCAAACAATAATAGTTGGTAAATACACAATAAGTCGGGAATGCACTTTGATATTACTTTTTTTTTTTTTTTCATCTGTTTTTCTTTCTTAAGTAAATACGGAATTTTATTAATTAACACACAACAAGAGATTGCTGAGTGATGAGTTTATAAAATTGAATATTGTATATAGATTGCGTACGATTTTACCCATACCCGTAAGCTGAATTGTGGGCTTGGTTTAAATAAATAATACGTTAAATAAAGTGCATGCTTTTAAACTGAGATCTATAAACAAACGGTTTATAAACTGTATGCATGCTTTTAGAGAGTCTCATTTTAATTGAAATAATGCACATGCTTTTAGGCGTTTTACTTACCTGAACGATTTTACTATCCTGTCCTTGTGTCTGTCAGTCCATCCGCTAGTAGCACCCAAAATAGTTTTTATATATAAAAAATAAAAAAAAACATTATATAAACAGAAAATAATTACAAAGATTTAGGACTTGGCTACTGAGTTTGTGGGTAGTTATGTGTTTAAAGCATAGCTTGTAGCTTAACTGATGAATATGTCCTGGGCTTAGGGTATCCTAAGGTCGAGTAAGCTCAAGTGTAGCGTTCTCATTTGTTCTAATTGAAATAATGCCCATGCTTTTAGAAGATTTTTTTTTTTCAAAATGATTTTCTCTTTGTCTTTCTTTATCTATTTTTCTTTTTTCCCATCTGCCTCTGTCTTCGCATTGAGTTAGTATGTGGAACTGTTCGACTCGTAATTAAATATCCAACAATTTAAAATATTACGTATTCGCAGTCATGGCTCTAGGAGTTGCTCTATTTTACTTGCAGGCCACGGAACTGTGTCACGCCTACTTCGCCTACTCCCAACAACAAACTCCCAGCGAACTGATGCTGTACAGCTTGCGTATGATGGAGGCCTAGGACGCAGGATACGCAAACATGGGCAGAGGGCGTCCTGTTTCGAATTGAGGACAAATATCGGAGGCGGGTGTGTCAATTCAACTTTACAGTGTCATTCAACTTGAGTGTGAAGAGGACAGCGAATGCACCCATACAGACAGCCAACTATTTACCCGCAATACTTATACACATGTAAGTACTATTTCATTCTCTCATTTATATACACTCATTCATTCATTCATGGCTTGTCCTACACAAATTCGTAAACAAAAAGTTCATCGGAATATTAGGCAAAGCGAAATCAATAAAATGAATGCCCATCGAAATGAATGAAGGTAGAAGAAAAAAAATGAATCGAACGGCTTTGTTCGTTATCAAAATATTGCTGAGCCAGTCGATTATCAAACGATGGACAGGATATTTAAATAGGACCCAATCACCCAATCAAGAATTTTGGTTATAATTATTGTTATTTATATGACGGAGAAATACACTGCAGTTGAAAAGCGCACGCGCTTACCCTTATGTTAGAGCGTGGGAGAGAGCACTGAAACGCCGGTAAAACGTCAAAGCGTAGCACCAGAGCGACGTCTGCTCCTCGCAGCGCGTCTCCTTACACTGTTTCTGAGTCGCCGCTTGGGCACAACCAAAACAAAGCCGAAATATGTGTCAGCTGCTTTGGTTGTATCCTTTCCTATCCTATCCTGCTGGGCTTTCCACTCAAATTCGCGCTGTTTTTGCGTTCCCTGCTGGGCCAAGCATGCTTCGCCATTGCTCGTTGGGCACACACACACACACAGACACAGTCACAGTCACACACGTATATATAACGCCATAGAGAAGCATTCACCATCATTGGTACACATACACACACACACACACAGAGACACACAGACACACATAGGCGCCGTTTTGCTTCGCACACTCAGTTGGTTTATATTTCTGTTCAGCTTCAGTTAGTCGTAGTTGAACGGTCGTAGCTTTTGGTCGTCTCGTCTGGACAGCTCAGCAAGAAGCCTGGTAACAGAACGCAACGCAACGCATTGAAAATGTGCTACTGAAACGCAAGCGCTATACTTAGAAAGTAAGACAGCGTCGGAACTTGAACGCGTGCATGTTATTCAGAGTGTATGTGTTCTTGTGCTAGTTTAAGTGTTTATCGGGACATTTTTATTCTTACGGTCTAGCGAACAAAATTATGTAATTTCACAAACAAATTCTATTTAAAATTTTAATTTAAGTCGTGTCTTGTTGTCCATGCTATCTTGTAATTGAGAAAGATCTAAAAACCAAGCCAAATCTACCAAGTGACCGACGTACTCGCTCAACAGAAGTGTAGCCCAATCATTTGCGCCCGCTAAGCACGTAAGTCCCGGTTGTTGTCTTTGCTAAATACTTGCCATCCCGCATTACTTTGCCTTTTATTTTTGTGTTTTGCTACTGATACTACTTGTTTTTTTTTATTTTTTTATTTTTTTTTTAGTTCTTAAATTGGAACAATTTTATTTGAATTTCATGGCTTTCCGTCGGGATTTCTTTTACTCTAGGTGCTTGGTGCTTGGGTCTCGCCTTGCAGCAACTGACACGTAGTAACCCAATCATGCAGTCTGCAGTAAATGTGAGCAGCCAGCAATTTTGTTTCATATCCTTGTATTTCACCCATTTTAAAGTGAAACACAATCCAAGCGTTTTGTAATTCTATCACGCTCCATAGAGCCTGAGAAGTTGATGTGAATGTGAATGTGAAATTGAATTTCTCTATCCTTTGACACAAATCATAATATTTCAGAATATCTTATGTACCCGATGAAAACATATATAAAAATAATGTTTGCATATGCACAAAGGGTACAAAGTACATGGGCTTATTTTTAAATAACATTTAGCTTTGCCTCCATTCTGCCTCCATTCTGCCTCCTATTCATATTCTTATTTTGTGTTGTTTTTCCCGATTTTCTTATTCTTCTGCATACTCTTTGATAATATCGTTAGGGTATTCCGTCTATTTGGGTCGACTTTGCTCGCTGCTTGCCCAATTAAAGCCGGTTAAGAGCAGGTCGTTGACCAATCGCATTATCATCACAATGAGGGTAGAAGATGTGCTCATATTTAGCTTATGACCATATGCTATTTATGGCATGTGTATGTACATAAGCCCACATATATATATGTATATATATATTCTCGGCTATGCGTCATTTGAAATATTTTGGTGGGGGAACAAATCCTTTGGATAAAATCGTTGGTCCTCGAGTTTTCTGGCGCTATGGCAAAAACGGAAACAGTAAAATACTCGACACGTATAAAGCCGCACTTCCATACACTGAAGTTAGCGGACATTGAGAGATTCCGGGACAATGGCATGGAGCGGTCAACGAAACCAAAGCGAAAGCAAACACACAAAAAGTCCTCATTCCAAAAAGGGACTTCAAAAAAGGGACATGATTCATAAGTAATAACATGACTTTCATTCAAAGCTAGAAAAATCAGCACAAACACAACAAAACTCTGTCAATTTTCCAAGAATTTTAATTTGTTTAGCTCCTGCGGTACCTTTTCCGCCGAGTTTTGTATTTGTTTTGAGTTGACAAAATCAACAAAATCCCTCTACTTGGTTAATTGCCAAGCCCTTGTTTGCTCTGGCATTCATTAGCTTCGAGGAAAACCTGCTGAGCATCAAAACGAATACGGCAACCGCAATGGATACATTTGGAATGCCTTTTAAATGATTCATATGCGTCGCGTATGTTTGGTAGATTCCACAAGGATTTGCCCGCACGGGCAATCAAGCTCATGTATTTGTTTCCAAAGAACTTTAAAAGCGTTATGATAATCACGTCTAACCCATTTAAAGTGAAGAGTATTAAACGCGCCGGAAAGCACACACAATTTCTATCAGAGCCTTAAGAACAAGATTAAATGTTCCCCCAGCACGCAACCCGTATACGCACCGTGGAACAGGCTTATTGTTGCGCTCCTGTTCGCTGAGCTGTGCCGTGCCGCGTGTGGCGAGTGCTCGCCGTTTTAATAAAATCATGTCGAGCATACGCTGATTTGCCAGTGATTTATGATCACCCTGAGTCTCATCACCTGAGCGGCATAAGTTTTCACCTGGCAACGGGAGCATCAATCAGATGCCGCTGCTATGCATCACTTGATACGATAATTGCTACCAAATCTGCTTAGATTGGCTGGATTGCTCACCGCATGTATCCTGCCTGCTGAAATAATTCCGAATATTCCAGCTTCCAGCCACTTCCCTTCGCAGTTGGCATGCTTAAAGCGTTTTAATTAAAACGCAGTTATGTGCTTTAAGCCGTCATTTTGATTGCATCGCGTGCAGAATTGTTACAATTGTAAAGCCTTACAACCCATTGACCTCCCACCTCCAGTCGAAATTCCTGCTGCTGCTGCTGCTGCTTTATATAAATGCCTTTTCAGTTGAGCACCGAAAAATACACAGATGCGATGCTTGGCTGCATTCAATTTCCCCTTTTACCGCCATTTACCTTTTCCTTCCACTCTCAACTTTTTCCAGCCACTGTCGGGCGTAATTAATTATCAGTCCAGAACTGCGCATTCGTTAGGGAACTGGTGACTCTCTGACAAGTGAACATCCTTTGCAATATTAATCGTTAGATTTTTTTTTTTTTTTTTAAATTAAGGTACTTATATTCGTTCGAGAGTGCGCATCGTGTTGCGTTCCAAGAAGGAGACTTTGCATTAATTGCTCCTTGCGAAGCTCCAGTGCCTTTAAGTAGCATCAGAATGTAAAAGGATTCTCTGGAATTTTATACCACATTTGAGAGGGAGCTTTATTTTTCACATGTCAGACGAGAATTCCTGGGAACTCGTTACGTTACGTGTCAAATGTTCCATTGATAGGAATTCAAGGATAATCAGCCTTGTGCAAGGAAAAGTAGAAAAAGAAAAGATGCTCCGATTTCACGTTTATTGCTAATCAATTTAAATAATATGAGTTCGTAAAAAGTGTATAGATACCTTGTGCAGTGGAGGACATCGAACCCCAAAACCATTTCAATCAAAACAAAACCCATGACATATCCTGCGTCCCAGACTGAGTGGGGACATTGCCGTTAGTTAACTGCATTCCCGACAGCAACACCAACAGCAACGGCGAAAGCAGCAAAACAGAAGCCAACAGGACGATGACTTTGGACTGGCCAATTTTGGGGTTGGCAGTGCAAACTCATCATTTGGGAACTTTGAGTGTGTGTGTGTGTGGGTAGGATAATAATATCCTTTGCCAAGATGTCTGCTGTTAGCCGCATTTTCTATCGTTTGCCTGCTCTCAAGGGAGCATTTATTTCAGTTTCCGAGAATATAAAAATGTGTCTGGCTCTGAAATTTAAAGTGTACGATGATAGGATGCTCATTTAAAAATGCACGGGCCAGTTAAGGGCAACGGAATAGCAGAGACTCAGACCCAATACCTAGTGTCCGTTGAAATGTCCTTGTTTATCTTTCGTTTTGTGAACATCAAAAGGACAATCAACGCGCATAGCAACCATAAACTGCGCATCTATGTTGTTTAATAGCTCAGCTTAACCAATAAACTGACCTCTTTTGCTCTAGTCACTGGCCAAGCTATTAGAGACGAGTCCTTGCGTAGCATAAAAACCTCAACATAAGCTGCAAGGTAGATACGTTTTTATCCTTCCATGAAAGGCCAACCGCCACTTTGATTGACAGGCTCATTCAATTTGTGCCACGCTAGTCTTCATCCTTCCTCCCCCTCTTTCCCTCTCCCCCTCCCCACCTTTTCTCATTTTCCTTCCCTTGGCTCACCTGCTCCTTTTCCTCGCTGCTATTGTTTAGCTTCTGTCTTTGCCAATAAGTTGGAATCCGAATAGCCTACAGGCAGTCAGCAAGTCATTGAATGTTGCGTTTAGCAAATGGACAATATAACAATGGTGGCCCACACAAGATGTATTTATGCAACGTGTCGCACTGGAATTGTACCTCGGCTCATCTTTAATGGCCTCGTCTCTTCCTTGGCCTGGGCAGGATGAGAGCACGTTATATTCTGTTGTCTGTTTTCTGTGTTCTGTTTTCTGTTTTTTGTTATTTATTTTCTTTTTTTTCCCCCCCGATTTCAGTTGTCGTTGGCAGTGCGTATAGCCGCCTGATTCCGATATCGATATAACCTATTCATTGAACTGGAAAACCAACAACAATAAAGTCATGAACTCCAAGTACCTTCTGTGTCCCAAAGTCATTGTGGTTACCGCTTGCGGTTAAAGTCACTGATAGCTGTGCAGCTGTGCAGGTCAATAGGCCAGAAAAACCAGGACAAACACAGACTCCCAGGCTCCTCCCCCCTTGTGTAGTTGGTTGTCTGCTGCGTAGTATTTTCTGAAATATCATTTAATTAGATGTCTATTTGAAGTCAGGTTCTTGCAGGTAAATTGGGTAAGGTACGTTCAGTTGTCTGGCTTAGACTTAAAGTTTATTTTCGAACGGAAGGACCTCTTCAAAACTTGAAGGCTGACACCAATTGAACTCTATGCCTACCCAAATCCTACCAATTCTAATGCTACTCATTTCCAATCGAACTCAAATTGCGTGTGTTGTATGTGTTTAACGTATGAGTGTGCTTGTGTGTGTGTGTGTTTGTGTTTGTATGTGTGTGTTCATTGGTGCTTGGGCGTCGTCTATCTGAAATTGTATTGAAATCCTTTTAACGCCATATCTAAAATTTATGTGCTTGCCAAATTGAATTATTGTACAAACTCAATTTTGCAGGAAATGCGCTCGAGCGGTTTGCCCGAAAAGTGGGTGGGTACTGTGAGTGTCACGCCCATAAATTTTATGGGCTTGGTGGCATATGCAGCGCAACATTGTTGGGAGCATCGACCAACTTCATATGATTCAATTACATTTAAAGTGTGTCACAAAGGCCATCTATTAGTTTGTGCCCTAAGCATCGCGACTCAGAAATACCCACTACCAGCGCGCATGCCAAAAGGAGTCCTTTGACTTATCCGCATGCCCTTGTAGCAATGGAAAAGAGAAAAGAGAGTGTGTCCTATCTGCGTTATTACAGAATATTTACTCGAACATTTCCATTTGGCTTCCCATTTAGTCAGCAATTAAAATATTTTAATTAAAATTTGTATTACGTATAAGTAGATTGGCATGGAATTAAGTGGCATTAATTAGCCGCCGGCATCGTAATGAGTATCCTTTCAAATGCCGCTCCCTAATGATGTTGGTCTAGGTTATCCAATCAAATTCATTAAAATCGCATTTATTTGTGTAATTAAATTGCATCGCAATTGCGAATGGTCGGCAGCTACAAGTTTTAAACTTTAATTTAAAGGGATAATAGCTTCCTTAGCTCGACAGGACTCGCACAGTGAGCGAGTAATATACTCGACAAGAAGATACCCTGGACACTTGTGGATGCAGATTATATATTTTCCCCAAACTCGAATGAAGACACATAAATGGCTAGAGATCAAGGATATGTCCTGTAAAAATAAATTCTATTCACCAAGTGCCACCAAGTTATACCTTCAAGGACTTAGGCAATAGACATAGGGTATAGACACAAGAGACAAATAATTTTTCGCTTACCTTTTATGCCGGCGTAACTCAATTTTTGATTTACGAGCCTCACCCAACTTCAAGGCACTCCTTTCCATTCCCACACAATCAAAGTCCTTCCAAGCAAAATTTTAATTTCTGAGCTGATGTTCTACTGGCTGAACACACTTATTCTTCCACAAATTACATTGGTATTGGAAATGGTGAGTGATGGAATGGAAACATCAATCAAAGTCGCATTGTAGCAACCTGAGAATATTATAAATATAAGTATGATAATAATGATAATCACAAATATAATCGATGCTTCATCGAATCTGCAGTATGAATACTAAATTATCGAATGGTGAATTCATAAGGCACATCATTGACGACACCGCGATGATAAATACAACTGTGTTTGATTGATTGTGGTTGTTATATGTTATATGGATTCGAGTTAAGCTGGAAAATCAATAATACCTTAATAACACGTCAGTCGTACAAAGTTGATGACAAAAATAATTCATGAACCGAATGGCTTTAAAGTGAATGAGGTTAGGATTATTGTTTTGGGCCTGAACATACATTTTTTTTTTGGCTTGTTTCAAATGTAACAAGAATTATGAATTATTAAAATAATGTCTGGCACAAAATCGCTGCCAAAAATATTCACAAGTGACGAAGGCGTCCGTTGTGCGTTCTAATAGAAATAAAAATTACGCATAATCAACGAGAAGGAAGAAGGAGGCTAGAGAAGGAGACTGTTTCCTGCCTTTGGGCAGAACGCAAAGGCGGTAAGTGAGGCGTTACAAATTTGCCATCACATCACTTGGGAGTCTGGCTTCAGTTTTAGCCGCAAGTTAATTTGACGCACAGTTTGAAACAGCCAAAAAATTCATAAGTCAATTCTTAGGTTTTCTTCAAAAATAATAATACGAGCATTGCTGCCCTAGAGCTTGACAGAAACAAAATCTGTGGCCGACAATTTGCGGCTTCTGTTTGGCTTCTATTTAGGCTTAAGAACGAAGAAATCATCTAAAGGACGCTATAAGAAAATGAAAATGTAATAGAACACCAGTATATGATGGGCAGGAAGTTCCGTAAATCTGCAAACACTGAATCTGGCACGCGCTGCGTATACGTAATATGAGAAAATAATTGCTGAGCAGTAAACGTCGACCACAATGCGAGTAAATTGCTTTTGAAATGAACAAACACACCCTCAACACTGCCCATCCCCATTCCCATCCTCTAAATGAGTCTAGTCACAAAGGTCATCATGAACTTGCAGGAACGACTTTCGAAAATAACCATAAAATGATTAAATTTAATGTTGCCAAGTCAAGTTTTAAGATTACCTTTCTAGTGCAGCTAAAACTCTAAGAAATCGATTTAGTAATTTCATGCAACCTTAACTTGATTGAAAATACATAAATTCTACGTTAATTTTTTATCTTCTTTTAGTAAATCTAGGTAAACAGGATCTCATCCGTATTAGGTAATTCCTTGAGTGGCAATGTTCAACCAAATTCATTGCTAAGGATGCCGATCGCTGTGTAAATCGAGTGACACCTTATTGTGTGGGGGAAAGGGTTAATCAAATGACGATTCAAAAAAGGCGCTTAAAATGCCAAGCTGCCAACCTAATAGAAACAACGAACAGCTGATTAATTAACATTGCACAAATGATATTTAAAGATTTGTCTGTTAAGTTAACATTGCTCACTGTTTACATCTGATAATGTGATTTCTCAATATTATATTATATTATAGTAAATTGCCAAGCAGGAGAAATGCATAAAAGGATGGAAAAAGGAGTGCATCTTTGGGTGAGAGAAAGATAGTTGTCAAAAATGTAGTGCAATATTTAAACACACTCTGACACTATAATAAACAAACTTTGCAAAAGTTAGCAGAGCGATCCTCTCTATGTAAAACGCTTAACAGAAGCAAAAACAACAAACATATGCAGAGAAAACTTATAATATTATAAGTTGTCTCTGCATATTATGGATAAATTGTCTCTCTGCCTATGTTAGTTGTCCCTGCTTCTGTTGGCCTGGTACTTTGCGGGTTTTTGGATATGCACTGAAACTGAAAAATCAACCGTCGAGTACCTGAAAAATGACGTCATCTGTCATGGCCGCAGTCCACCTGAGTAAAATAAAGGAGAAAACATTTTATTGGAGGTGCATCAAACCGATCTGTTTATTTAAAATATGAATAAAATAAAACAATTATAAAGTAATTTTATTTGTTTTTAATTATTATTTTATTCCTGATATATATTATATATGTATAAATATATTATTTGAAATATAGAAGCTAGTTCTTCCGATTGACATTCAAGAATTTTCAAAATTCTACAGAAAAATTTTCTTGAAAAATTTGCAAGGGGTGACCCTTAAAAAATGGGCAAAAATCACTAAAGCGGCCGTAACTTCCGTATTTTAAGGACTAGCGAGTTGTCCTTTGGCATGCAACAGGATACCTTCGAAGGGTATTCGAAACATTCATTAAAAGGACGAAAGTCCTTTCCAGTTTTGAGTTATACGGACATTTTCCCATACAAAGAAATGTAATTTTCTCAACAGTGTCCTTGAATATCCTGGCAAGTGATATGTCAAAAGAAAGTGCTCATTAAGGGCTATAAAATGACCGAAGGACATCTCCGTAAGCCTAAAGGTTTCCAAGATATTAAGGATTTTGTGATTTTTGGTCCGTTTTTGCCCAAAATTTGTTCAAAAATTGTAGCTTACAAATTTATAGCCAGTCCCATTATCCTTAAACGCCATTAGATAGGTATCTACTATACGATGTCAACGCACTAATTCCTTTGTAAATTTGTAAGGATACGCCGCTTTTATTGGCAGTTTCGTGTTTAATACGCCCCTAGAAGTATGCTTCACTTTTTAGTACTTTTTGCTGATACTGCATTTTTTATTTTATTGTAGCACTTTTTGAAAATCAATATCACTAAATGCCATACATGAATATCAACCCCTTAGATTATGCACAAGGGACTGATACTTGCTTGCTCCTTGAAGCATTCCAAATTAACTGCTGCCTAAAAGTATGCCACAGTAATTGTTGTAACAGGCTAGATGTAGATTATATGTTCATACAGTGCATACTTTTAGGGAGCATAATATAAACAGTACTTCCAGCTCGGGGCATCCACTGGTAAACTTAATTTAAACTAGTCGACGTACAAAGCAAAACTATTATATCAAATAACAATAGACTTAAATAGTTAAATAAAATTATGCTACAAAGTGAAGTAAGTTCAAGTTATATGAATTTAGAGCATCTAGCAATGTTTTTCCAGGTTTCCCTAAAATGCATCCACCTTATCCTTTCCGCCGGGAGTTGGCTGTTGTTAAAAATCTAAAAAATAAATTGATACATTAATATTTCTTCTGTATTGGTTTATGTATTTGTTGGCTACATTAAAAATGTTTTTCAAAAATTGAACTTTCTACTTACCTTATTTAAGCTGGTCGTCCCGTTTTAGTTTTCATCAATTTATAAATATTCAAAACAAAATGTTTTCTTTTAAAATTAAATAGCTGGTAAACATATAATTTTCTGAGTGCCAGACTTAAAAAGACGGTATTAACAGGATCCTTTTGCGCAGACAGAAGAAGTTGCATTATACATAATTTTTTCCAGCAGCGTACTGAGTGTTTTGAATAACCAAAACAAAATTGCCTTGACAGTTGTCAGGTGCTATGGGTATAGCAAGTGGAGCGGGTGTGCCTGACATGTATGCACGGCATTTGTTAAGCTTTTTGTAGTCTTGGTGTCAGTTTGCCTGTGGCTTTATGAGAGCAACAGCTGTCGCTTCACATATTATATACCCTTAGATTCGAAGACGAGGGTCCCGGCAATGTCAATTCAAGTTTCGGGCTACAAAACACA
Source organism: Zaprionus lineosus (assembly GCA_035044505.1). Classification (NCBI taxonomy): domain Eukaryota; kingdom Metazoa; phylum Arthropoda; class Insecta; order Diptera; family Drosophilidae; genus Zaprionus; species Zaprionus lineosus. The sequence goes on from JAWNNX010000324.1 coordinate 261,610, forward strand.
TATAAGAAATTAGATTATTTCACCTGAAAGAGTATCTGCACTGTGAACATTTGCGTTTCTTACCTTAAATATGACTGCACAAACTGCACAACTTCTCCAGATTTACAGAAGTAGCATCATCTGTAGTGCAAAAATAAAAATTGCTGAAGAGCGCCCGTCAGGCTTGCTTTTAATTGCTTGCTGGGAATTATGGTTCACGGGTTTTTACTCTAAGCTTAGTAAATTAAAAAAAATTTAAGTTACAGTTTTTGACAAAAAAAAAGCAACAGTTTTAAAATTAACTAATACACAATTAAAAGCCATGATATCCTAATTACAAACTTATTTTCCATTTCAGATCGAACGTGTTATGGACAGAAATATATTAGATCCGATTTACTTTAAAATTTATTAAAACTGTATTAAATTTAAGGCAGCCCACAACAAACACCCCAAGCACTTACGCATACACACGCTCAGTTACACTGATAGATGGTAGCATGTTAACCATTGTTGAGAATATAAAAACATTGTTTCTCCCTACATACACACACTTGCAAGCGTTTTCTATGTAGTTGTGCCTGTGGGTGTAAGTTGATTGACGCAACATTTTATATGTGCATGTACGTAGGGCTGAGTGGGGTTAAGCTTAAAGCGTTCCAGCAATCAATTAATATTATTTAAATTGAAAAAATCTTTAGATTTGTCTAAACTGATTGATGGATAGATAAGATAATATATATAAGAATATTAAAAGATTTGCAAAAATCTCACCTAATCCGCGAGCATTTAAGCTGTCGCAGCGTTGTAGCGTTCGCTGCTAAAAGGTGCTCTGCGGATGCATTTCATTTGGAAAGGGGTCCGACAAAGACAATACGGAGGGTTTACGGAGTGCTTTGGCCCGTTTACGCAACAGAACGGGCCCCTCAATTCCACAGCCGCAACCCACTCCGCCAGCCTCACCATTGCCCTCCACCGCTAGCGGCAGCGGCAGATATACGACCACTACCCACCAGCTGCCGCCCACTAACCCACTCGTTGATCCACACCCGCATCCACAAGTTAAGCCGACTGACAGAGGACCTGCAACAGGAGGAGAAAGGCATAGAGAAGGAGGATATACAGATGGCAACCACATTAATGGACTCACCCACCATGTAAGTACAGTTTTATGTTAAAGGTCTTGTGGCATGTAACTCCGCTTGAAGCTTAACATGTTCAATTGGCTTTTTACGCAAACACACAAACATATGTATGTTCATATATTTTTTCACAGGTTCACATTTGAGGTGTACGCAGCTATTATAGTTTCCACACTTGTTACCTACTGTTTAATGATTGTAGCTCTACAAAACTTATTTTCTTAAGATTAAAACTTATTTGCAAATTAATTTGCAAAGTTTTCACACGTGCGCATGACTGCTTTACTTTTGTGACCGCTCACAATTACCTAATTAATACCAAAAATTGGCATTAATCACGAGCTTAACAGAGGGGAAATATCGATTAATAATACATTTAGACAAAATAAAATCCATCATTCGATATAAATGCAATTTTTTTTTTTTCTAAATAAAAAAACTTAAAATTTCAAATAATTCAGTTTTTAAAATAGAATATCGTTTTTGTACTTTAATTTTCCAATAGATTACAAGGCCTATGGTACCTTTATATTCAAAGACTTTATAAAAACTTTTCATAACAATGAACGCGAGTATGGCGTTTGCGAACAGGCAGGGGGAAAAACCAAATTAATTGCTTAACAGCATTTTACCATTAGTCTTAATTGAAAGGCCAAACCAAAAAAAAAAAAAACGATAAAAATCAGAAGGACGAAGAGGTAGAGCCAATGTAGGAAAGCAATGCGCAGGTGAATATTGAATGTCAGACATAACCTGTTAATAAATTTTAATGAAAATTAATGAGAATTACCTCATACTCCACAAAAAGCAATGAATTCTAAGTGAAAAACCACTTCTAAAGTGGGACATGGCATGGCAATGCCCCTAAACATCGACTGACTATATTTGCGACTTAATTAGAACGTCACACCGCTAACCGTATTTACCGCAATATAACTGCGTTCGTGTTGACAGACGTAAAAGTTTAGTTGGTTCTGTAGTATTCATCCCTGTAGTTAATATTAAATTCTAAATTCTATTTTTCTATAACTTCCATATACTAATATATAAAATGCATTTAAATATATAAGCTTTGCTTGCCCGAAACATGCTTCTGCAGCTAGCGCACATAAGTAGGCTACAATTTAAAACGTTTAACATTAACGGCACGAAAAATTGATTTGAAATGACAAAAATGAGAAAAATAAAAAAATAATTTGTTTTTCAAATAAAGGATTTACAACAGATTTGAAGCTTTGTTTTTCAATATTTACCCTAAAAGAAGAGGTTAAAATGTTGTTCCTTTTCGCACGTGCTCCTTTTTTAATTAAGCGAGCTTATTGACAATTTTATGTATTGTATATGACGGTGTACTCAAAGCCTTCTTTGTTGAAAATATCTACAAAAAAAAAAATTCAAAATAATTAATGGAAAAATATCAACGTATTTAAAAAAGAATTTTAATTCTGCACAACAAAACCATCACACCTGTACGCGCTTATAACTAGACGCTTCCTCATTATATATGCAAATATTATATCAAGGCAATCAACATATTTTTGCGTTTGTACATCCAAAAACTGATTTTCACCGACTGAATACATTTTCCAATGAAAAATGTACCAAGCATGAATACTTCGGTAAAATTTATTATCGTTCTTGTCACGTTCCCCCTGCAATTGGCCTAGATGACAGTCCTTGCTATTTGCGGTGAATGGAATCTGAGCCTGGAATCTCGCATTAAGTTCATTTCACATAGCTGTGAGCTGTAATTACTCGTGCCATGTTACCTTCTCTGGCTGAGATTACAAGGTTATTGAATGCTCATTTCAAACGCGATTATCTAACAGAACTAATTATATAATATAATTAACAAGCGATGGTTTTAATTTCTCTAACTTAAATTGCAGAAATAAATCAATACCTCAATAATTTTCTCGCCATAAACCATTGTCGCCACATAAATCTCTCCCAGATCCATTTACTCATCAAGTAAATTTATTGAGCAGTTGAAGGCAATATACTTTGACATCTGTCTGAAATAAAAGAAGAATAAGTGTTGAAATGTCCACATCTTAACTTATTTGAATCAGAATCACCCTTGAATTTCACTCTGAGGTGTAAAAAGAAACATAGGAGTGTACCAACTGATTAAATCACATAAATAAGTTATTCCAAATAATGTATTGGGAGGAAGGGTAAATTGTCCATTTAAAAGCAACCTGGAAAGGCGTTGAAATAAGCGTTTGATCCCTTCCACTTTTGCAGAGACGTACAATTTAAGCAACTGGGGTTCTCTTTGATTTATTATTTGATTGACAGGTGCAGCAAGCCGAGACAGCGGAAAAATCAGAAGTCTAAGTTATTTTTCTTGTAGACATATTGGTTGCCTCCTTGGCAGCTTGATAACGAGGTTCAAACAGGTAAAACATAAAAAAAAAAAAAATCAAAAGCCTTTTGGGATAAAGGGAAAACGTACCTTTTATAAATAATAGAGACTTGAATCCAAGCCAGAATGGTAAGCTTTAAACTCTATTCTCAAAGTCAGTCCTACTAAATATATTAATGGCCGGAAATGGAATTGATTTATCCAGATATTGCCCCCTGCTCATCCTGTCCGCTTAGGTATGCAAATGAACTTGGTCCTAGATTTATGGCCGTGAATTAAACTTGAATGGAACTCGTCTGCAGCCTGTTGTATGAAAATCGGAAAATCGAAGAAGGTCTGAAATAATTGAAGGCACATTAAATGGTAATGCATAAATTGTTTTCAGGCCCAGCCACGTAATTTGTTTTTGCAGAGTGCCTTAAACGGAAATTGAATTTTGCAAACTTTGACCAAACCCTTTAAGGATAGCAATTAGTGGGCTCCCTAGGAGCCTAGCTGCTGGAAACGAAGGACCTCTGTTTTTTCCTGTTGACTTAGATTGACATTGGCAGTTGACTGAAGTAGGCTCAAGTTGGCACAGAACTGGGTCAATTGCGATCCGTCAGCTGGGCACCCGAGAGCCAAAAAACTTTGTATGTTCCACAGGAAGGAGAAGCATGTCGAAGCTGCTGTCGTTGCTCGAGCTTCAGTTGCTGCTGCCGTTACTGTTGTTGATGCTGATGTTGCTATTCGTTGTCACTCAAGTGTTTTAATCAATTCTGATTTAATTTTATGCCCAATTAAGTGTGAAAAGCGTTTGATGTTGGACACGAACGTGCGCAGTCCCGTTCCAGCTTCCAATGACTCCACCTCTCTCCACATCTTCTGCTTGCCAGTGTACAAAGTAAAATGCGCAAACGTGGGCTTTAAATATGCCTCTGACTTGGATGGTTGGGAGATGTGAGGCAGAGGTTTTGATTTACAGTTCGTCTCGCTTTCCTGAACTCTATTTTAAAAGCACTCGCGCGAACACCAAAACACCCACATGCAAGAGCACATAGCACACCTACGATAAAGTATATAATAATAATTTAATAACGTGTTTTTTTGTAAATGTTGTTTATGCTGCTTCCTATCTGATGGCATTTGCACCTTACACCCTGCTTTTGCTTCAAGTCGCCTCGGCTGAACTCTATATACCATCAATGTGCCCCTCTAAGTCTCTTTGATAATAGCCGCTTGCCGTTGTTGTTGGCTTGTATCACATCTTTAACAGTGGCTCAATTTTCTTCCTATGACAGAAATGAAAACTGCCGACTAGAAGTTACCCAATATTATTTACCAACAGCAGAAGCAAGAGCAAGAGTCGCAGCATCAACGGGAGACTCAAAGAGAATCCACTCCAAGCATTTTGGAAACATTAGTCTATATGACAGTCGATCCGATATCTGTATGTTTTTGGATATGTCTACAGGTAAACACAATTCCATATATATCTCAACTTTATAAAAGAAATAAAAGTCTGAAGAAAAGCTTATCAAATCCATTCGTGCTTCGTTTAAAGACTATTGTTTCCTGGCAGTGATTGTAATTACACACTACACACACTGCACCCAAGTGGATGCCTTGCAGTAAATTCTCTAGTTTATGGTGGACAAACTTTCGTGATATTCGCCTTGAGGTTTTATTCTCCCAGCGGTTGTTTGGCATCACATATGTTACGTGTGTGTGTGTGTGTGTGTGTGTGTGTGTGCACTCTTGATACATAAAACCATTTTGCGGAAATTTACGAACCTTCATCATGGTTACTTGTGGGAACCTACGTTGTTCTTGGGAACGTTCAACGTAACTAGACACCCTTGACAAATTATGGGCTTTAACAATGGCAAACTATTATTACACAAGAAATTACTTAAAAGAACTAACAATAAATTTTATACCCATAATAATTTTTAATTTATTGAAAAGTATTTTCAATCGATTCAGATACATACATAAATTTCGTTATACATGCTTGGTAATTTTGGTTTTGGAGACTGTCGGTAAGGCTACACACACTAGGATTTGAAAGTCAAAAGAAGCATGTATGTTAAAACGAATACATATACATATACATATGTGCGACACTTAAAAAGAATGGTAAATTTTGAAACCAGTCTAGGTTGTTGGCCAAAATGTTCGTAACCGGCGGAATTGCCAATGTAGGTGTGTGTGTTTGGGTGTATTTAAATTTGATGATGCGATAACTAATAAAGTTATTCTGATTGTTCTAACTGTTTAAAATACTATGAAATTTTTCACCTTCTCAACTATTCTGTTTATCTAGGTGTATTATATATTGTGCTTACAATTGAATTTTAAATTGAAATTATCTAATTCTAAGTGGATGAACATGTTTGGATTGCAAAAACTATAAATGAAACTAAAATGTGAATTATAAGACAGCTCTTTCTACAAACGATTACCTACTAATTGTTGCACACACACAACTCACATTTGCTTGTGTTTAAAATTTTGTAAGCATATTAAAAATTTAATAAGATCAAGATTGTAAAAATTTAGTAAAAGACAAATCCTTTCCCTTTGCGACATCGGTTACAGAAACTAACGCTGACATTCTACTTTCATCAGTCAAATAGGCCGGAAAACGGACAAAGCCAAAACCATGCAGTGATACAACAAGTTTGAGTACAAATATCTAACCATATTACTAACTGTTTTTTTTTTAGTAAGTTCAAATGTAAGTTAGTATTCAGTAGACAACGGTTGGTTAGGAAAAGCATTGAGTTCTTTTTATAAATGTCTGGAGCGTAGATGCGTCTGTTTGCAGGTCTTTCTATTAGATCTTTCTTTTGAGAATTCTGTCTTTCTTAAGTTTTATCCCTCTCCATCATGTGGAGGCGCAAAAGTTCCCTAACTGCATGCTGACTATATGTGTGTGTGCTTGTATGTGTGTTTTTAATCTGTTAGTTTTACTTGGTTGAGGGCTAGGCAAAGCCTAGTAAACAATTAGCAGGTTGCTCTCGTTAAATCCAGCCGAATGCCCTGCATTACGAACTATAAAATTCGATCCATCGAAATGCATGCGCTTTTCGTTACGTCTGTCAATTAACAACTATGTTAGTAATTGAAAAGTGCCACTGAATAGCCTACCTTAAGAACAAATGCGAGGTCTTGCCCAATGAAGCAGTACAATGAATGCCAAGTGTGGTCAAAGTGACGGATCCATTTCCAGGACTGGTGCGAATGAGGCCCTTATTATGCTGACGAGTCACCTTCACAAGACCATCAGCGGCTTGAACAACACGAAAACCATTAATGTCATACATCTCAGTTCCATCATCAGAACAGCTGTATGTCGACTTGGCAATCACTTCCTGTGCATCTGGCACAAATGACGGACCGTGACGTGAGTCGCTATTTAAAAGCTTGTTATAGCTATTTAAAGAATGCGTTACTTCTCATTTCTTACTCATAAAAAACTGCCAAAGTATAGTCCTTGGTCAGATCAGTGAATGTGTCAGTTGTAGTGCGAGTCCCAGCAGTATCTACAAGATAAATAAGAGCACAAGACTCGCTAGTGAAGCTCACACCCTTGTACCACATCTTTGCATATCGCCTGAGAGTATTTATAAATAAAATAAGAACCATAAGAATCATATGGATTTCGATTGCACATCATCTTAAAGAATGCCCCAATGTGAACTTACACAAAGTTGTTGGCCTTCATTCCATCATAGGTGACAATGTCTACCTTTGAGCCACTTTGAAAGATACGTCCATTTGGATGGATTAAAGCCGAGTTAGTGCCGCTGCGAGAAAGTGAAACCGCTACCATGCTGCGCTGGTTAAGCACACGCACTGCCTTGTCTAGAGTCATATCAATGCTGAGAACGGTGGTAATCATGAAATGACGAACCTTTAGTTAACTATATTACTTACCGGACACCTTCACGTAAACGAAGCTGAATAGTGCCGTTGGACATGGCTATTGGTCCCGAGCCAGGGCATGGCGGTGGTAACGGTGGTAGTGGTGGATTGTTTTCAAACTCAAAGGTATGAGCACTCAGAGGGGGTATAGCATGTGGTGGTGGTGGCATCGGTGAAGGATACTGCTGTGTGTGGTGTACAGATGGTTGAGGCTATGTTAATAGATAAAAGTTAAGGGGAAAGTTGATAGTATAGTTTCATTAAACTGATAATTACTGTACAGTAAGCGTTTCCATTATCATATCCAAATCGTCCGTAGCGACCAGTCAAACATTTATTTTCATCTACCAGGGTGTCCATATCAGGTGCATCCGCAGTTAACAGGGGCTGTGACTGGTGAATGTTCATGGGTTGAAAAGACCCTTCTGCATCGTTGGCGTTGGTCTGACTAGAGCATTCCTTGGCTATCACTGCAGTATTGGTGCCAACACTAGCACTTCCACTGTTAAGCGACATGTTACTCATGCGTGATGATACCGAAATAGCTGCATCTGACAGGCGCGCAGAAGGCTGCTGTGAGTTGTCAAATTTTTTTATAAAAGTAAATATATATTCCGTTTTTATTGTTAAAGTCGACTTACTGGTGATGGATTATTGTTGGTATAGACAGATCGTTGGCGAATACCGTTTTGAGTTTTGGTTGGTGAGCGCAAAATGCTGTTGATCTTATCGTTCATTTGGGCACGCGACAAAAAGTCCTCCGCATTAAAGATGCCCGGGCGTTCGTCATTTGAAGAGGCAGCCCCTTCTGTTTGCTGTTCTGATTGCTTTGTTTCCTCACATGTTGCAATCTGGCACTGCACTTCTTTGCTATTCGGTTTGGTAACTGGAACCATGTCTGCGTTTTAAAGTATCTATTGGTGTCTAGCAGTACAATTACACTAAAACTGGGAATGGTCTTCCGCGCAGTGATGGAGAATGCGGGAAACCAAAGATTGCTTAACACACTCTAAGGGAAGAATTTAAATTTTACTTTTTTATATTTTACTTTCTAGAGCTCTGCTCACTTCAAAAATTTGTGAAAGAATAAAATGACAATAGAAACGTCAGTGTCTAAGTAAGTTTACAAATCAATCTTCCGTTGAATCAAAACTGAAGCCTACTTTTTTTTTAATGCAACCCTACTACTACATATGTGTTGTGAAATGGTAGAAAATCTATATAACTATAAAGATTTGCTAGCTACCTCGATAGTTTAACTCTTCAAAGAGCAGGCGATGCTTTCTTTATAATAATTAAACACTCTTAAATCTAATAGCATTCCAATTGGAAAATTGCCTTACATATATATATATATATATATATATATATATAGAGTAGAGTAGTTATTAGTAGTTGTAATAAAATGTTTACAAATGACAATGGTTCAACTCTTAGCTATAGGTTCCTTCAAGAACGTACATTTGATACAGTTTTCATTATAGGTTAAATTTTTTTATTTTAACACATAAATTTCAATTAACATGCTTATAAATTTTGGATTAGTAGTATGGTCCATTCCGATTACAAGTTTTTGGAATTCGAAAGCATCAAAATTGATATCTTGAAGTAGTGTTCTATGTGGTTTTAACATGTAAATCGCTCGATCTTTTGCCATTTATATATATAATTATACATGTGCATCTAAGTGTATGTGTATATATATGTATATATTATATATGTATATATTATATATATGTATATTATATATGCATACAAATATAAATATATGTATATAAATATATATATTTATATATATACATATACATATATATTTACACATATATGTTTACATTTAAAGTTTATATTTAGTGTGTGTACACAATAAATTTAATTCCTAGAATATTAATTTTTGTGATTAACATGATTTGGCTTGCAAGCGCAACAAGCTAATACCAACTATTAAGAAATATATATATATCGTCTTAGCCAATACAATAGTGCAACGATCAGAAGGACAACTACCCCTTAATGCCACTGCCTACTAATTGTATGTAATAATTTTTCATAAATTTTTTTAGAAATTTCTTGAAATATTCACTAATATCCTCAAAATGTCTCAAAATATGCCTCAAAAATTAAAAAGCTTTCGATTTAAAATTTCCAAATGTGCAGCTATTTAAATAGTAGGCAGGGCAATGGATTTGTGCTCAATTTAACTTATTAAATTCCTACTGTTATCAAAAGCTTGAATATGAAAATATAACTAAAAACTAATTCCTTTTTTACTTCGAGACATTGCCAGACATCTAAAAGCCCGATTGGCTGAAAATAATAACACAGATCATAGATCACAGATCAGATATGCGTGAACATATAGGCTTAGAGTTAAAGATGTCAATAGCATTGCTCGCGTTATTTTACGAGCCTTATTTTCAGTTTCTTCTTCATATTGATGTTTCTTTCTTCCAATTTTCCATTTTTATCCCTCCCTACACTACGGCAGCGCGCATCGGTCCCTGAAACTGATTTGTGATGGTGTTTGTTTTAGGTGTGTGTATGTGTGTGTGTGTGACTGTGACTGTGACTGTGATTATGATATCAAGCGACGTTAGTACACAATCAAAAGGTTGTGCTCATTAAATCCAGCCGAGTGGCCAGCATTCCGAACAATGAAATTGGATCCATCGAAATGCATGCGCTTTTCGTTGCGTCTGCAAAGGTAAAAAAGAATTCATGATTTATGCTTCTTAAATGGAAATTATTGTAAAACGGATTCTACCGCAAAAACAAATGAGATGTCTTGCCCAACGAAGCTGTGCAATGGATGCTGGGTGTGGTCAAAGTGACGGATCCATTTCCAGGACTGGTGCGAATGAGACCCTTGCTATGTTGGCGTGTTACCTTTACCAAGCCGTCAGCGGCTTGAATAATGCAGAATCCATTGATATCATACACCTCATTTCCATCTTCAGAACAGCTATAAGTCGCCTTGGCAACCACTTCTTGTGCATCGGCCATAAATGAGGGACCGTGACGTGAATCGCTGAAGAAAAGAGAGTAGTCACAAGATAAAAGTTCTGGGAATATTTTCCTAATGCCTCTTACTCATAAAACACTGCCAGAGTGTAGTCCTTGGTCAGGTCAGTGAATGTGTCAGTTGTAGTGCGTGTCCCAGCAGTATCCACCAGATATATCAATGCGCATGAATCGCTAGTAAAGCTCACACCCTTATACCACATTTTCGCATAGCGTCTTAAATTCAAATTATGATGTTATGATTTGATGTGAAAATCATTGAAGCTTTTTCATTTACTCACACAAAGTTATTGGCCTTCATTCCATCATAAGTTGTGATTTCCACCTTGGACCCGTTCTGCAGGATTCGACCATTTGGATGAATCAAAGCAGAGCTAGTGCCGCTGCGCGACATTGAGACAGCAACCATGCTTCGTTGGTTCAGCACGCGCACCGCCTTGTCTAGGGTCATGTCGATGCTGGGATTTATAAACAATGATTAGAATTTTGTATTTCTTAGGTAATATCTGAGGCTTACCGAACACCTTCGCGTAGGCGAAGTTGAATAGTGCCGTTGGACATTGCAATGGGTCCGGAACCAGGACAAGGTGGTGGTGGCACCAGATTGCTATCAAACTCAAATGTATGTGAACTAGTCCGCTTGAGAGCATGAGGTGGTGGCGGCATTGGTGAAGGGTATTGTTGTGAGTGATGCATGGGTGTTTGTGGGGACACTGGGGGCTATAACATAATGAGAATACCACATGTTATTATGTCCTGTCATATGATTAAAAAAAGAGCTTACTGGACGGTAAAGGTTTCCACTGTCATATGCATAGCGTCCGGCGTAACGAGCTGTCAACGATTTGGGACCATGGTCAATAGACTTCATGTCGGATGTAACAGCGTTCAGCATCGGTTGGGACTGATGCATGCGCATGTTCGCTGTGCGTAGAGCGTTTGGGAAGCCACTTGTACTGGTCTGGCTGGAACATTCCTTACCCAACACGGCAGTATTTGTGCCCACACTGGTATATTCAGTGTTCAACGAAGTGTTACTCATGTGCGGCGATAACGAAGTCATCGAATCATGGAGACCCATAGACGATGGCTACAACAAAAAAAAAAATAAATAAAATTAAAATAGAAAAAAAATATTTCTTTATTGTATAAATTTGTAGCCAATTAAATCGTGTTTACTGTGTATTAAAAAAAAATTGAGTCTTTGTTTGAACTGTGAAAGACCTACCGGTGATGATTTGTTGTTGGTATAGACTGATCGTTGGCGGACTCCGCTTGAAGCTTTGGTAGGTGAACGCAAAATGTTGTTTAGTTGGTCGTTCATATGGGCACGCGATAAGAAGTCCTCCGCATTGAAGATGCCCAAGCGGCCGCTATTGGGAGTGTCTGGTGCCTCCTGCTGTTGCTCTGGCTCTTCGGATGTGCCATTCGAACTATGCACTTTTTTGCCATTTGGTTTTGTAACCGGAACCATTTTTAATTTTTTTTTGGGTTTTGGTGAATTGTGTTTTAAAATAAATATGGCTCGATTGAATTCAATACAGCGCACGGGACGGACGGAGAATGCAAGGAAACCAAATATTGCTCGACACAACGACTCACAGAGAGGAATTTAATTTTTACTTTTTTTATTTTCTACTTTCAAGAGCTCCGCTCACTGCGAAAATTTGTTGGAGAATGACTTGCTTCGAATGCGTTCCTTACATATAATTAATTTAGCCGATTCGTCGCCTACTTGTTCAAAAGTCAACAGCAAATCGGATATGCCTAGAATAGGCCGGTGCTGGTAAACGCACCTACAATTCCAGTGCTGGAAAATATCAAAATAAATGCCAAATATTAGAATGTAATACATTTTGTAAGCACATCAAGTTTAATTCAACGATTTTAGGCCTGCAGGACATCGGCCATTGGCAAAGTACATTTCTTCAAATGGAGATGCCTTATGTTTTCCCAGTGGCGTCTTTAAAATTAGTTCCCAGAAAGTCTCAGAGAATTGACGGCCAACGATGGCTTAACCCTAGAGGTAGGTTTTCCAAACATAATTGAATTGTAGATGAACTTAAGCAACAACAATCTCAGGGAAAATTGCCATCTGCTTTTCTTTTGCTCAAATGGATAATGGATTCAAAGAGCTCAGAGTTGAGTTCTGACAAAGAAAACAATCTTTTATATATTAAATTATATAAAATATACAATATATATTTTTATGAAACTGCACTTCTCTTTAAATTGAAACAAGTTTCAGAAAAGTTCCGAAAAAAGTGAACTTGGCCGCCTTGTGCCCTTGTTGACAAGGGAAGCATCAGTTTAGATGGCAAATTGACAAATTGGCTCAATTGGCAATATTCATGGTTGCTTGGCATCCTCTATATTTTTGTGGCCAAGAACAGGGCCTCCTGGTGGTTAGCATCGAGTGCTTCCGTGACAAGTGAAAGTGTTCAATGGAAATTAACCAAGACATCAATTAGCATAATACAACTAACACACTACGTACAGTCGGTCTCCTTCAAGTTGTTTATTTTATCTGTGAGGCTAAACGCCCCTGAACTTCCCCCAAAGAAATCTGGTGACAATTGAAAATCGGATATCGACAATTGTTTTTACCAATTGCAATGACTGTTCAATTGGTCAGGTTTAGTTTTACTTTTGACACGTTCCCATTGATTGGTTGATTTATTGTGTTTTAGCCTGGCTAATGGGCGCATTGACTCCTTGCATTAGTTGGCCATCGGCCCACGCAAAAACTGACCATTCAAATAGTTATTTATTTTTGTCACTATTTTCATTTTCATTTTCTTTTTCATTTTTTTTTTCGTTTTTCATTTTTCATTTTGCATTTTCAATTTTAGTTTCGGTTTTGTTTCTATCAACGCTTTCATTTTTATTTCGACTGTCAACAGCAGCGAAATATTTCTGAAATAGTTTATATTTTTAGTAGTTGAGTTCATTAAATGCAGTTGCATTTTAAGTAGCTGCCACCCACGGATTGCTTTGACTCAGTTTGCGAGTGTCCAAAAATACTGTTTGCAACATGCGTTGCATGCAATTTGAATTCTGAACATTACGTTTACATTTGTCCACCAGCTCCTCGTGTACGGGACAGCAGTCAGAGGCATTTGCCGGTGAATGCCAGTGCAATACGGAAATTCATTTACTAGAAAAAAAAAAAAAAAAATCAACGTTTTTCATTTCTGCCGAACAAATTGGATAACCTCCTTTTTTTATATATGTACATGTATATGTATATGTATGTATAGAGCATACAAATAGTCAAACGCACACACACACACACTTCTCCCCCTCGACTGGCGTTTTATCAATTCGTTGACAGCCGTTTTTGAAAGAAAGGTTTTGGAATGTTTTTTTTGAAAATGAATCTCCTTTATGTTTTTTGGAGGTGTTCAGTTGGATTTCATTTTGGCCAAATCTGAATATTGGGCTGTTGCGCATTGTTTGCAGCTCTTTTAATTAAACAGAATGTTCATTGGGACGGCCATAAGCAGAGTGTTCAAATATGCAAATTGAAGTGTAACACGATAGACCCTTCAATTTCATTGAAAATAATAAAGAAAAATGCTTAAATTTCCACATTTTCCTTTTTACAAAAAAAAAAAAAAACACAAATTTTGAAACGAATGAAAGCAGGGATTGGCTTCATGCTCAGGTTTAAATTATTTTGCTGTCGGTTTCATATAAAATATGGCCAGAGTCATATAAAGCCGAATTGGAATCCTTGTATAAGATAATCCTGCTTTAAATTTGTGGTAGACAAAATTAAATAAAATTTAAAAAATTTAAATATTATAATAAAGTCAGTTTAATGTCAATGAATGAATAAAGTAATAAAAAAAATTCTGCACACGTTTAGCTGGACGCACCAGGCGAAGATTCCATCTTCAGTGCGTGCTGCTCCATGGAAGATATTTTTGGTTAGTTTTCATGTTAGATGAAATGCGATTGAATAGAAAACTACAAATTGTGCAATGGTACGGAAAATAGCGCTGCTTCCAAGTGAAAACTGAGGAAAAACTAAAAATCTAAAAAACTATTTTCGTGGCGACAAAAAATTTATCGTCATGTCAATGAACTGTGCACTGCATTGGCACACACTGCATATGGATGCATGTGTGTGTGTGTGTGGAGGAATGGGTGTATGGAAATGCTGGGCAGAAAGATGAAGTGAAGACTTGTCATCGGTTTGGAATTCATAGGACATGGATGACACAATGACGTCAGATGCGGGCAGGCAAAGCACTCAGCAGTTGATAGAGAACTTATGGTGCAATTGAAATGGTTAATGGAAATGGAAATTTATAAGAAAATTCCTTAGCTTGGCTTTAGCTGCTTTAAACCTATTTAAATGTATCGCATTTATTTATTTATTATTTTTTTTTTTCTGCAATTTGCATAAAAAACAATTAACACAGACGCAAGTGGCGCCTGACACTTCCATATGAGAAATTAATTGATTGTCATCATCATCAACGCTCCGTCCCTTATATAGTGTAGATATGTATGAATAAATAAAAATATATATTTATATATAATCGAAAATGTGGATAAATAAATATATATGTATGTATGTATGTATATATTATTTTACGATTAATAAGTGTGGCTGTACATATAAAAATATAGGGTAACGCCATTCATTGGCATCTTTGTCGAGAATCAATGCATTAAACTCACATTCATATCCGCAATAAAAGTCTTATTCATATATTCATATGAATATAGCTATATTCGTTCGATTCGAGTGATGATTGCCGGTTGAACTTTTAGCTAACAACACGTGAATTTGGTTGAACTCCTCATCCTCATCCTCCTTTTAGCAGGAACTCATATTTATACACAACAACAACAACAACAACAACAACAACAAAAGAAAAATTGTATATTCATATTTAATTGTTGCGGCTCGTTTGGGTTCTGCTTGAACTTTTGGATGATGACACGTGCCTTCAAGAAGTCACATTTTAGCTTCCATCAGCGACGTGGCGTCGTTCCAGGCATTCCCGCAAGTCAGAATTGTCACTCTTTTGGTGTTTTTGGGGCCATCATAAATCGCGTAAAGCTCATGAAACTTGAGTGACTTTTGTTTACACAGACGTCCCATTGGGCGAGCCGTACTAATCCTCCGACATCGCCGGCTTGTCGGTTTGTCAAATGATTCATTGGGATTTCCTGGAAGTGCCCGTCGACACCAGCGCGCGGACCAACGGACAGCGTGTTAGACTTGGACTATGGTTACTAGTTTACCAAAATAGACGAAAAGTGTGCCCAAGTGAGATATATACCAAGAACGCACACACACACACACACACATGTATATTTATATAATATATACACACAAATACATAGGTGGACGGCAGTTCATCTTTTGTTTGACGTCATCAAGCGCTACGCTTGCCAAATGCCTCACGCAGCGGCGCCCACATAGCCGGTCGCTAGATTCTACCCCTTTTGGTGGGCTCTTAACGTGGCCGCCACTGCGCCAGTCTAAGGTGTGCTAAGAGTTGGAGGAGGAGCAGATCTTTCGTAAGATTTAATGTATGCTGGCGCACTGCCCGTTTGTCAAACAAAATTTTACGCTTAATTTGAACGGCAAACATCTGAGGTGACGTTGTCGTTTCTACTTTCATTTTTTATAAAAATGGGTCAAAACATTCATCAATAATAATTACACTGATAAAGAGATTTGGATTTATAATTTGTCATAAATAAAATCGATTGAATTAATTCGACTAATAAATAATTCAAAAACTACTTCTCTATCTGGAATTGTAAACGGTTACTTGTCCCCTTTGGGGGCCCATACCCCATACCCCCTTTGGTATGTGTTTGATAAAATATGATAAAAACTCAATAAACTTTTTTTTAAGTGTACAGCTAATTATTTTACAAAGGTCGAAACAATGGATGTATCTATATATAAACAAAAGTCATCAATTTAAATACATCCTTCAGACTTCATGGTATAATTTCATACATTGCCGAGTTCTCAGAACTGTTTTCTATAATTCTCTATATTATATGAGGTAATTATTTTTAAATATATTCGAAAAATATATATTTAAGGGGAACTACCTAAAAACTCAGCCCATTCATAAATAAAAATCATTTTTTTTTTTTCTGGGATAAAAATTTACTTTTTTGGCTGATTTCAGTTTCATTGTTGAAGCCAAAATCTTTAAGTTACTTTAATCAGAGTTAAGAACGCGCCTCTTGGGCACATACATACATATGTATATGTTTAATCCACGCCCACCATTTGCACGCTCCAGTTCTTGGGGTAGGAACCGAAGGAGCGGGCGGATTGCTCTTTCTGCCGTGCAGTGCACGGGCATAAATCACGAGACTTTTAGTCGAATGTTCCGCCTTCTTTGACTTTGCCTCTGCCTCTGCCTCTGCCTCTGCCTCTGCCTCTGCCTTTATCTTTATTTATTTATTATTTCTTTTCTTTTTTTTTTGCTGTCGCTGACACGCTCGATTTTTAATTTTTTTATATTATAAGAGATCGTGTGTTCTTTTATTTTTTTCTTTCCTTTTTGTTTTCTTAATATTTATAACACATGCACTGCGGTTGTGCAATTTGTAAAATGCTTCCCTCTTCGTACAATTGTTTTCACTCAGAATTTTCTCCGATGGATTTATTCTTTTTCTTTTTTTGGCAAATGGGCAACAATAAATAAAATTATTTTTAACGCGTGTGAAACAGAAGTTGCTACCTTCATAGCACATGAGAGATGCATATACCCGATGGCAACAACAAGGTGCACAACATTTGTTTTTATCAACGGGCGTCTGGGTGTGTGCAATAATAATGACTATGACTTCATATAACTGGGGGAAGCTCACTGCGAAATAGCCAGCAAAATGGCTGCATAGTTTCCGGTAGAGATGACGCTTTGTTCCCTCCGACCACAAGGGACATGACCGGAGAAAGAAGACGGCCATAGACCAGCGAGACTAGGGACCGAATAACGAAGACCGGAGACGAGAGACCAGAGACTAGAGACGAGAGACCAGAGACGAGAGACCGGAGACGAGAGACCAGCGACCAGCGACCAGCGACCAGGGAGCAGGGACCAGAGATTGGAGACGGAAAACGTACTGAGACGCTGAGGAATTCCGACTGAGTTCTGAATGGACAAGTTCAATGCACTGCGAGCAGCCAATTCCATCGAAGAAGAAAGGGATGGCAGCCATTGTAATGCCAATTGGCATTAAATAGAACCAACTATTGCTCGTCTGAATACACACACACACACACATGCAATTCATATGAACACCCGCAACCCGCATAACCTATCCACAGGACCACAAATTGCGGTCGTCAATGGATAAGTTTAGTGCACGCAGCGACAACTAAATGGAAATAACGTCGAGGCAGTCATTGAACGCCATCGCTTCCCTGTCTCCCGCTGTCTGGTAATGTCTCGGCACACAAAACTGTCACTCCCAGTCATTTATGTTTATATCTAGGGTAGCGACAGGATTGAAAGACAAACGAAGTAAATTTACAATGTGGCACACACACCTTTCAGACAGTCACTGCGCAGCTGCCTCCCCCACTCCATCAAAGGGGGGCTGGGCAACGCTTACAGAATATATATAAATTAAACAATTCCCGGCGTATTTCATCTCCGTTGTACTTTATACACACTCACACTTAATACGTGTGTACGATACATAGCTCTTAAGATGTCTTAAGTGCGCCAATCCCTAAGGTAGGATTATCTTAAGTAGCATATTCCGGTATTGTCCCTGACCCAGTCCAGCTAACTGGTGACCCGAACAAAGCCAGACGGCTCACAGCCATAGATGGAGCTAAAGAAGTCGACGCCAATCAAATCCTCACTATTGATGTGCATTAATGGACCACCGGAGTCCCCGCTGCAAAAGGATTTCTTGCTGGGCATATGGCAACACAGATGACCTTTTCGAATGCCTCCACGTTGCTGTAACACTTTTGGCACTCTTCCACATCAAACGTACTATACTACAGCGTATCCGAGATGACAAAGCTCCATTGAGAAGTTAAGCCCCAGCCAGAGGCGATTGCCTTCTGGTCGGCATAGCTGTGGTAGCTACTGGCCATGGAAGGCAAAGTGTTTTTATTGATGAAGCCGCTAAACGTAATAACCGGTTTATTGATCAAAGCGATGTCATTAGTGAGGGGACGCGAACTATAATCGGGATGCTGCACCTGCCTTCGCTGCCATCATCACCACCTGGTTAAGCTTGGCAGTGGCTCGCACAGTGGCGCCGTAGGAGATAACCACATTGTCAGAAAAGCCAATAAGCTAATTGACCTATAGACCACTCACTCGTTCGAACAATGGGCAGCGGTTATGGCCCACTGATTGCCATTGATGGAACCGCCACAGAAATAATTTTCACCTCTGCCCCTCCAGAAACTAAGTTCCACCTGATGGGAAAATTGACCTTCTGCATTACCTCCGCCATTTGTTATTCTGGCCTGCAGCCTTTGCGCGGTAATCAATGGCTGCCCATCCGACGGAGCGGAGCGGCACCAGCAGTGACAAGCGCCAGCAAAAGAACTGAAAACGCCTTCATGTCAATTGCTGGACAAGTAAAGCTTTTCACTCCTGGAAACACCTTGGTTTTGTGAAGATGTACACCTAAGTTCTTCCTCTTTTTGCCATCACTAAAGGTCACACAGTGCACTCTAATCGAATCAGTCTTCGGATCTTTAAAAATAGATCCAAAAATACCTCAGTATCAAAATTAAATTAAATATGTATAGAAAAGGATATTTTAGATTGCAGAAATAAATCGTGTTAGATCTGAGTTCCGTTTGATGATAAATAAATCGACTTAAAGAAACTTAAAATATTTTTATAAACTTTTGAATAATAGGAATAATTCTTGAAGGATTTATATTATATACACATACATTATATATATTTGTATATTTAACTTGTATTTAAAAAGTTTGATCTATATAAATACCAACTCAAAAGTGAGATTAAACTCAAGGCGTACTTCGACTTGCATTAAATTTTTTAAATTATTTTTAGTCAAAAAAAAAAAAAACTAAAAAAATGTATACCTCACTTTGGATCTGATTTTCTTTCGACTTCGACTTGCATTAAATTTTATAAATTATTTTTAGTCAAAAAAAAAATTATTAAAAAAATGTATCCCTCACTCAATAAAAAAAAAATTGTTTATATTCTCTCTTATAAAAAACAAACCCAATAAATTTAATTGCTCTTAGGCAGATTATCCGACTTTTATAAGTGTATCCCAATAGAAAGATGATTGATTAAAAACAATATTTTAAAATATCATTTAAATTGATATCTATGAAAATTTAAACGTTTTTTAAATATATCTAAAGATCGGCTGTTCGTTATTTGACACTCGAATATTTTTGTTTGTTGTTCGTCAAGATTTCCAATTTCGAATGGCAATTGCTGTCTAACCCGAAGAAAACTCAAAAAATCTTGTCAGAACAGGAATGGGGCGTGTCGTGAGTTGTGTTTTCTATTTTTTATTTTAGACGTATGCATTGTATGTGTGTGTGTGTGTGTGTGTGTTAGAATGTTTGGAACAACGGGAGAGCGGAGGGTAGCTGGGATTTGTTTGCCTTGCAAACATTTTTCGTGTTTTTCCAGAGCGCCAAAAGCATGTCAAGGAGGGAAAAGCACAGTAAAAGCAAACGAAACATCAAAATGTCAACGACAGCGGCGGCAACTGTCAAGCGAGTTTTACTGCAGTTGCTGTCGTTGTTGTTGTTTTTGTTGTTGATTTTAGTCATGGCAACTTTAATGCTGAAAATTCAACAAGCAAACACACCAAAGTACGCATACACGCACACACACGCACACACACGCTTCCTGCCAATAAAAAGCTGACATTAAAAACTTGTGATTAATTTTGCATATTTGAAGTTGTGAGCCACCCTGCGAAATGAATTTTTTATGCCTGGCGCTGTGAAGCACCCTACTGAATTATCGATTTAGGTCACTTAACGCATTTTCCCCACTAATATTAATCAAGCCCGTAGTTAGTACAAGGCTAAGTGCTAGTCAAGCTCTTCGACTATTGGGTGGCTATAATGAGCCATGACAGGCTACAATTGCCGTACTTAAGAACTTCCTTTCGAGTAGAAGTGGGAGGGAATGGGGGCAGTGCGTTGAGAGTTGAGTTGAGTTGTGCTTGTTGAGTTAAGAAGTCCTTAGTCCTTTAAGTCGTAGGTCGAAAGACACAATTCATTTTGGGCTCTTCATCACGAACTTGGGTAAATACACACAACACCCAAACGAGGCTCAAGTTAATATCTTAATCAAAAGCCCGGGTCCGGGTTTTGGTTTGGATTTGGGTTGGGGTTTGGGTTTGGATTTGAGAACTTTAAGACTGAGTGTATGGGACTTCGGCAATTAAATGCATAAAAACGTGGAGCTGGGCTCGAGGTTAATTATTTATTTATTTTTATATTTTTTATATTTATGATTTTATTATTATGTTCTGTGCTTATTCTGAACAGTTTTATGTCACTTTTGCACTTGACTTCTTTCGGCTTTCGGCTCTCGGGTGGCAAAAGATTTACATAAAACTGTCGTCAAATGATGGGGCGGATAGACAGGCCGAAATGTGCTATTAGCTGGAATTTATGTTTGCTTTTAACGCGAGTTTAATTTGTTTTAATTAGCTGGCAATTGAAGGTCCTTCTGCTGGCCCCCGTGTCGAACATACACACACACACATATATATAATATATATATATACACAATTAACGGTCAGCATGTGGGTGTTAACGGAAGTTTAGTGGCTGTCCAACCTCGAGGACCTCCTTAGTTGTCAAATTTCTATGCATTGACAAATGCCACAACATGAGAACGAACACATACAAATGCACACGGTGCACTCATCTAATTACCTGTTCGACCCTTGGACCCTCATCTTTAATTTGACGCTCCCCATACCATCCCCACACACAGACCGCACAGCTACTAAAAGCGTTTTAATTGGCTGCTGGCGGCATTTATTTCATTCATCAGACATTAGAAGTGTCCTTTTCGCCATATCGCATCGCATTCATTTGACGCTAATTACAGTTACATAGGAACAGTAACAGCGGCAGCAGCAGTTGTAGGATGTCCGCCCGTGACCTGAGGCATCCGTTTTTTCCAGGTATAATGGCGTTGTGATTGCTCGCACTCCCGCTTCCAGTTCCAACGGCTGTGCTGCCACCTCCGGCTCCCGTGCCACCAGTCCCAATGATGCGTCCGTTGTGTCCATTACACAGATTCTGTTGACAGGAGCGATAGATGTACCGAAATGATGAATCGCTTCTGACGCCGTTCAGCATCTACGATGTATATATAAAATTATATTCCTTTCCTTCCGATAGCTATCCATACTCACAAGCGGCTTATCCTGGCATTCACGTGAAAAGGAAATGACTTTGCTTGCATTGTTCTGCCGGGGATATTGTGTACATAGAAATATGAAGAAGTTGAACGGAAAATATTTCAGGAAGTTTTCCAACCATGGCCAAGGATGTGTCTTTGGTGCGCTTTAAGGACATGAATATCTGTGTGTGTTGTGTGATTGAATCAGCATCGGCTGTGCCTTAATTTCGTATCCCTTTTAGGATTAAATAAAGCTGCTGCATTTATATTCAGATCCTTCGTCCTACCAATTTTATCACTAATTGAGCCCTTTACGACATATATTATTATGGACGTGTTACTTGTTGATACTCGAGTTCATGGTCAACGGGCTGAATGAGCTTTTCGCTGGCTCATCATTAAACCGGCTGAAGATAAAGTTTTAATTGCATTATAGCGGACCATCAATGGAAATGAGAAACTGAGTCTTTGCAGATGCTTCACCATCATCAGCGCCGCAGCGCCGCAGCGCCGCAGCGACAGGCGGCTTTTTGTGCCTTGAGCCTGGGAGCTGCAGGAGTTACTTTTTGTTCATTTCCCGCTGCCGCATAGCTTCTTTGATCCGGCAAATTCAATAACAAAGAGTTCAAGGCTCTTCGACTAATGAAGCGCTGGCAAATGTTTATTTAACTCGATGGGAAAAAAGATACATGCATACGCATATTACATGTTACATGTACATAAAGATATATACATATACGTATATATTTATATATGAAATGGGCGGATAGGCGTCAGATCAGCTCCGACGCCCTGACGCCCTGACGCCCTGACACTCTGACGATAGCAGACAAATGAGAACGACAAAGTTAACATTGACTTTGGCCAAAGGATAAACTGGATGCCTAGCCAAAGGGGTGTTGAAACGGAGGTAGGGGAAGTTAAAGAGCAACGTATGTCTGTACGCGGTGTGTGTGTGCGTGTGTGTGTGTGTGTGTCGTTCTGCACGGTTGAAGCGGCTTTTGTGGCTTTTATACGCCTTTCTGGCTTTCCATTAAATTATGGTAATGGATTTTTTATGCACTCACATTTTTTTTTATTTTATATTATTTTTTTTTTTTTTTTCTGGTGACAAGAGAATCTCTTGCGTTTAATTTGTTTTTACGCCTAAAACTCAAGCACAAAAGCTCCAACGTCAACAGACTCTGATTCCATGCTCTTCTTCTTATTTGCATTTGTGCATAAAAACAATCCCCTAATACCCCCAAAAAAACAAAAACAAAAAGAAAAGCCAATGACAGAACTACCCCTACACAGTGCCATAAGTATGTAGTAGAGTGTAAGATTTAGCCAGCCATTCAACCAGTGAGCCAGCGAGCTAAATACTTCATCAGTGCCAGGACTTTCTTACACGTTTCCACCCTAGCTATTTATATGCCAAGTTCTTGGTGAAAGCAGCAGCTTAATGTCCTCCGAAAATACTCCTAGTCCTGGCTTCACTTTTCCACAGCAAGTGCCGTTTAAATATTCTATTTAAAACTTACCAAAAAGAGTCAAGGACTATGTGCGGCAAGCTGGATATATGCTCAAAATTTAACTCAAAGGAGTTAAGAAATTTTTTCAGCATACGATCCTTAAATATTGAAATTCTTAAAACAAGAAGTTCAGCTTGAAACTTGCCTACAAAATAAAGTAAATTTAAACAGGTATATAGACACTTCCAAAAGCAACACTTCAAAATCACATTAAATATTTAAAAGTTAAAAAGAAATTTCAAAATTTTTAAAATAAATTTACTACCCAAATTTATGCAGTTTTTAAACATAAAGCAGGTCCTTGTTGTATTAAATATAAATTAATATTCGTACATTATACCAAGCTTATATAAATTTGTAAGTTATCCTTTGACCTAAAGGTCATAGGGAGAC
Organism: Zaprionus lineosus; assembly: GCA_035044505.1. Lineage (NCBI taxonomy): Eukaryota > Metazoa > Arthropoda > Insecta > Diptera > Drosophilidae > Zaprionus > Zaprionus lineosus. The sequence goes on from JAWNNX010000324.1 coordinate 285,320, forward strand.
AAGTGCTGACCAATTGCACACGAATGTAATTTTAAAGGGCACTCAAAAAGAATATGACGACTTGTGTCTACTCGTTACTCATACGCCACATGTGCCACTAGCACATCATATATTCAATTACAGTGCAGAAGAAGTGATGGACGAGTATGTGGGAGTGTGAGAGTGTTAGAGAGTGTGTAAGTATGGAAGTGTTTGTGTGTGAAGAGCTTAGTTTAATAGCTCCACTGGCTTTGTAAGTTTCGCTAATTTGTTAGCAAAAAGCCCAAGTTTTGGCAACAAAGTTGCCGAAAACATAACTTTTCAGAGTTGCACGAAGAGCCGAAAATAAAAATAAAAATAAAAAAAAAAAGAAGGAAAATGTGGTAAGCTGGCGGTGCAGCAGCCACATTGTTGCGCCTCAATCAGCCAGCTGTGGCTTCAGCTTGAGTTCGTGCACACTTAAGCTGGTAATATACGAGCTTTGTGCGTTGCATGATGATGGCTTCGTTGAAGCATTTTGTATGTTATGTTGCTTACTACTTGCCACATGCCACCACCAAAACATTCACATGCCAAACTACTCACTATCGCCTCCTTCCGCACTGTCAGACAGTACTTCCTTGTGCAGTTCATGACCCGCACGGCACTAGAGTTCGTCACACAGGAGGCATCACTCTGCTGCATTGAATAGCTGCAGTTGTAACACTGCAAAGCTAAAATTTAATACAAAAATAGTAAAAAAAATAGAAAAAAACAAAATAAAATAAAATAAATTTATAAAAAGATTTAACGATAGAGAAAGAAAAATACAAAAGTCTAAGAACATCAAATCAAAAATATTGAACGAGGTCATGACGTTGCCTTTCGCTTTCTAAAGATGATCAACATGATCGCCGTTATAATAATGAAGATGATAATGACGATGATGATGTTGGTGATGGGGATGATGGCGATGGCGATGATGATGTGCTTTTCTTAGATTTTATTTATAGTCAAGCAGCACAAGATCTATAAAAACACAATGTTGTATTTTTCTATTTTATTTAAATTTATATTTTTTTTTTCAAATTAATTGCATTAAAGTGAGAATTTTGGCAACAGACTTTCTGTCTATCTGCCAAGTGGCACGACAGCGTCCTCGACATGTATCTATCGATTCTGTATATTATTGTATGCGTTTCCCCTCCTCTCTTTCTCTTTGTGTAATAACAATGACGTCAATAGACATCAACCAAAAAAAAAAAAAAAGCAACAACAACTACAAAAACAGGGACAACAACAAAAAGCCAAACAAACAAAATCAAAAACATTTAACAAGAATAGCAACAGGCAGAGGCAACGCCTAGAAATTTACAAAGCAGATTGCACGACACGAGACATGGAGTCTTCGCAGGCGAATTTAATATTAAATATAATTTTTGATAAAACGAATACTCCACACACTACATAACTAGAAGGCACCCCACTGAAATCTGGAGGGCAGCTCTGAGGTTGTAGCTGACGCCAATTGAATGAGGAATTTAATTAATGGCAACGTTAATCAACATTATCGACCACTTCGGTAATTAATTACAGTTCATAAAAATAAAATTTGCATTCAACTCAATATGGTTTTTATTACTTCGTATAGGGTATTTATAGAACCGGATAAATAATATCTTGGCCCGGTCTGAGACCTCAAACGACCCTGTGTGCATTTACAGCAAGCGATTGTCCAACAGCTGGCGCAGCTTTTCTACCATTCGTCGTACCCCTCCTCCCTGCCCCCAGCACAGCCCCTCGAATTGCGCTCCAACTAAAACTATAATAAAAATAATGATCTGTGCTCTTTTAATAGGCCTTTACAAATATACAATTTCGCCGTAAAATCTCCGACGTATTGAAATTAGCGTTCAAAATACAAGATTATTTTTAACGCACTTTTCTGCATAATTCGGTGCATGAAAAGATCCTTAATAATTGGCACGCTTCATTTCGGGGTATTCAAAGATCAGTCATTAAACTCGCGTCATTTATTCGCGCGAAATAGCACCTCAACGATCGAAATTAACTTTGTGCACAGTGGGGCAAATCACAATGAATGCGCCAGACAGTCAACTGATGAGCAGACGAATAACTTTTGTTGTAATTAAAATATAGAGAAATGATCAATAATTTACAATTATAATTAAGTTTAACATGCAGCAAGTTAATAGCTGACAAGCTTATGGGTTTCCTTATTAAGTGCATAAAATATTTACTTTGCCCTACCAAGAATTAATAATAAAATAATAAGTAAATAAAAACACAAACACGAAGCTTAAAAACTAATTTATCATAAATATATAACACCCTCAGACGGGCTAGTCCCACGGTTATGCCTGATCTATAAATACATCATTATGTAGTGTGATTTTTAAGAAATGATAAGTTTCATCTTTTGTGTAGCAATCGATAAATTAAATGCGGTCACACTGAAGACTGGCGTCGACAGCTGAGGATTGGCCATAAGTTATATACTAAGTGGACAGAAACACAAGAACACAACTTTGATTTACTTCATATATATATACAAGATATTAAGATACATATAAATATATATATCTTTGTATGTATCTTAATATCTGCTATTAAGAACAACTAAAAACACACTTAGTAAATTTGCTATAATGAAATATGACACAGTAAAAAAAAAACAATTAAACAAAACGTGCCAAAAATTCAAAAAAAAAAAAAGCATTTAAATTCACCTAATTTCTCGTTTCCGTTTATAAATCAGAATGATTATTAGATGTTTTTTATTACTAAATTAGCAACTTAATTTAAGAGGAAACGAAATATCCGGTTTAATATTTATATAATACTTAAAAAATACCATGACACATTGGCGTTTGATTTCCCTTGATACTGACCATTACTAACAATCGCAGAGCTGAGGATGAGAGTCACGAGGAAAAGCGAAATGTTTGGTATGTTTGGAAGTTCAAGCATCACGGGATGTTTCAGATGTTAGACTAGATCAGAGGCTGGAGCAGGACTGAGGTAAATGGAAAAAGTTGTCCAAGTTCTGGCCAATTGGCTTTTGATTGTCTGGTAACCGATGTTCTCTTAAGTTATGATTGTTGTACGGATGGGTGGGTGGTGGGGGGCGTGAGATGATTGTATCTTATCTGACGACGAGTGTTGATAAGGTCTTTGGTCTCTCTTTGCTTACATCGAATGCAACTTTATTTGAACTGTAATTATTGGCAATTCACTCTATAAGTCACTTTTATCTATAAACTTATTCTATTGTTTCTGTTTCTTTTTGTGTGTGTTTTCGCAGCCTGAGCGGTATGTCCCCGGCTCTCCCATCTTTCGCGACAGCAGTCCAGGTCCCCATGCCACGCCTACAACGCCTATAACAGTTGCGCCCTCAGCAGCAACGACGAAGACGGGCGCCTCACCCACCTCCAGGAGTCGTGGTCAAGGTAAATAAGTTCTAAGTAGGTTCTTGTTCAGTTCAAAGTTAACTCACTTTTTTTTTTTTTTTTTGTGTTTTGGCCTGATTTTTTTATAAGTTAATGTTCCCTTTTCGACCGTCACAACACTTGGCCGCACACACACACACACACACACACATACACACGCACGCATGTTCTGCTGTGTTGCTTCTCAACGCTTGACATACTTTTTGTGACAATTTGTGTAAATAAAACTGGAAGCATGTTGGAAAATTTGACTCGAAATGCTCGAATCCAATGGGGCGAATACGCAATATATAAAAAGATTCGTCATATTGCAAATCATTTGGGTCAGAGGCTTCTACTCCATGTTCCTGAACAAGATGGCGACTAAGTGACCTTAAGATGCCACATAAATAGCGGAAAAGTTGTTGTTGTTGTTGTTGTTGTTTTCACATATTTGGGCATCGCCGTTGCGATAGTTCCTAGAATATACTCGAATTTACATTGAACAGAGCTGCTTACATAGCTACAGGTAAACATGGCAGAAGCAACCACAGTACAACAGTACAACAGTACAACAGTACAACAGTACAACAGTACAACAATAGCAACAACAAACACAACTCATCACCTCACTGTCCAGGAATAGTCCAAGTAGAAACCAGACACACGTTAGACGAAAAATGCAGCTTAATTATCTATGGAATTTGATTATTCGATATTATTATTATCTCAATGCTCGATTCTTTGAATAAATATATACGCTGTGAATGTGTAAATGTATGTGTGTTCGTGTGTGTGTGTGAATGTATTTGTTTTGTTTTTCTCGAAATCTTAAATCTGTTTACGTGCCGAAATCCAGCGGGCGGCGTTTCCGTGCGCGTAAAGGTAAAGTACCCGGTGGGAAAATCGTCTCCAAGTCCCAAACCCCTTAATTCCCAAAGGTATTTGAGTCACTAACTTAGTGTCTCTGTATGTGTGTGTGTGTGTGTACGTGCAAGTGTTGATGTATGTGTATGAGTGGGTGAGTTGAATGAGCTGCGTGTATCACGCTAGAATTTATCGATTTTATTTGTTGATTTAGAACGTGCGATTTGTCCGACCCGATTTCTGGTAAAACCCACTGACAGTTAACTCTCCAGGGAGCTACCACATATCGTACGGCGTGCGACTATCTAAAGAGTTGGAAGCTTAATGGAAGTGACTTTAAGTGTCTTTAATATGTCAGGTTTAGCTTAAGGCTCTTAAAATGTACAGCTTTAGGAGCTTAAGACTTGACAGGATTTAGGTTTGAGTTTTCAGAGTTCCAGAGTTCACACATCGAAATGTAAAGCTTTGGCTTACACACCTAATGCTAAGCTTAAGCGGCACCTTTTATTTTTGAAGATTGATAACTGGATAAAGAACCGGAAAACTTTTGAATTAAATCACAATTTTTATTTGATTTTCGAATATTTTTTGTAGCCATGACAATATCCGTTTCACATGCAGCACAGGGCAATGTCACGGCCTCAAAGAGCACCAACAACAATAACAACAGCAGCCAATCGAAGCAGCTGCCCACCTGCTATATGAGCACACGTTCAGCGGCGATGATGGCACTTGCACTGGGTCAAAAGTCCAGTGAGAAGACATCGTGTGCTGCTGTAGCAGCAGGCACCAAGCAGTCCACGCCCAGCAACAGTTCCAATGTCTCGCCACGCGTTAGCACTAGATCCGTGTCTAATATGCGACCTACTAGCCGAGCCACGCCTACTACTACACCTGCCACCCCTATAAGCACAACTACGGCAACAATTACTTCTACAACTATGTCTACGTCCAATTCCTCACCCACGTCCAAAACCTCATCCACTTCCAAGCCATCGACGCCAACAGCAACCCGGGCTGCTGCCCAGCTAAACGGCATGGGCCTTCTCTCTGGCGGCAGCAACTCCAGCGGATCGGACAATGATGGCTTCAGCACTTCTGGTTCCTCGACAGCAACAGCTCTACGTCGTCTATACTTCAAGAGCGGACGCAGCATCAAAAACAAAATCAATTCTTCCACGTCGGCTGCACCGCCCAATAGTTTGCCCATGAATGCCGTGTCCAGTGCCTACCACAACTCCGTGAGCGGTGCAACGGGCATGCATTCCATGGGTGTGGGTGGAGTTCCCAAGGTGGGTATCCGGTACTTTAAAAACACACCTTTCAACTGAACAATAAATCCAGTTGTTAGTCCTTCGTGAAGGAGAAAAGTTGCATATTAGTTTCCAAGTTTAAACTGCACTTTCCGGTTTCATTTTCAGCTCGTTGTGATGGGAACCTCGTCGGCCTCTATTCCGGATACAAACATCAATACATCCACGGACTCTGCTTGCACACTCATCACCAATGTGACGCACACGGACACCTCAGAGACTTGCGATTCTCTGGATCTGGGTAAGTGCACAAAGACGGTTGACTTTGCATTCATTGATTGATTGCCATTTTAATTAATCAACTAATCAAACTGGTTTGTCGTTGTCCTGCCGAATCCTTTTTTACCAAGGTGATAATTCTGGGCCTAGCGAGCCTTTGTTTAGTTCCCTGGAAGAGCCATTGCTCACGGCCATACAAGTCGATTCGGAGCAGGAGACGGGCGGCACCGAAATGGAACTAACAAGCTGTTCACGTTATCCACGACGACCCGGCATGAATCTCCAGGACAGCACCGAGGTGAGTGTTATCAAAGGCAATGCCCCTTGCTGTGTTTTCGCTCATTTGCATACACATGCCAGAGTCAGGAATCCTGTTTGTCCATATTGACTGGCGAGGTATCATCCACGATGCCGCTGCTGTCATCACGTCAGCCCAGCACGGCGCCACCGCCAACACGAGGACGTGAGCACTTCACTTTTGATCCGCCTCAGTCGCCCAAGTCGGCACGGAGCAGTGAGAAGGCACGCAGTCACTTCACATTCAAGGATGAGGTTCAGCCGACACGCAGACAAAGTAGTTCATACTACAATGGCAACGCAGGAAGTGGTGGAGTTGGTGACGCAGGCGGAAGCGGTGGAAAGGGAGGAGGAGGTGGAGGTGGAGGTGCTACCACAACTTTTGACGGTGATGAAGCACATGAAGAGCGTACTGCGGGTAATCGAAACAAGAAGCTTCGTGCCAGGGAGCGCGATTTGATTATTCCTAATGCCAATACACGTAATCGCATCTCGCCCAGCGTTTCGCCCTCCGCCAGCAGCCGTACTAGTCCAAAACGTGAGCGAAAACGCACCACACCCTCTGCCTCAACGGGTGCCATAGCGAAGATCAACTCAGCGCCACCCACAATGAAGGATGGCAACTTCTTTGGTAGCTGCCAGAACCAAAAGCAACATCAATCTCAACAGAAGCTACAACTATCACCCTCCTCCGTTGCTGCCCAACAGCGTAAATATTCGTCCAGCTCCTCCAGCGGTAGCAGCGAACGCGGACTGCGCGATGCATCCGCTGCCGGTACCATGTTTCCCTTTGACCGGGAGGCTCTTGACTATGAACGCATTCAACGGGAATGCTTTGCTGCTAGCTCCGCAACGGGCAGCACCAGCAGTGACTCCGATGAGGCGGAGCACTGTTCCGTCTACGAGCGCAAGCTAAGCACCGACATCTTCCAGCAGTACTCCCGGCTAACCCAACAGGAACAACAACAACAACACCACCACCAACTTAACCACGACAGAGATCGAGAACGCGAACGCGAACGCGAACGTCCGCCATCGCGCAAGAATTCCAAACGCATACGACCAGACTCCGTAATACACACCACCATACGGGAGAATCAACAATATGTGCCGCAATCGGATGCGTTTTATCCACAGGCAAAATCCTCCTCCTCCCCCAGTGACCACTCCTACGCCGAGCTAAACAAATTCGAGGATATTGCCAACAAATTTGAGCAAATTCCACCGAAGCATGGTTCCAACTCGACGCTGAACCTGCAGGTGTTGCATATGCATAGTCCGGGCAGTGAATCATTGGCATTCACATCCTTAAGTCCCACGGATTCAACACGGAAACGTTCGTTTAAAAGCAAATCCAAAGCTAAAGCACAGACACAGACACAGCCGCAACCCCTGGAGGATGGCATGTCGGGTGCGGGAGGTGTTGCAGGTGCCATTAATGTGACAGCTAATCCCCTGGAGGCAGCCGCCGTCTGTAAGCAGCCGCGTGCCACAATCGTTGTCCAGCAAGTGAGTAGACACAGCCCTCCAATCCACCACTCTGCCCACATACCCCTTCCCCATCCTATTCCCATTCATCTATCTAGCTCTCTGTTTGCATTTTGCTCTTTGTGGTTCATTTCCGCTTTTAGCTGCGCGCGCGTCCTCTCTCGCCATCGTCCTCATCCTCACACTCGCCATCTCGCTCCCACATACAGTTGAACCACATCTCTTGTTATCTCTCTCTCTCTCGCTCTTTCTCTCGCTTCGGTCAGGCTGCCTTATATTATTATTTTGCCTTTTTGCCTCAATTGGCCGCTCTTTGTTGCTCATAAATAGCATCGCGCCGCTGGCCGATCGACTCATTCAAATGTTTACGATCGCACGGAGCACAACTCGCAAGTTGAGGCACTTGAAACAGCAATTTATTAAAAAAGATATAAACCACTGCGCAAATTACACAAGTTTTTTAACTGGAAAATCACAAGATAATTTCAATAGCCATAAATTAATTGAATCGAAAAAACTATTTTGGAAATTCGCAAAGTATCTTAAAAAAAAAAAAAAAACTTTCGTCAAGAATTGAATTTGTGTGTGTTTCCCAATACATCCAGAGATGTAAACTGGACAGTGTGATATCTCATTGAATATAAAATAAATTCCATATCCGTGACCGGTGTTCAATAGAAAACAACAAATATAGAAATTTATGTGAAATGGCGCCTTTCTACAAACGTATCTGCCGCAGCCTTTCCAAGCGCTACAAAGAGGTAGGTTAATCCATTGAATTAATCGCTTAAGGCCGCCATCGATGATGCAGTGCATCATCAAAGATAAGATAGCAGCACTTCACAGTTCATTGCTTTGCCAACGCCAATGAGTGCCCATGGGGTTTTACGAGCCAAATTTTGATATCTATATCTATACCGTTATGCTGATTTCTACTATGACGTCAATTTCGACAATCTGACGCCCCAATGCTATGAGCGCCGCCGACTGTCATCATAATATGTTAAAGTCGAGGTCGGTTAAGGCTTTTAATTAGCTGCGCGACTATGCCTTGGGGCTATCAGTACGATATACAGTTATTCAGTTGAAATGCTCAAATTGATAAATCTATGTCTATGTTGGCATAACTTGATAGCCCAGTTAACGAGTGAACGAGTTGTTGGAATTGTTTCAATTGATTGATTCGCTAGATAAGAGATTAATTTAGGAATAGGAATAATAACATGTCTGGCTATAAAATTATAGCTGATTATCACTTTGATAGGATTACACATACTTTTATAGCCTCTTGAAAATCAATAACAGGGATTTAAACGCTTGTGTAAAATTACCACAATTAATAATCCTTGCAAGTAAAGTTTTTATTAAATTAAACCTCATCTAAGAAATAAAAGTAATTTTAAAATTATAATTAAAAAAAATTAATTTAATTTAACTATTTAATTTCTTATTAAATAACTTTATTTCAATATTATTTAAAAGGTAAATAATATATAATATTTTAAAATATTTAAAAAATAAAATTTATAATATTAAAAATTGTTATTTAATATTATAAATTGCCTTACTTAAATATATAAAATATTTCATATTATTTTAAAATAATTTATTAATATTATGTATCGTTTTTATGTGGCAGAAAGCTAGAAAAGTGAGGTTGAAAAGTTTGGAAAACCTTAATTAAATTTTATATATAAAAAATGTAATTTTCATTTTAGCTTTTCAATTACTGAATTTCATTTCCGACAATTAAAAAAATAAAATTTTATATCAGCGACCAAAGTTTCAGAATATATTTTAGTTTAATTACACGCTATCATATATAATTTTGAGATCAGAAAAATTCTTTAATTTTTAAAAATCTTATCCATCACTCGAAAGCTGTTCTATCAATTTCCCAACCTTTTAAAAATGATGGCCCAGGGTGTAAATGTAAATATCGTATTTTATATTTAATTGAAATGTTGCGACTGTCAGATGTATGGAAATGTATTTTTTACATTGTATTCCACATATCATGACGGGCGATGACAGCTGTCAAAATAAACTACAAGCAGCAAAAACAACAATAATAATGACAACAACAACAATAATAACAAGAACAGCCAATAATGATAAAATCATGCCAAGGCGCAGGTTTCCAGGCTGTCCACATATACACAAATACATATAAATATACGCATAAGCAAACACACACACACACACACACATACACATACACATACACATATTTATTTACTTTCGAAATAAAAACATGAAAGCATATGTAATCTATTCAAAGACTGAGACGAAAACAATGTTCGAATTGTCCGACTTATCGGACTTATTGTACGCTTCTCCCTACTCACGGCTCAACTTGATTTATGAACTTTTCACGTTTCCACTGTAAGGCCCGATGAGTGAGAGTTCATCCCCCCCTCACCCAGGGATGTATGAATATACATTATTTAACTTAATAACTGGAATAAGAGATTCTATATATGTATATATATGCACATATATATAAGAGTAAATAGAAAGCCCCCATACTGGCATTTCCTTTCGGAAAATTAATAAAAAAATAAAAAAAAAAAAATAAAAGGAAATACGTACAGATAGACATGACATGAACGGATATCTTCGACGCATATTTACCCCTTCTACACGGGCAAAGATACTTAATTCATGTAATGAGATTTCTACCCAGTTTATTGTTGAGCTCATTAAAATGTATATTATATCCTTATAGAGCTTGTTTACACCAAGAATTTTCACAACAATGCAGAAATATTCATAAATTAAACTTAATTGATGCGTTCTAAGAATTCGATTAGTATATTTCAAAGGTACACTCAAAATTCTAAAGAAGAAAGGTGAGAAAATGAAGTCATTCCCCGAATTGTAAATTTTATTAGCATAAAGTTAATTTATAAATAACTTGAGCTTAATTTTAATAAAATGATTACAAGCAGCCTTAAAAGTAAAGTACCTTAGAGCTACCAAAATATTTAACTAATATTTTTTAAAGAAAGTTTTTCATGGATTACAACTTCTAAAGAAAAGTCACTTTTCACAGCTACGAATTTTAACAAATTTTCTTTTGATATTCATTAAGTTTTTGAAGAAGGTCTGAAGGAAAATATTTGCTTTACGATATGCAAGTTTTCAATTGAAGTTCAATTTCTAAAGCTCAACACCTTTCCATACAACTTGATCCTTAATACCACGAATACAGTTGAGGAAAGTCGTTCGTAATCCATGGCTCTTTTGAAAGGTTCGTTAATTTTAATTGATGCAAATTTTCAGTGCAAGGCATCCCAAGGTATTCGTTTGTTTAGTTTCCTGGGATTCGTTGTGAAAGCAGGGGGGCGGTTGGGTGTTTGGGTGTTTGGGGTAACTATTATCTGTTCCTATCAATTTCACAAAACCTTGCAACTGTGACTATGGAAAAGGCCGCTCTATTGTTCGTTGGTGGACTGCCAAATCATTAGCCAACATGCAACTGCAGCCCAGCTATGAATTCAGCCTTGGTGGTCACCGTCGTGTACAGTCCGTAACCCTGTAACCCTTCTCCCTTTACCTATTCACTCCACAAAGAAACCTGCACACATGCACACCCACCCACACACACACACACACACACACATGTATGGAGAGTAAACAATAAATGATTTGTGCCAAGTTTCCTGTAGCTACCTAACTTCCACCAGTTCCCCCTTGGCCCACGAGAACTCAGGTTGAAAATATCAAAAACAGGCATGCAAATAACATTTTAGCCTGGTTGCCTTTGTTGCTGTTGTTGTTGTTGTTGTTGTTGCTTCTGTAGTCTATTGATTTTGCATTGAAGATGATGTTTTTTTAAGGGAAGAGGGGAAAATCAGCGGTAAGTGTTAACGTGTACATACATTTGTTTTTGGGCCTTGGTGTCAAAAACAGGCAACGTTTAAGGCTAACGCAAAAGTCAACATGATTGCACTTGGCGAGACGGCAACGTTCACAACCCCCAGAACACTCCACCCGTCACCCGTCACCCGTCACCCAATACCCAACAGCCGTCACCCAATACCCAACACCCAACACCCAACACCCAACACCCAACACCCAATACCCGACACCCCGTCCCCAAAGTGTCCTTCAATGTAAATGGGAGTCCAACTAGTGGCATAAGCAAATTTCGCTTGTGTCCAAGTGCTCAGCTCCGTGGAGCTACCCAGAAGACAGCGTATCGCATCATTTATTTCGTTTCATTAAAACTTAATGGGAATTTTATGAAAATTCTTTAATGTTTGCAGTCCCCGAGGAAATTTCCCGGTACACGAAGGGTTATTTTTGTTTGGGTTCATTAACTCGCACACATATTTTTAAGGTCAAGACAACAATCAAAGAGTCACACTCTCATTTCGCGGGTTCAATTATCTAATTGCAAACCATTTATAAATCTGAAAGAAATTATAGTTTTTCTCACTTTAAATGCGGTTATTGACTTCTTCGGTTTTCTCGCATTTTTTTTTTATTTGGCTTGGCTCAGTTTACTTTGCTTCTTTTTCTTGGCAAATTTTGTCAAGGCTGCGTACAAATAACAGCTAATTATAGTGGCCAAACAAAAAAAATCGAAAAGTTCTGAGGTGCCGCCAGTCGGTCAACTTGGCTCGTTAGGCGGCGCGTATACTTAATGTCGCTGCGTATACTTAATTTTAGTCGTTATTACTAGCAGCTGGAAATGTGCTGCTGAGCTGTTGAGAATTCACGAGCTCCTTACCGTTAATTACACCTTTAAGGTTTATATAAAAATAAAATTTTCTGCTTTCTTTCATTCGTATTTGGAGCAATCACAAGCGCAACCCCCACACCCTTCGCGGTTACTTCCCTTCAGTTCACAGTTGCTTTTTGGGGCACTGTGTTACTGAGTAGCGAGTATCTTGTAAGTGCCATTAATTAACTGATTTATGTGCTTCTCCCTGCACACGCAGCTGAATCCCAGTACCTGCCGTCGCGCTGCGGCGACGAGGCAATGGAGCCCATTACTGGCTCTCGATGTGTTTGGGCTTGGAATCCATTGACCCCATTCGAGGTGGGGTACGCCGCTGTGTATCGCTGCAGTTTTTTGCAGTTCCATAAATAAACTGCGGCTATTAATAAACATATGTGTGTGTGTACGTAGATTCGGCCACAAGACACAAAGACATACGTGTGTATCTACATACCACGAAAGATACTCCATTGCAGCTGCAACCGCTGCTGTCATTGTTGAAGCTCTAAAGGCAGCCGCAACACACGGAAACAGCACGTAATAGTGCAACTGCAGCCATAACAGCAGCTGGAGATGCTCGAGGCATTGATGGGTTTGCTGGCAACATGCAACGTACACACATACACCTTTACGACGGGATTTGCATACTTAGACAGGTTTTTGGCATTTAGCCAAGCAAAATATAGATAAAAAAAGAGAAAACAACATGAAATCGACTCACACCCAAAAATCGACTAACACTGCGACAGATTGCAGGGTATAGTCTATGGACGAACCCACAATAATTACATCTTCAATTTGTCCTCAAGGACACATTTAGAACATTTAATTTATGCCAAATCCTAACTATTATTTATGATCCATAAAAAAGCCATCAATATGTAATTTTTGTTTCTAATTTTAAGCCGAAGTGATTTCGACTCACATACGAAAGTGTCCTTCGTGGGGCTTATGCAGAAGCTCGTAGCTTGAAATTTTCAATTAGTTGCGGTTCAAACTGAAATAAGCTTTCAATGAAGACGTGCCAGAAATTTGAAAACAATCAGTACAAAAAGAGTACACTCTCATTTCCAATTGCTGATTGTTTCGTTTTGAAAATAGAAACAAATGGCTTTTCCGGATGCCACTCACAGATGAAGAAAACATTAGAATCGATTTACTTTAAAGATTGCATCAAATGTGTGGCAGCTGTTCTCAATGGCCACCGGCAGTTCTGATAGAAAAACTTCGTTGAAATGCAATTTATTTATAAAATTTGTTGCAGTCATTAAATTTTACAGCCGTTCAAACAGATTGAAAATAAAAGGAATCTAGAGAAAGCGCCATTTAATGAAATGAAAATTAAAAACAAGAAATAGCAAAGTGCGAACTTATTTTTAAACACATTAAGGCAAACTAAATATATATACTTGTATATATATATATATATAATTTAAAAACAGCAACAAGTAAAAGCAATGAGCACACAAAGTCGAGGGGGACAGACGCCCCAGGTGTTGGGGCTCAGGTGTGAAATGAGCTCTGGCAGACGCTGCCAACGTTGCCAGCAAAATTTATGCACATATTCGGCAAAGTCTAACCTTAGACGATGCCTCATCTGAATTAACCTTAACGAATTCATATTTCATATGACCTTTACACGAAATTACAAATTCTAATTTTTTAGATAGAAAAACTGCATAAACATAAACAAAATGCACTTCAGCTCAGAATCCTGTAAATCTCGCCAAGAGACAAAAAATCGATTTATCCAATTAAAACATCAAAAAAAAAAAAAAAAACAAAAGAATAACAAAATGAAAATTCGTCGCTGCTCATTTTCTTTCATTTTTCCATTTGTATTTTATTAAGATTTCTATGCTTTTGTTTTCAAATTTTGAATTTTCATTAATTTGTCTATTTAAAAAACGCTACAAATTTATCTCACACTCGTCGGGCTATTCGTTTAATGGTCAATTGAAAACTGATTGGAAACACACGAAAAAGGCAGCAAAAAATTACAAACCCAAAAATGATGAACTTAAAAATACCCCTTATTTATTTAAAGTAAAAAAAGAAAGAAATTGTCTCAAGCTTTAAATGGGATAAATTTGATATTTTTAAGAATTTGCAGGAAAATCCTTTAAATATTCAATAAAATGTAAGCCTTATTTATATATATCGTATATCCTTGACCCCCACAATAGCAGCGATCAGTTATCGATAACCAGTGATTAATTACTCAATTAATTAATTGAATGTTCGTTTCATTGGCGCTGCTCAGCTTATATTGCGTGTATATACTCCGCAGCAGACCTTGTCACCTGCAGGCCACAGCAACCAAAATTTTCTCGTTTTACGAAAGCTTTTCCAACTACGTGGCTGCAATCGCGTACACATTCAGGCGCTTCCACAATTTTCGATTATTTTCCAAAAAGGAAAAACAAAACAAAAAACACACAGCTCTAGGCGGCTATTCCGTTAGTTAGCAGTCATCTCCGCCACCATCCGCCGACTGCTATATGCCACATGCAGTACGAAATTGCGCGTACGCCTCGTTGTCAGCGTTAAAAATTTAATGTTCATCGTTGGTTCACTTGAGGCTCCCCAACATTGGAGTGTTTAACTTTTATGTGGCAAGTTGTGCGACAACTCATCAAAGGTGTAACACGCACACACACTCCAGCCACACTCACGCACACACACATCATATCATGCTATTAATTAGACGAGCGAGCAAAACTTTTTTCGTCCTGCCAATAAAATATACAAATTAATTTCAACATTTACTCAGTATATACAATGACGAGTGTGTTTTGTGGCCATCCAATTGTGTGTGGGTGTGTGTGTGTGTTTGGGTTTGAAGGGCTGTCAGTCTGTAGGTAAAAGCCTAACCTGGTTGTAATTTATGGCCAAACTTTTGCTATTTGCGTAAATTTGTTCAAAAATTTCGAGCTTCATGCAGTTTGTTGCCTTGTTTATTTGTTGGCAGAGGTACTGGAAAATGTATAGGGAAAACAAGCGGGAAAGGATCCCATTTTGGATTTAAAGAACATTTAATATCATTTTCTTAAAGCTATTGTTACGTAGACCAGGATCTTTTCGAATTGAATTGTTAACTTTTGTTGGCCACTGGTTGGTTGGGTGTATTTGGTAGTAAATTTTGCAACCAGTTAAAAGTTGAAAAAGAATTTCTCCTCGACACCAATTGTGAAATGTCTGGCCTTAGGTTTTTGCCACCTGACAGCACGCGATACCCTGCGGCAGTTGCAACTGCCTCAAGGTGTAGATAAGGCAGCCGGAAAAAAAAAAAAAAAAAAAGGAGAGAAATTTATGGTGCACAGCCCAAGAATACTTGGGCTAGATCCACTCTGGTTAAGTGGAGCATAGCCTTGAGCCAGTTGAACAGCCATAACGAAGGGCTGAATGGCATAAATGTAGATTCTAAAGTTAAATCCCTGGCAATTTTTAATAAACTTCTATGACTGCAGGCAGAGGCAAGGGGAATAATGGAAACCTATTCAGTTGTAACAATCCGCTTAAATGTTCTCCCACTTCTTGTCACTCCATCCCACCACAGCCGTCACTCAGCATGGACAACACGGTCGAGACGCTACTTATCAAAAATGAAGGCGACTTTATCAGCGTGGAGCAGGGGAAGGAGCTGAATGCACGTAAACGACATTCACAGCAGCTGACACATCCGCCACATGCCGCCCAGCTGCATCACCATCATCATCATCATCATCACCAGGTGCAAGACCAGGGACACGCCTACACACCACAGCAACAGCAGCAGCAGCAGCAACAAAAGCAACACAAGCGGGACGAGAACATGCGACAGCTCTTGGATGTAACCAATACACTAACCATTGAAGAGCTGCGCGACTTTGAAATGCGGTAAGTCCTGGATATCTTATGTCCTTATACTCAAGTACGAACATATGGCACTCGAGTTCAATAAAAAGCCATCAAGTGAAGGACCCTCTCTCTCTCTCTCTCTCTCTCTCGCTCTCTCGTATACGAGACGCATTAAAGTCACAGATCTCATTTGGCCGATTGATAGGAGTGCCATAAAAAGCCAATGCCAAGAGGCTATCAAAGCGCTTTACTAATTTGCGAAAATCACATAAAAAGCAAAGCAACAAACGAATTGCAATTGCATTTTATGACCTTTAGCTTCTTTGACCTATGAAAAAGGCCATTCAATTATATTAAAACTCTTTCCATCGAACATTAAGTAACATAGCATGTGTGAGTCCTTAAACGGGAATTATGACACCAAAAAGTCCGAACGACTGTGAATAAGAGTAAAACACAAACAGCTTGAATGCAATTCAATAATTTGAGAATTTAGCAAATTTTCAGCTTGTCGTGCAACATTTTGTTGCAAAACTAATCAAATTCTGTCCTTTGTTTGAGTTGCCACCGAGGGAACAAGTTGTGGTCAAGTTGTTGTACATGCCACAAATCCATTCATATAAATGCATCTGCTTCACCAAGCCATACAAATTTGCGTTGAATACCCAAAGCTGTTGCAAGGTCAATTCAAGTGTGGTGCACACATGAGGAATATGTCATTCCAATTACCGGTCAGATTATAAGCCCCATCCGATTGAATTGCCATAGAAATTGCCCCAGCTGTGGCTTGTTAGTACACAAATTGCAGTAGCTTCATTTGAGAATAGTTTCTATTGAAAATGTACACAGAAATGTTAGAGAATATCCTTAGTAAGGATTGAGTGACACAACAAACCCTTCCAATAGATTTTGATATTTATAAATATCGGGTTTTGGGTACAAAATGTGTGTAGGACTTCACATAGCCCAGAGCAAGTTACATGGCAAATGCTTCAAATGCTTTGTTTCTAGTTGAGCTTAGTAAAAGTTTTGCCCCTTTAAATCTGTTGTACTTAAACTTTGACACTTGACAAATATAGGTATGGGTCACCACATCACAGCCGTTCACAGTCGGTAAAGATGCCCGGCAGCCGGGCTTCTGGACGCCCAAATCAACTATGTCTGCCCCAGCAAAGATCTCGGTAAGTCTCTGTCAGAAGCCTCAAGCTGCAACAGCTTAACAAGCATCAACTCTATTCTTCTTCTTCATCTTCGTCCTCATCTCTGACTCTGACTCTGACTTTGACTTATTCATGTAGAGTGGCTTCCATGCCCAATACTGGCGTCGAGGAGGAGTACTACAGATTGCGACACTTTTCCATCACAGGCAAAGGAGTTGTTAATCGTGGTGATTCACTAAAGAGTCGACGTAGTCGCTCTAACAACAGTGTGGCCAGTTCCAACTCCAGCACGGAACACCTGACTGCCCAACAACAGCACCAACAGAGCCTGCAACAGCTGCCCGCACCCACATCCACATCCGCACGCACCTCATTGGCGTCTAGTCGTGAGAGCAGCACCTCCAACCCTGGCAATGGACCCTACAGGTAGGTTAACCGAGCAACAAAACTTTGAAGTTACCAGAATCAAGAGATCCTTATTCCATTGCAGAGTTCTGATGCTTGGCGGTCCAGCAGTTGGCAAAAGTTCACTGGTCTCCCAGTTCATGACATCGGAGTATTTACATGCCTATGACACAAGCATTGGTGAGTAGCCACAGTAACCAACCCAAAGCACATCCAACCACTGACCACCGACCAGCTACCAGCTACCAGCTACCAGCTACCAGCTACCACCCACCAGCCACATCCCATCTCCTTCTCTGAATGCTGCCAAGAGTGTGCTCCTTAATGTTTAGGTTTAGGTCCTAGTGCATTGTCATTGTGTGTGTTTGTGTGTGTCCGGTCCTCAACCCTTGACCCTGTCAATGTGTGTATCTAGTTTTGTGGCTTTTTATTGTTGCCTTGGCATTTCCATCACAAAATTTTCAACTTTCTTTGCTTTTATTTAATTTTTTTTTACATTCATCTGTTTTTTTTTTTTGATTTCTGAGTTGTTGTTTTTTTTAACTGATTTTATTTGTTTATCTGTTGATTTTGTGTGTCGTTCTTTACCCTGCCCTTGACATTAAAATATTTATGACCAACTCGCATATAACATATTTTTATGTACATATTTATTTTTTATGCTGTTGGACTTTTACGAGCCACCTTGTACATATGGTCACTGGGATTCGATCTCACAATTGGCATAAAAGACATAAAGATTTCGCTTTATTTATCATTTTTGTTGGTATTGTTATTGTTTTGTGCTGGAAAATTTTTTACATTTTCAAATGGAAAATCTGCACTGAAAATAAACCCAAAACAGGCTGCAGATACACAATGTGGAGAAATTGCTTTTATACATTTTCAATTATTGCGTTACCAATGGAAAAAATTAAATCATAAATCAAATTTATAGCCTCTAACCTCAAGTTCTCCTTTTAACAACATAAGCACTCCCGAAATTAATGTATAAACTGCATTTTCAATATTCCCAAAAATCATACAAAACACTTGACAACAATTAAAAAAATTATGATATATTTTTGTTCTCTCTCGTCTCGTCTCGTTTCGTCTTCGATCATTAACCATATGAAAAACCTAATGTATCATTCAACATATTTAAAACAACAACAAAACTAAACCAACTAAATACCGACATGTACCAATTTTAATCGAATTAACTATCTCAGATCTAGGCAACTGTGACATACGCATACATATTGAAAAAGCCGCCGACGGTAATAAAAAACAACAACTAAAAACATCAAATTTCAACTCTTAAATAAATTATCAACAAATAATTATAATACTTATTCCAATACGTGCATATTATATTTAATCCATAACTAAACGCTTTCAAAATTTTTCAAAAATATAAAAAATATCTTAAACATTTCTTTTGTTTTCCACTCGATTAGCGTTTTGAGCTGCATTTGCGTTGCGTTTCCAATTGAATTCCAATTAACTTAATTATCTAGCTAATTATTTTATCTAATCTTAACACATACTGGAAACACCCACACGTCCACAATATCTAACTTACCCTTTATTAGGACTTAACTGGCAAAGAATCTAAGTAGATCTCAAACACACACACACACACACATACTTCCAATAGTTGCAAACACTCAACAAACACACACACACACACACACCTCTCCTTTTTCGCCTTGGCCTTCCCATCTCTTTCTCTTTTTCTCTCTCGCTCTCGCTTCCGCTCTACCTCTCTCTCTCTGTCTAGCTCTAAAACAAACAATAGTATATGAATATATATCCACCTGCTCTGTCAATCGATTGTCCAATAAATGCGGTTGCGTCGTCCGAGAGCTCTGATTTATGAACACGTTCGACCCCGCAAACACTTCCACGGCTCGCCAGGGGATCAAATGATTGTGGAAGATACAAAAACAACAGCAATTGTGTGTAAATTTGCTTAAGCTAAGAGAATTGAGCAAAAGTCCTTGAATATTAAATAGAAATGTTACGCATAGACAATGAAAGTCGTTATAGGCGGGTTCTAGTACATAGTTATACAAATGAAGAGCTTTATATATTTGGATGGAAGCTTAAAATAGCTTTCCTTTATTGAAGCTTCTGTTGATTCTGGTAACTGATTACTGATTGCTGATTAAAATTTACGCAACACAAAGAAAATGTAATATGAAATTCCATGATAATAGGTTTATATATATTTATTGAAGGCAATAAATTCGGAAAACTGTCAATTACAGTTTTTAATTTATACGCAATGGCAAATTGAATGCGTGGAACCGGGCATCGGATTCTATGATATATCATCGTCATTGCACCGTTGAGGCTTTCAATAAGCCCACCCTTACAGCAGCGATAAATTCAAGTGCAATTAAAACCAAATTCGGAACCCTGAACATATCCAATGTAAATGATTAAATTATATTCCTCGCATATCACACGCAGACGCGCACGCACAGTCACAACCAGACCCACACCAACACGTATCATCCATCCAGCCACACAGACACAAGCTCGCAGTTACAGTCAAACATACAGCAATATGCATTTCATTGCATACCTTTGGGGGCAAATGGAAATTTCATTTAAAGTGTTTTTCATTGAAGCATTAAAAATCGTTCATAACGTTTTCACGTTCCTTTCTTAGCTACCTCTACCCTCTAACCCAACTATATGCACCTATTGCCCCAATTAATCAATGTTTAATTATGAAATTCCAAAACTTAAAACAAACAGACACAAAATCAATCCCTCAATTGTAAATATATATAATTACTTTACGAATGAACTCACGTTTTTTGCACCCTTCATTTGTAGCGATTTGATATTATTTCGAGAATAATTGTTTTTAATTCAAATTATTTCTTAAATAATTCATTGTTATAAGCCTGGCCATGCAATGGATATTAATCAAAGTTTCATTTCTAACTGTACAGATGATGAGTCTGGCGAAAAGGCGGTATCAGTATTACTCAGCGGCGAGGAATCGGAGCTAATATTTATAGATCATGGATTTACCGAAATGACTGTAAGTACATCAACTTATTGAAGGATTTTCCCTGAACTGTTGCTTGATATGACATTTGAAGTAAGGTCAATCCCTTCATCCACTCAATGCTCAGCATACAACCTTAGCGATGCTTTAACTGTGACATTTCATAAGGGCATTAACATATACAATCAACATGTACACCCTAACACCCACTTGTTCACGCACACACAAATACGCACAGTCTGACATACATGTTAGCTCAACTCATCACAGTGTCTCTTGAACCCCACTCAATGTCATTCTTTGCTCTCGTTTGCTTTCACAGCCGGATGAATGCTTGACCAACTATGATCCACATGGATACTGTGTCATCTACTCTGCAGCGGACCGCAGCAGTTTCAACATTGCCGAGCAGGTGCTTCAGGTGCTTTGGACCAATCAAAACATCGCACAGAAAGCCGTCATACTGGTATCTAACAAAGCGGACCTAGCGAGGAGTCGACTGGTTACCTCTGAAGGTAAATAATTGAGAGCCCATAGCCCATACAGCTCACTAAACGATTTTAGAATTTTCATTAACACTTCAAAACGCGCTCGATTGGGTTTTTCTTATCGCAAAAAAAGCCGCATAAGCTAACAAAGTCTTTATACGGTATAAGCATATATGTGTGTTTGCTTGTATAGGTATATACATATATATTTATATATATATGTGTGTGTATGTGTGTACCTGCAAAGGACAGCACAAAAGCGACCACAGACAGCTGCATTCGCTTTAATTTTGGCTTGGCAGTGAAGGTTGATCAAGCGGAAGCTGATTGGCGGTACACCCAACCAAACACACACGGATATACATATATATATGTATATATATGTATATATATATACATACACATACATACACATCTGTACATAAGTATGTATATATTTATAATATACACAAACGCTTCAACGGGCTGTCGTTTAATATAACGTAGCTGAAGGACGCTTTACAACTCCGTTGGACGCCCACAGCTTATGTGCTTTATAAAGAGATCCACTAACAGTTAACATAAATAGAATAAAAAAAAAAAAAAACAATGAGCCATCTCCCAGCACTTTTACAGAAATAGTTAATGTTAAAGCGATTTTAATGGCACAGCGCTGTTAACGCTTCTGCAGCAAGCAGCATTTCAAAATAAATAATTTTTCGAAGTAATTAGTAAATTAACAAATAAAAAAACAAATTAAGAAAAAAACAAAAAAAAATATAATTAATCTTAAATAAATATGAAGATGACAATTAATACTATTTTAAGAACAGTTCCAAGAGGGTATCAGAGCTACGACTACCTAGCATTGACATTATATGATTGTTTCCTTTGTTTCTTATAAAATTCTTTGACCAACAGATTATATGTAGTACCGCTGAGTAACTTTTACTCGGACATTTAATTTTAGAAATTCAATATTTTCATAATTACATTTAGCTTGAATGATCCCTTAGTGAAATGGCTGCAGCAGCAAAACCCAAGTGTATATATATATATATAAATGAAAGCAAGATGAATTTAGGTCATACCTTGGCATGTAATGGAAGGCGGCAACAAGTAAGGACTTCTTTATAGTCATGTACCCGGGAAATTGTTTAAGCGCAAAATTGATTACATTTCATTTCTGTGGCTTACGCTCAAATAAGCTCATTTCTATTGTTGTCAATGTAAAGAGGATGCTTTAGGGATGTTGTGCCCCTAATTTCATAAAATATTTATAGCTTTCTAAGGTTCAACAAACCCGGAAATGTCAGACCCTTAACAAGATTATTGAAAAAAAAAATAAGTTTTGCTAAATAAAAAATCAATTACAGTAACTCAACTGTAGCCATGCTTGGAGTGTGTTCCATATTTTTTTTTAATATTTTAATATAGAGATTAAATTTTAATTTTCCAAGGGTCCGCGCATGACTATATATATATAAATATATACACTGTATATTTTACTTAAGCATTTGGCATTTCGCTGCCAAGTAGTTTCCATTGTTTATGTGTTTTGTTTGTTTTTAATTAGGCACCGGACCCCGAGAGCCAGCTGACTTTTGTTGAGCTAAACTGAAGGGCGGGCAATGTTGGGATTAGCAAACATTTCATGTATAAGTCTTTAAACTTAAATTGGAACTGTTGCCAGATGGTTCTCTATTTAACACCCTCACAGCGTTTAAGAGCTATGAGAACATCCTATCAAAATCTAATAAAATGGCGTCAACTTTTTCGTACTTCGTTAATAGGCATATATGTATGTGTAAGTGCGGATGTGTGAGTGCGGATGTGTGAGTGCGGGTGTGCGTTTGCGTTTGCGTGTGGGTGTTTGTTACCGAGCCAGTGCGGGTGTGTATATCAATGTCGTAAAAGGCCAACCAACACGGACCGTTACTTATTGTACTCGTAGATCCAGATTTTATGACAACAGGCACAGGAAACGTGACGAAGTCCACCCAGCAAGCAAAAACGACTGGGACTTAGGGCTAAGAGACGGGGAATTTGGGAATAACAAAGCTTATCAAGGGGATGAGGTTAATAGGCAACGTGTTTTGATATAAATTGTCCAAGTTTTGGATTTTTATTGCCCACCTAAGAGTTTAACTAAGCGACGCAATTTGATTTGATTAACTTACCACATAACTGAGATTTCAAACAAAGCACTGAAACTTGCAACTTTTCTTTGCAGAGGGCAAAGCTATGGCCACTGCCTATGATTGTAAATTCATAGAGACGTCAGTGGGTATTAATCACAATGTGGATGAACTTCTGGTGGGTTTACTATCCCAGATACGGCTCAAGCTCGAAAATCCCGAAAAATCCAGGTTGGTTTTTCTTATGCAATCACTACTTTGGATTTATTTTAATAACTACGTTTCATGAACGTTTCAGGGATCTGTTTCGTAAGCGTTCCATTCGCAAGTCCAAACGCCGAGCCTGCTCTCCGCTCAGCGCCGGTTGCCTCAATGCCAATACGCCGCTAGGTCCACTTGGTGCAGCACTGGGCGATGTTGCGGGAACACCACCAGGCAGCGCACACAGCAGGTGAGTTAACCATGCAAGAAAAAAATCTGCCAGGTAATAACAACACAACATTTTTGGTTTTCCAATTATTTGTAGCCCACGCAAATATCGCGGATCACGCACCTCCACTAGCCTCAAGGTTAAGGGACTGCTTGGTCGAGTCTGGACACGGGACTCAAAATCAAAGAGTTGCGAAAATCTTCACGTGCTCTAAAGGCCCCATGCAACATTCAATAAACAACAACAAGAACAACAACAGTAACACAATGACTGAGCCATGAACAGCAATTGAAGGAAGGGGTGGGCCATATTATTTTTAACCCATATAACCTTTAGGTTTCCCTGATTCGGTGCATAACAAATCCAAAGGATTATTTACAAAGCTCCCAATAATTATTCGCCTAAGTTTTGAAACGGTTAAGCTACAGATAGACTCATAACTCATAGATGTATTATATTTGTACATATGTATAATTTATATTTTATGTTTTACTTTTAAATTAGTCCCATAAATTTTACTTTAACCAAACGAAGTTTATGTATAAATAAACTTATATCCAAAACAAAAACAAAAATATACATTTAAAAATTCATTACATAAACTGTGTTTTTTTCTTCTTCTTTTTTTAAACAATATTTTTTCCTATCATATAATTAATTTCTGAAGCATTCTCTCTAATTTATTTAACCTGCCATTTTATATGAGTTGTTGGAAAAGCAAGTTTGCAGAACTTTAATTAAAATTTAATTAATTATAATTAATATTTATTCTCATTACAATGAAGAGTAAAAAATAAAAGATAAAAAACTTAAATCAAAAGCAATAATTTTATGTAACTTTTTAATGAAATTTAATTCAAAATCCAAAAAAACAAAAAACAAAAATGAGATATAAATTGTACTGATTTTTAGATTGTTTGGCAAATGGTTGCCGATGAGAATTTATTATTAATTGAATATTATTATTAAATATTAATAATTCACTATATACAATGATAATTGATATGCATTTTTAAACTATGCAAATATTCATGTTGTTCAATTTAATTGTCATTAATTGTTACATAAAAAAAACTATTAACGGAATTACCAAACTTTATAAAATTTCAAAATGCATTAACGCAGTTTGTATTAAAATTATTCAAAATCAATTTGCATTATGTAGTTTTAAGTAATTTTGCATAAAATCAAAGTATTTTTGTTGCAGAAACCATGTGCACAAAATAGGCACTCATTTTATAGGTTTCTTACATTAGTCGGGACCATTTTGAAGATTTAACTAAAACAACCAAACAAAATATGATTTCTCCTGTTAGGAGGACTTGACGGTTGGAAATAATTGATTTATAAGAATAACAAATCAAAAAAAAGAACAAGTAAAAAAGTGAAATATAAAAATATATATACGCGAAAATGTTATTTCATTTTAATAAAAAAGGACCATCTGTATCAGATTTTGGAGGTCCTGCACAATTTTTTTTATTACATTTAATTAATTATGTCACGTTCAGTATTCGTAGATAAATGAATAGACATTTCTTTTGAACAATTTTTCGCAACATATTTATAGATGTGTATTAAATGTATTGTATATGTCAAAACTATTGCAGCACAATGGAATTTAAAAGAATATATATAATACTAAAAATGGCCATGTCCAATTCTTATTAATGTAGTAAAAATTTATTAATATTAATGTAAAATTGCAATTTGAGAGTGTATAGATCAAATGAGTTTACCCGCAGACATGGTAATTCAAATGTTTATGAATTTATTAGTAACATTATTTAGATGTACACTTTATTGTCCAGTAAAAACAAATCCCATTACATACAACCAAAAATTTGCGAAGTAAATTCGAGCCGTAAAAAAAATAAAAAAAAAAACAAACAAAAGACAAATGGTTAAAAGATTGTTAAGAATGTAAAAAGATATATAGAAACGCAAAAGTCAGCCATAAAATAATTGACTCGAGCTGGAAGCTCTATAGAATGGTTAAGGTAAAAAGATGATTATTTCATTTACTATTAAAATATTATATGTGTAATGAATGTATAATAAATGTGTAAACTTTCAACTTAAAATAGATTATTTCATTGCACCCATATGTGTACACGCCATTTTGAACTGGGGCCCACTTAGAACGCAATTTGAGCTAAATTTGAATTGCGGTGTAGAAGCGTTACTTTAAACGCAATTTGAGCAGAATCTTAATTGCTGTATATTCGCACCGCTGTGACTGGCAAAATCATCAGCTGGCAAATTACATCATTCACAATGTGAATGTTTTATCAAGCACAGCTGTTTATTATTAGTTAAGCCAGCGGAAGGAATTCACGGTCAACGTGCAATATTCGCGGTCAACATTTTGGCTATGCGGAAGCGCCCCAGTGCTTTATGTAACATGTTAAGCTAACGCAAAATATTCCTCTGAAGTACAAAATTCGTGTGATATATATTTAGGCCACAAAATGTTGCTCTATCAAGCCCGTACTGTTAGCGGTACTGTCGTCCGTCAGGTGAAATTGTTACGTCGTAGACAAATAACAGTTCAAGCCTTTCAATGCCGCTTTTTAACTCCGATGGCGGAGTACAAAAAGAGAGTAAGTGCGGGTCAGTTGAAAAGTGATAACAAGCAACAGGAAACAATGCAACAATTGGAAAGTCTGTACGAGAGGATTCAAAAGTATTCACCATCAACGCAAAGTTCGGGTTCGGGCAGAGGTTTTCTTGGCTCTTTGTTTGGAAAAAAATCTGATGGGAACGAAGCTGACGACGATTTAAATGCTGGAAGTCATGCTCCAAAAGGCCTCTATATCTACGGCAGCGTAGGTGTTGGAAAAACTACACTTATGGACATGTTCTTCGACTGCTGTAGCGATGTATGTTTGTCAAAAAATACATAATTTTTCAAGCAAGCCAATATAATTTTTTTAAACAGATTCCACGGAAGCAGCGTTTTCATTTTAACGCCTTCATGACCAGCGTCCATTCTAGGATACATGAAGCAAAAGAACGTCAAGGCCCAGCTGACCGTGCTTTTAATTCGGAGAAACCTGAGCCATTTGATCCAACAAAACCTGTGGCGGATTTGATAGCACGAGAATCTTGGCTTATCTGTTTCGATGAATTTCAAGTAACAGACATTGCCGATGCTATGATACTTAAACGACTCTTCACCCATTTGTTTAGGCGTGGAATTGTTATTGTTGCCACCAGCAATAGGCATCCAGAAGATTTGTATAAAAATGGTCTGCAGCGGGTCAATTTTTTGCCGTTTATCGCACTTTTGCAAAAAAGATGTCTCACCGCAAAACTAGACTCGATTGACTACCGACGCATTTCCCAGTCGGGTGACACCAACTACTTTGTAATAGGTCAAACGGATGCCGATGCCAACATGAATCGCATGTTTAAAATATTGTGTGCCGAAGAGAACGATATAATTCGACCCCGTACAATTACGCATTTTGGTCGAGATTTAACTTTCACACGAACCTGTGGACAGGTTTTAGATAGCTCATTTGAAGAGCTGTGCAATCGCGTGAGTATCTGCAGACAGATTCAATGTTGTTTTTATTAATCCCTTATCCTTAGCCGTTAGCTGGCAGTGATTATGTACAAATATCGCAGTTCTTTCACACGATCCTGATTCGTGACGTACCCACATTGAATCTGAACGTTCGATCTCAGATGCGTCGTTTTATTACATTAATAGACACGCTTTATGACAACCGAGTGCGTGTTGTCATTTCAGCGCAACGTCCATTGGACAGCCTTTTTCAAGTTACTGACACTCCTACAACCGTATCTGACGCACATCGGAGCCTTATGGACGATCTTAAAATCGAGCAAAATTCCGTAAGTACATTACATTTTACATTTTCCAAATAACAGTCAATAAAACAAAAACCCTCTGAGTAGAAAGCATCCAAATCGAGCGTTTTTACTGGAGAAGAAGAGCTGTTTGCATATGAACGTACCGTGTCACGATTATACGAGATGCAAAAACGCGAGTACTGGGAGCAATGGGCCAAACATCGTTGACAAATTAGAATCAAAACTTTTCAAAGCAATAATGTAAATAGCACAATTAAATGTTACTCTACCTCCGCTGGCCGTCATATTTAAAAACCCGGTATTATTATTTAAATAGTATTGCGTGAGAATTTCATAGAATTTAATCGTTATCTTGACACCTTTCAATCTATCACATTACTCACTCACAGATGCATTTTCATGTGTATTAGTGTGTGTGTGTTTCTCATGAAAAAAGGCAATGCTTTCCATTTAATATTATTTTTCTAAGCAATCCTCAGTTCTCATGCACGAACACGTATGTATGGGCAAAAGTTTCACTTTAAAAAAATTGTTTAAAACTTATAAGCTGCTTTCAAAATTAATGTGTTAAACCGTAAAACATATTTAAAAATTTTAAAGCTTTCACTTACCCCATTCAAAGTGCATAAATTAAAATGACTTCCAAGACTTTTGAAGTTAACAAAACACTGCCCTTTGGTAAATAGAACGCAGTTTTTACGGTACACACATTTTAAGAATTTTAAGCTTGTAGATGCTTCATTGCTTAATGTTAACATATCAATGCGGCAGGTGGAGGAGATTGCAATGAATATTTGTCAACGTTGTGTTGTAACTGGCGTAAATGAGATCGCCTGGGCCTTGAGGGCTCTTATGCTGACAGACTTAACTACATTGTCGGGAGATGATACAAGGGCAAATATTAAAAGGCTTTGTGTGCGCGCCTGCTTTCCTTTTGAACCGCAATTTTTTGACAAGTTCTTTGAGCGTTCGCTCTTTGCGGACGTACACTGTAGGGCTGTCTGTGTGTATCCTGCGCGTGTGAAGGATGCATTCACGTCCATCAAACAATATGGTAAAACAAATTCCGTTGCTGTTGCGGCTGTTGCTACTGGATTCCCCACTGGTCAATACTCAATACAGACGCGACTGCAGGAGATAAGTTACGCAATTTTGGCCGGAGCTACCGAAATTGATGCAGTAATTAATCGTCAATTGGCCCTTCTGGGTGACTGGAAAGGTCTGTACGATGAACTAGTGCTTATGCGCAGCGCTTGCGGCAATCACGCGATACTTAAGACTACTCTAGCTATTGGCGACCTTGCTACCATGGAGAATGTAAGTCTCCAAAGGCAGCCATATTTTAATAAAAGTATACATACATATATATACATATAAACATATTTGTTGTAGGTCTACAAAGCTGCCATGGTATGTATGATGGCAGGTAGTGACTTTTTGAAGACGTCCACAGGCAAAGACATTGTTACTGCTTCTTTGCCCGTAGGGCTATGCATTATATTTGCAATGCAGGAATTTTACCGACACACTTGCCAAAGTATCGGTCTTAAGGCAGCTGGTGGTATAGGCACAGTTGAAGATGCTGTTGCCTGGATGACGCTCGTTAACGAAACTTTAGGCGCGAATTGGTTGACACCTCAACGCTTTAGGTTCGGCTCGTCGATTCTTTTAGATGACATTGAAAAAGTTGTGCGTAGCGGTGTGGAAAGATTAAGACAAGCGGAAATGGCAGAAGTTAAGGAAATGCAAGTAGAGTCCGAGACAGACAGTGAAGATGCAATTTGTAAAGAGCTTCACAAGAAAGAACTTAAATAATTTGAGTTGGCGTATTACTCACAATTCGTTTAATCATTTAAATCAATAATTTAGTAATCCGATTAAAATAAAAACTGAAAAACATATTCACAAAAAATAAAACCGATCGCGCAATTTCGAATTGGGTTTGTTACTGCCGTAAATTAAAGCGTTGCCAGCGTTTTTAAATTTGTTTGGTAACTTGCTTTAACAGCTGGTATTTATACATCATAAATGCGGGGTAATTTTGCACACAAAATATTTGGTCACACTGAGTACAAATCTATTGAAAAAAAATTTACTTACATTTTAAGTTAAGATATATTTGCATCCTTGCACCGCCCACTAAACGCTGCTGTAATGGTAAGTGAATACTAAATCACACGAAGTAGTATCCAGAAGCCATATACTGAGATTCCAACGCATGCAAGTGTCATAATAAGCTCAAGCAATACAAAAAATCCACTGACTGCGCCCTCAACCGCCCACTTTGCTAGCGGCTCAATTTGCAAAATTAGTGCAACCTGCAACTGCACACAACGGGCACAACCATACCCTACATTGGAGGCCTTCATAGTCAGGCATCAATATTTATACCGTCACAACCACACACATCCCGACCAACCAACATGTATCCCTGGAGTTCGTCCGCCTACAGTGGCCAATCGTTAGCTACTGGCCAAATCAGGGTAAATACGTCACATCTCGCCATGCACAAGAACTTTTTAACAATATTCCCTTCCTGTTCACTTGTCTATCCACTTAAAAAATAATATTAAAACCATTAGTACTAGCTACCATATTATAAAAATGACTAGGAAACAAGATTGCTACAATTAACATACATATATATAATGCATTTTCCAAAAGGGTAAAATTTAATTTCTTTTACAATTATTGCTTCTTTTCATCAAGTACAAACTTAGGGCGCAGTTAAAAAATTGTAAAATTGTTTCGTTCTTTTATTATCGATGCTCGCCCATTTCCAACACACTGCTCGATCCAACAGTTTTCAAATAAATTAAAAACAAAAAGCTGATGACGCTTATCTCAATAAATTCGTTTTGTGTTTTCTGTGTTTCTCTTTGCCTGGTATTATCATAATTCATGTACATGTATTCGCGAGCTTCCATTTAGCACAACCAGTGAGCACCAGATATTATATGTTATGTCTTGTTCCAGACGATGCCGAACGGTTTAGACGATCAGGAGAAACTGCTCGCCGAGGCAGTCGGTACGGCACGCAAACAGGCATTCCAAATGAATCACTTTCTGGACAAGGAGCGCATGCTGGATGCACTTAAGTGTGCGAGCGCAATGCTCACTGAACTACGTACGTCAACGCTATCCCCGAAGAGCTACTATGAGTTGTGTAAGTAATTTTGAGGGAACGGCCATTTCCAAGAGATCCTCAGAAAATATATAATAGAAATTTAATATTTTTAGACATGGCCGTAACGAATGAGCTGTGTCACTTGGAGCTGTACCTCAGCGAGAAGAGCGACAAGGAGACCGATCTTTACGAACTGGTGCAGTACTCGCACACGATAGTGCCACGTCTTTATCTTTTGATCACAGTTGGAATTGTATACATAAAAAAAGACTCAACGCTTAAACGAAGTATTTTAAAAGATCTGGTGGAGATGTGTCGTGGAGTACAGCATCCTTTACGTGGCTTGTTCCTACGCAACTATCTGTTGCAATGTACCCGAAATATCCTTCCCGATGTTCTAGTGGCAGAGAACGAGCACGAGGGCAATGTGTACGATGCCATCGATTTCGTACTTACAAATTTTGCGGAAATGAACAAATTGTGGGTTCGAATGCAGCACCAGGGCCACTCCAGCGAAAAGACAAGAAGAGAAAAAGAGCGTGAGGAACTTAAAATTTTGGTTGGTACTAATCTGGTGCGTCTATCCCAGCTGGAGTCTGCTACCCTTGAAACGTATAAGCGACTTATACTGCCCGGTATATTGGAGCAAGTGGTCAGCTGTAGGGATGCGATTGCACAGGAATATCTGATGGAGTGCATCATTCAAGTTTTCCCCGATGAATTCCATCTGCAAACACTCGACCCGTTCCTAAAGTCCTGCGCCCAATTGGAGACTGGTGTAAATGTTAAAAATATAATTATATCACTAATTGAACGCTTGGCGGCTTATAACCAGCGTAGTGGCAAGGTAAGCATAAAAGTCAACCCATTTATTACTGAAGATATAAACTAGATCTAATTTTAGACGAGTGGAAATGCAATTGATGCCATTATTCCCGCTGAGGTGGAATTGTTTGAGGTGTTCAGTGTGCAAGTTGCTAATATTGTGCAAACGCGTACTGACATGCCGCTGGAGGATACTATATCGCTTCAAGTAGCTTTACTCAGTCTGGCGCAGAAGGTATATGCCGATCGTGTAGATTACGTGGATAAAGTGCTGGGCACAACCGCACAAATACTTGATCGCATGAACATGAACAAGTTGGTTTCAAAATCTTGTAATATCCCCTCCGATTTATAGCATAACTAACCTACCTTTGTTTTTATAGCATTTCACATCATTTGACTGTAAATCAGGAACTTTCCCGCCTGCTCCGAATCTGCATAGATTTCTACAATAACGCATTGACCATCATTCAGTTAAACAACTTCTGCCCGCTGCTCGAGAAATTTGACTACACGTCGCGCAAATCATTGGCCTTGTATCTCGTTATGAATATTCTGGAAAACGAAACGCTGGTGACCACAGCAGATCAAGCGGACAGCATATTGACGATTATAACGCCACTAATAAAGGACGATGAGAACAACACAGCAGCTGCTAATAATAGTGCGGATGCAGAAGAGTTTGCTGAGGAGCAGGGTGTTGTTGCACGGTAAATAGACATGGGAGTAATTGTATTATCTATCACTACATTGTTCACCATTGCAGATTTATACACCTGCTGAAATCTGATGAACCAGATATGCAATATAAAATGTTGCAAACAGCACGAAAACATTTGGGTAACGGTGGCGGTCAGCGGCTGAAACATGTTCTGCCTCCACTCGTGTTTGCCGCCTATCAATTGGCGTACAAATACAAGGCAATATCTGACCAGGATGAAAACTGGGATAAGAAGTGTCAGAAGATTGTTCAGTACTGCCACAGCACAATCAGCGCATTGGCCAAAGCCGATCTACCAGATCTGGCGCTACGATTATATTTGCAGGGTGCGCTGGTCATCGGAGAAATTCGCTATACAAACCACGAGACTGTGGCGTATGAGTTTATGACTCAAGCCTTTTCGCTCTACGAGGATGAGATATCTGATTCGAAGGCACAACTGGCGGCAATCACGCTTATTATGTCCACATTTGAGCAGATGTCCTGTTTTGGTGAAGAGAATGCTGAGCCGTTGCGCACCAATTGTGCACTGGCAGCTTCCAAACTGCTCAAGAAACCAGATCAGTGTCGTGGTGTCGTAGCCTGTGCGGCGCTGTTTTGGAGCGGCAAGTGAGTCATTAATGAATCATAGTGAACAGGTAAAAAAAAAATACAAGCTTTTGTATCACTATCTATTTTTAGACAAAATGGTGAAGAGATGCGGGACGAAAAGCGCACGTTGGACTGTCTTAAAAAAGGCGCACGTATTGCCTCTCACTGCTTGGATACGGGAGTGCAGGTTCAGCTCTATGTTGAGTTGTTGAATCATTACCTTTTCTACTTTGAGCGAGGAAATTCACTAATTACAGTGGCCATGTTGAATCAGGTGAACTTCGATGCAATAATAATAAATAAATATTTATTTATTTACTTTATTAATAAATATTGCAGCTCATCGCTAAGGTAAACGAGGAGCTGCCTAACCTGGAGCCGAGCGAAGAGACCAAGCAGATCGAGAGCCACTACAAAAATACACTGGCCCATTTGCGAAGCCGCATGGAATCCAACGATACAACTTTGGAAGTTTCCTTTGCTGGCATTACACTCAATTAGTGTTGAACACCACACGAACTCCACATAGTAACTATCATCCAGCAAACAACGCTCCTCCATCACGCCTATCTTTGTAGTGCTCGTCGACAGCAAAGAGATAGGTAAACCCCTACCTTTAAACCATGCAGAGACGATGCAGATCCTTACAAACAATTTAAAAATTTTGCTAAGACTTTGTGTATGAGTTTTGTAGACAAAAACTAAAAAGAAGAAGAAGAAGAAGAAGAAAAAGAAAAAGAAATTATTCCAATATAAGTTATAGTTTGGTTAGGATAGTGCAAGGACTATTCGAAAAGTGGTTATGACTTTGGTTTTCAAATCAATTCTATAAGTTTAAGAGCAAAGTGTCAACATCTTCGATGTTTTATCTCCATTTTTATTGCATATTTAGTTAATAATATCAAGTAATTATTCAATTATCCCAAGCAAATTGTATTGTACTTTATTATACATTATTATTTAACCCCTCAATCCGCCTGCTAAAAAGAAAATGTGAAATATTGTTAAACAAGTGGAAAATTCATAAGTGAAAATTATAATATCAATATTAATTAATCATTAACCAATTATTATGATTATGCGCAATTCGAGCGAATTTTGATTGTGGATAAATAAAGTTAAGATCAAATTGTTTTTAGCAAACTCAAACTGCAAAATTTATTCCCACTGTGCAGAGAATTCAAAGTAAGGATGAAATACAATTGCTTTATTTAAAATATACATACATACATACATTATTATAAGCCGAAAACGTGCAATCGGTTTATGGAGAAGTAGTTAACTTAACGTTCATTTAAAATACATGAGTATGCGGAGTACAATTCGTTAAATAGAACCTAGGAGCCTCACCGTACGGCAGCCGGCAGGGCACACGTCGTAGCCCTATGTTTTAATGTTCCTTAATCACTTCAATATACATCCTTAGAAGGCAGCAATTGGAATTTTCACCGATTTCTAGTTTAACTAGCAACATTTCAATTCTATTTTTTGTGGCAGTATTATGTGTATTATGGCTGGGGCAGGATCAAGGACGGTGACGTTAATATTGTGGCAGTTTTGTGTTTTCTACTTGTTCCTTATTTCGAGTTCATTAAATTAATCGATTTAAATAATGAAGTAACTATTTCGTTGGGTCCTGTTAACAGCTGAAGCTGGAGCTGGAGCTGGTCCTGGTCCTGGTCTCGGTCTGGGTCTGGGTCTGGTTTTGGATGTGGGCAGTTAACAATGTTACGTCGTCCAAGCACGACTTAAAGCTAATCCTCTTTTTAGTATCTAAATTCTAGCATTAATTTACAATTAAAAGCGCCTAATTCACTTTCAGTGCCGTAGCAATTGGAAAATTTTGAAGCTTGAGATAAATTGTTCGTCACTGCATTCAGCTCGAGATTACGAGAATTTAAGTCTGCTTAAGATTGAAGTAGTTATAAACAGATGGCCAGGACGCCAGAACGTAATCTTCGATCTCGCATTCATTGGAACCGCGTAGTATGCGGAAATAGCCGTGCTCGCCCCACCAAGGTCCCCATGAGTTGGCTGCGATCTGTAGAGAAAAAGAGATGGATTAATCTTTGGATTATCTTGTGAAGAAATGTCAAAGGATAACACTACGTACCCAGTACTTGACGCCGTCGTGCTCCTCTCCCCAGCCAACAAGCTTCACTGAGTGGAAACCCGTGGGTGCATCGCGGTTGGCGGCTGTGCGCTGGTAAACACCACCGGAATACGCGAAGAAGTCTCTGTAGACGCGCATGGTAGCCTGCACAGGTCCGGAATGATATATCTCAGACATGATACCCCCTTCACCCTTTAGGGTGTATGCTGGACCCGTTGTGTACAAGCTGTCGCGGTTAACACCATGTGCCGGCTTGCAGCCATTTGCCCTTAAGGAAAGGGCGTTATGACGCTGAATCTTGCAGGTTCCCTTCTGCTGTGTATACGGATAGCAGTCTTCATCGAGGACACCCTTCTTATGCAGGTAACGCCAAGCAGCATCCAGATGTCCGCCATCACAGCCTTGCTGGCGACGTGTACACGAGAGAATGTTTTGAGCAGAAAGCTGAACCACTTCCTTGCCCTGGCTCTGGATGGCGAAACGATCGGAGGCCACCGAAGTGGTCGAAAGCACCCACGAGGCGCCACACCAGCCTTGATCCGGAACGTCAGAAATATAATTGGACCACTTATCCACTGCATTGAACCGATTTGGTAGATCCAAGACTTGGTTGCTGAGACGTGTCATAGCTTTGACACGATGTGTTGGCTCCTTGGTACCCAGACGAAGACGCAGACCCTCACTGTACTTGCGGGTCAACCAGTTATCATATTTGCGCGCCGACCAGCCCAGCTGGTGAATCGAGTTGACGCTGTTGACCAGCTCGTCATCGGTTAGACACAAATCATTGTCGCACACTACCCTGCCATCATCGAGGCAACGGCACTCATTGCAATTATCCCACGTGGTGTTGTACTTGTGGAAGTAGACTCCGTTGTGCAGACAGCTGATTATTGGGTCCGGTTCGTTGAAGCAGAACGAACGATAATCTGGACAGCAGTCACCATTGTCGCCGCGGTCACAGAACTCATCGCAGTAGCACAAAGTGGCTGCAAGTAGATGGAAGATTCTTTTAGTATTTCATCCCCAAGCAAACTTGGCTCTTCTCTGGGCACTTACTTGAGATTGGCATCGAGCAGCCGTCGCGCCTACTCTTGCAGCATGTGTTGTGTTGTGCACAGTAAGGACCTGGAAAGTCCCTTTTAAGTGTATGATCGTAGCCATAAGCCAGGCCCAGCAGCACCAGCAGCACGGAAAGCGCCATCAGAGCGCTCTTAGCAGCCATTGCTTGAATGTCGAACGGCAGTTATGCGGGCACAATCTGAAAGTAAAACCAATGGCAGGTCAGTAAATTAATTAATACATAAATCGAAGCTCTATTCAAAATTCTAATATTTTAAGCAGTGATTGGAGTAGCCTCATTGCTATTCCCGATGATGGCTATACCCATTTATCGCGTAATTAAGAAGGCTACTTAAAAATAATTGAGAACGAACATCGCGTCCAATTAAGTCGCTTATGAATTTCAATTATGCATGAATTTGGCCAAAGACAAACTAATTTTTAATTTAAAAAAAAAATAAAAAATAAAAAAAAAACCTGTTTATCGAGCTTCCTAATTTCGCTATTGCGTATCATTTTCAATCACGTAAGAGCTGGGACCCGAACCTGGCGCCAAAATAGAAGGAACCATAGGCAAATCACAAACACGAAGGGCTCATCCATCAATAGGAAATAAAAAACTCATTTCGCATATCTCAGGGGGAACACGGTAATAGGTCATAAAGTAGCGCCAAAGCAACAAGAAATCTATCACTATATAAAAATACACTTAACGAATAGATTTAAATGTAGATCAAAAACCATTAGATAAAATTTAGATAAAAGAACATGTTAATATAGAGATAAAAACGAACTCAACAATATTTGAATTTTGAATTATCTAATTTGATCTTGGTTCGAGTTGTGGCCAAATAAAATCAAAAACAACAACAGCCGCCACTTTCATAATTGGCCACCGCATAAACCGAGTCCAAACGCCAGCCATCTCTTATAACAGTAAAATTTTAAAAAATTCTGATGACGTCAGGTTTAAGAACAAATTTTAAGCCGAAAAGTTTTTGTTTTTGCCTGCGAACCGAATCGAAATAAACGCCAAGACAGCAAAAAAAGAGCTAAAAAATAGATGGGCATAAGACCCGCTAAAAGCGGCGATTTTCTCTGGATTCCGGACTCCCCATTCTGACAGAACATTAAACTTGTTTAACTTTCAAAAAATTAATAGTAGCATTAAAAAATGTTATATTATTAATTTAAATGCAAATCGAAATTAGATTTTCTTGTTTCGTAAGTTTTATGAAATTTTTTTGTATTTTATTATTGTTTTTTTTTTTTTTTTGTGCATTGATTTATTTTATGTTTTCTATGACTTTAAATCCGTGTGCTTATGATTAATTCTGATTATTGATTGGTAGAAAAATGTATTTAATTATCGAGTTGATTCATAAATAGCATCTGAATCATTAGGGGTGCTCAAACTTCTTTTTGTCTCAGTTTTCTTTTTTTTTTTTTGTGCATTTTTTGTTTATTAACTTTTTGTTACTGAAGCTCAACTTCTTTTTAATGTTATTTATAGTGATAATTAATTTAAAAACGCCAATCGCTAATTGAATTGCAAATTTAAAATTCTGTTAAACAATTAGCGCTGAAATTTTAAGATCCAAAGATGCAGCGATAAGGATCAAAGAACCTAAGTTTAAATGTAAATTAAAAAAAGACTTAAGCTGAATATTTGCCGCATTCCGAAGATAAATTAAGTCAACAAAAGTTTGCAAAAGATAATTATATTTTGCGTTTTTATCTTGTTATCTTTAAAATTCCATTGAAATGGAGAGTCTCGCAGTCAGAAATTCTTGGGTAAATATTTTGCAGAAAAACTATGTCATTTATATTATGCACATTTTTCAAATGAAATATTGCAATAATTACTGAAGCTCCAAGCGAGGGTGAAGCATAATTTTGTTTTTAGTTACACTCCTATTTTAAATATTTAATATTAATATTTATAATTGTTTAACCGTTAATTGCACATTTTTGATTTTATACATTTTATTTATTTTTTTTTTTATTAAAGCATTTGTACTAACTTTTATTAATTTGCACAATGAATTTTCCAATTTACACTTAGAGCCAATAATTTATCTCTTGTACACAGTCTTCTGTGGCACGTTGTGTACGTGATCGCGTCCAGCCGTTGACTGAATTCAAAAAGCGTTAAAGGGAACCACCAAACCCCAAAGCAGTCGCTTCTATTAAGGCCCCTGCGCCGCCGATACTTTCGTTGCTGTTGTTGTTGTTGTTGTTGTTGCTTTTGCTGTTCTTTGGCTTTTACTGCCGAGCGCTAAAATTGCGTCGGTTGTAGGTGGCGTTCGGCGAGTGCTTACATTGGAGCTCGCACTCTCACTGTAACAGTGCTGTTAAAATAACCCAAGCGCTAACAGTGCCTGTTAATTCTGCAATCTTTTTGAATGCACAATGCTAATTGCTTTATATGGCAATTTTGCGGAGATGCAAAGATACCTTTCACGTGTTAGTGTGTGTGTGTGTGTGTGTGTGTGTGTGTACGTGTTTGTGTGAGTGCGATTCCTATTTTTCTCTGGAAATGTGAACACATGCATAATTGACCAGATGCTAAAACGTGATATGCAATACAAACATGAAAATTTGGTAAAAATTCCTTAAATTGTTTGCAAAGACCTTTGGCAGCCGCAAAGGCGCAAAGGCGTGAGCTTTCTTCTGCGCAGTTAATTTATTTAAAATGTTTGTTTGCTTTTTATGTGTTTTTGTTTGTGTTTGTTCCCGTGTTTATTATCAAACGAAATTGATATGATAAACGAATGGGAATATATCGTAAATTGCAACCAATTAAAGTTCAAGGCTATGCAACTCAAATAATAAAATCAATTCAATTCACACTAGAAACTTAGCCCCAACTTTCTAAAATATTTTCGACTGAATAATATAAATACCCAATCTGTTGGCATGCACTGATTTCCAAGTGAACCCAAAGCTGAGCTCCATATATATACATATATCTTTGTGGTCTGAATCTAGATCTTTGAGTCTGTCAATTCGCTTGCCATCGTTTGGAGCTTCTGTTTTACTCATAAACTGAATGCACGAATTTTGCATATTTTAAAAATATAAATTTTAATATTATTTTACACATATATTTCTGCAAATTCAATTCACAGACTTACTCAAAGTATCTACATTTCTCTTAGTGGACTATGATTTAAATGATATTTAAGCTCCAATTCATTGATGGATCCATAACCATAACAAAACTCGATTGTACAATTCGCTTTGTCATGAAGCTCCAACCCGTAAACATCGTTAAATCTGAGCGGGCAAATAAATCCTATGATGTTTATGTGACCAAGGAAAATAAACAAAATAAGAAAAAGAAAAAAAAAGGCAAAAAGTGAGGAAAAATAAGCCGACACATTAAGAAAGCAAATTAAAAACAAGCTGCAAGCACTGGCCCTTGGTCAACCAGCCCAACATCACGCTCATAGCCTCATATCAATAGCCGGAATTGCGGACAGAGCTAGAGCCAGCGTCAGAGTCTGAGTTTCAGTCTGGGCCAGTAATGGGACTGGGAAGCATATCAAGTGGAATAAAGCCATCAGCCATCAGCCATCAGCCATCAGCCATCAGACGTCGACAATGCTAATTCCCAGTGTCGCCATTTGCATGACATTAAAGTTTAACTTTATGACCGATTTCTGTCCACATAACGCAAAAAATTATGAAAGTGCTTTTTGAGGGAGGGAGGGGGGGAGAACGATAAATAAATGCAAGAACAAAGAAACTGGAGATTGACACAAAGTAATAACAAAATCCAAAAATACAAAAATCCGAAAATCCGAAAATCCGAAAAAAACCCAAGCATAAAACAGGAAATAAGCCAAATTAAAAAAGAAAATAAATAAATAATAAATAAACAAACAAGAAACAAACATTATTTTGGCACTGAAAAAAATTCATTTCAATTTGTGCTACAAACTTTCTATTCTGCTTCCGCCCTGACAATCCTTTATATGAACGCAATCGATGAATAACCGATTTAATAATCTTATCATATGCAAAAATTAGAAGCATGACGAATTGTCATTACGTAGGCGGCCATAACATTCCAGAGATATGAGTGGATTGTTCAGACTCAATTTAATATATATATGTATATATTAAAATGTAATAATATCAAAGTATGTGGAATTTGTGTGAATTCCAAGCACTCAAGTTACATAATCTAAAGTGAAGTTGTGTGTTTACATGAAGATAATAAAATATAATAATAAATGTGGAAGATAATGAAATTAGCCTATCTGCCAATCAACTACCTGATATTTCCATCTGATATTGAATTCCGTTTTCAAGTACAAAGCTGATGACCGCATATGTGTATGTGTGTGTGTGTGCGGGGCAAGGTAATTGAAATGTCATTTAGGTGCTTTATGAATGGATTACCTGCAGGCAGGGAACATCTGGCACGCTTATTGGAGTTCAATATTTGAGGCATCCGTTGATGTTGATATGTTGATATCGATAGGTATATGCGTATGTATGTGTCCATATGTGTCTAGCCACAATCGGCAGCTTAATTGGCCGCGATTGTACGGTTAGACAGTCAATTAGCAAATATTTATAAACTATTGGCTTTTTGGCTGATTATAATCACCAATTCCGGGCACATCGATCG
The DNA here is from genome assembly GCA_035044505.1 of Zaprionus lineosus. Lineage (NCBI taxonomy): Eukaryota > Metazoa > Arthropoda > Insecta > Diptera > Drosophilidae > Zaprionus > Zaprionus lineosus. The sequence continues at coordinate 326,008 of JAWNNX010000324.1, forward strand.
CTATTGTTATTCCACCAATAGTCAATTTTGTATTTTTATTTTATTTATTTTATTATTTTTTTTATTTTTTTTTTTTTTTTTTGTTTTTTATAACTCTATGTGTGCTTTGCTATCGGCCAACTATACACACACGACGCTCGGAATTCCAATGTATTTAAGTCATGTGATAAAATATTTATGAACTGACGACAGGCCAATACAAGCAGCCACAAACATTTTCAGTTTGTAGCACCTGAATTCAAGTTTTACCTTTTGGGTTCTTAAATTTGTCAACTTGTTTCCAATAGGAACAATTCACGACTCTTGACAAGTACACCCATTGCTGCCCAACCTTATCAACAAGCTGCCAAAAGTAGTTCAAGGACAAACACCCACAACTTCTGGCATTTGTAATACTCGTGTAATGGACTATCTATAACTTTTGATTTCTTGATTTTATTAATTGTAATCCTATGATCTTTATACTTCATGACACTGACAATCGCGCTGATAATCTTTATTTTATTATTTTATTTTTTTTTTTTTTTTCCAGTGAATCTTAATTATTGTCTCTGTACGGACTTTGGCTGTGGAATGCGGAGTGTGGTAGTGCGCTATTAAAGAGTCTGATTACATACACATACAAACATATAGATAGTCCATTTTGGGCTTAGGAGCCCATCAGTTGCACAAGCAGCGCCCAGTCTTTCCCCAATGGAAACAAACATCCGTCTGTTTGGAAATGTAGAGCATTGATTTCTATTCCGATCAGAAATTAGATGTCTCTTCCGAAAGTAAGCCATAGCTAAGGTATACCCTATTTGAGATATACCCTAGTTAAGATATAGCCAGGCTAAGATACTCCTAAACTAAGATATACCCTAGTTGAGATATACCCTACTTAAGGTATACCCTTTATAAGATATAGCCTAGTCAAGATACACCCTACTTCAAATATACCCTATCTATGGTAATCCATAGTTAAGGTACAACCTATTTGAGGAATACCGTATGTAAAATATAGCCAGGTTAAGATACACCATACTCGAAGTATACCCTATCTAAGGTTATCCATAGTTAAGGTATACCCTAGTTATAATATACCCTAATCAAGATACTCCCAAATCAAAATAAACCCTATTTCAGGTATACCCTAGTTAGGGTTTACCTTAATTAAGGTACACCCTACTTAAGGTATACCCTAGTTAAGGTATAGCCTAGTTAAGATACTCCCTACAGGAAGTATATCCTATCTAAGGTACCTTAGTTAAGATATACTTTAGTTAGGGTTTACACTAGTAAAGAAACACCCTACTTGGGGTATACCCTATTCAAACTCTTCCCTACACAAGGGTATAAATTGGCTAAACTTTTATCTGGACTAGATTTGATTTCATTGAGGTAGTCGAAAGAGTTTACATTGAGTTTGGTCGCTTTTAATACGTGTTTAAAGGTAAGGTTAACTAAATTTTAAAAAATTAAATAAAATAAACATTTATAAAGGTAAACCCAATAATTCAATATTGATAAATAAAAAGTCATTAATTGCTTCGATAATGATGGATGGGAGGTACAAGTTATCTTGGGAGGAGTGTCTGGGAATTAAAAAATTTCGAAAGCGATAAGAAATTTTCTCAGTTTTTAAATCAAGGTCAATTCTCCTGAAAACATTGGCAAGTAACCTTGATTTCCACACGTTTTATTCGATTCCAGGAAAATTGTATCGCTGCCAAAGCTACTGAAATATTTTGGCGTCCTTACAAAGAGTCTTCGTTTTTCCTATGCAAATAATTTGCCAATGAAATATTTCAATTTGTGGCAGTTCAATTTCTGATCCACTTACCGAGTGCACCAGAATCTATATGTTTACACTTCCTCAATAAAAATATACATAAATAAATAATAATCATATATTTATATATGCTAGTATGTATATGCATATGTATATGTATATGTGACTGTATATTTAATCAATGTGTCTTCAAGGTTGCGTCACTTGCACGCGATATTCGCATCGAGTTTTGGAACTCTGGAAGTACCACCTCCAATGGCTGCTCAGGGTCTTAGTACCCGTATCAGACGTCAAGTAGTGACGAAATCGATTCGGATTCTGAACGGAATCGTGAGTTGAAGTGTGACCAAAAACTCAATTGAATTAAATTCTAGTTAACTTTAATAAAACTCAATAAAAACAATCCAAGCGAGACAAGTTTAATAGACCCACAAATACCCTATAAAAAAAAGTATTCCAATCCAAAAGGAAACGTATGCAAATAATAAGAGGTTTAAATTAATTTGTAAATTATATAAAAAATTAATATTTTTAAATATTGAAGAAAAGTTAAAAAAATTATATATATTAACAAAAATAATATTAATTAATTACATATGTGCATTAATACATTATTTTAAATTTGCTTATAAATAAAAAAAATATAATATATTTAAAGGCTGTACTTAAAATAAAATACAATATAACAAAATACACATTTAAATATAAATATATAAATAATAAAATTTCTAATGTGTTAGATTTATATTAGTGATTTAATGATATATGATGATATTAATTTATATGATTTGTATGTAATATTATTATTTGATTTTATATTTAATATTTGTATAAAAGAATATTTAAAATTTTAAAATAATTTTTTTAAGATTTCCCACAAACTGTTAAGCACTTCTAAGAATAATATTATTTTTAAATTACTTTTCTACCATCTTAAATAGTCCCAAGTTATTTTTTCTACTGTCTTCTACTTCTGCCCCTTTAAGTATGACTAAAGGGACCTCCACCTCGTATACCCCATTGAAAGTTTCGCGCATTCAGAGGGTAGAGGCATTTGGCGGCAGCAACAAACACTTGTCAAGTGACAGCCCCGTTGGACTGGGTATGGGTAATATTATATTAGTGATATATTTGATATGAGAACTTGTACAAAACTCATCGATTTGTTTCAATTTTTATTTCAAGTGCAAGCTTGCGTTTCTTGACGCCCTCGTCCCTCGTCCCACCGTATCTGAGCCCGCAGGTACCATTGGATCTTTGAAGCCATGCGGTTTGCATGATGTTAATAATGATTTTTTGAATGCAGCCCGCGGTGGTTTTAAAGTTATTTTTATTGCCAATAAATAAGTGATAATGAAGGTAATAAAGAGTAATAAACACAATGACAACAGATCTTTTAATATATCTACAAGCATTTAAATTATATTCATTTGTTTAAAGTATATTATTTATGACGCTTTCGAGCCGCTGGAATGTTTGGGGCTGGGAATAAATTGGAATTTGACATTTTGACTTTAAATTAGTTTGTTTTTTATTTTTATTTTCTTTACTGAAGGAAGTAGTGAGTATTTCCCATAGTTTAGGTTCAAATGCGGTTCAATTAAATACACATCTTTACAATTTGTGTAAATCGTGGAAAAGTCATGGCAATCATTGAGAATTATTGAAAGCCGATGGGCTGATAAATTGATAAATTGATAAATTGATAAGCGTAATCGATGCTAATTTTAACAGGTTATTTCATTATAAATACAAATAGCATTTGAATTGAATTTGTATTTGAAATCAAAATCGAAATCGAAATTGGAAGGAGGTCTGGAAAAAACAACGGATAAGCACTCCAAATTTAAACATTGGCAAATGCTTTTGACGTCAGAGAAAAAAAGAATAACAAAAATTTCGGTTAAAAGTTTTTCTACGAAGGCTACCGCATTTTCTTAATTGGAAATATAGTGCCATAATTTTCCCGTTGAAAATTAACACAAAAACCAAAAAAAAAAAAAAAAAAAAATTACCAAAAAAAAAGTAAAGAAAAACTGCAATTTATTTTCGAATAATGTTTGCTAATGTTTAAATATTGACAGCCTTCCGTGTGAAGAGATTACTCAATTTCTAAGTATAAACTGTGTTTTACGGTCTCGATAATACGCCAAGATCTATCTGTCCAGGTAATGCGGTGTTTTCTTAGAAATTCCTCTACACACTCACACATTTGCTGCAACCCAGAAGAAAATTCAATTTGAAGAGCTTCGTCACGTTTTCCTGATGCACTACAAAAAAACAGCCACTTGGACGGAGTCACTCGACTGGCCAACAACTGTGCTAAACGAGATTGGACTGTACATAGGAGGAAGTCCTTACACTAAGCACATTTAGACCTAAGAAGCAGTCAGAATATTTAATAAATATTTTAAAGTTTAATTTTTAACTTAAATATTTAAATCTCTTCTGAGAGAGGGTATCTGTTAGTTGTCAACTTGAAACCGAAAATTTTCTCTTGTTTTTGAATGAAAATACCGTGTCAGCATTATTTGTATCAACTGGAAACGCTTTAGTAGAGTTAAGATATTTTCAGAATTTGCAAAAATATTTAAAATTCGAAAGATCATGGCCCCTCGATAGAAAACATCGTCATAAACATTCTGTATACACGCACGTTTTTATTGTACGCCAATGCAAAAAATAGATTTGTGTTTATTGAAATCTTAATAATCCATAATTTACCTGTATATTCAGGGAAAAAAAAATGTATTATAACTGAAGGAAAAAAAAAAAATGATTTCCAGTCACTAGGTAATTCGTAAGACTCTATATTTAGCTGAGAATTAGCAGTGCAACCTTTCGGCTCAGTCCCCCACCCTCCCCCTTTTGCAGGTACTTATGATTATACAATATTGACTATTATTTCGGAACGTTGACGTCTCCTCAAATGCACTCAACGCCCACTGGCTGGTATTTTGGCTTGTAGTTAGCAATAATTATCAATAACTTGACAACAATAACATCAGTCACTACTACAGGTGTAAGCAGCAGTTCTCGGTCCAAATTAGGTGCGCCGTCAATCAAAATTAATAACAAACAAATCGCTTATAAAAAAAACAGGCAAAAATACAATAAGCTGGGGTTGTCTGCCACCTGAACGAACGTCAAACATCGCTGCATCCAACGCAGTGAAATATCTTTATCTTACAGATATACAAATGAATTTATACTTATAAAGCGCGAGATCAGATGTTCTCAAGGTTGTTCTGTAAGTCGTAACATGTAGGTTGGGCGAACAAACCATCACGCATTGATAACGCGAGAAAAACCCCATCATCACCTCTCGCACGAAGCCCCAACTAATCGTTCATCCATTACTTACGAATGTCAGAACTACTTGAGAATTATAGGAGCAGTAACATTTCCAATGATAACAGAATTCAGCCGCCTCACGTTTTAACAGCTGTTAATGTAAGCGTGGCCAATTCTGTTAAAAATTCTACTACACTTTCTCGCTGCTAACTTAATGAGTGTGCTGTAATCATGCTCTCCCTTTCACTCTCACGCACTTATTTAAATCGTTCCTAGATCGTTTGGCGCGGTATTTTTGTCGTTTTGAGTACCAAAACCGATAATAAAAATGCCATTATTCTAGTTTGTGTGAATTTAAGTGGATAGAATGCATGAAAGTTTCTTAAAAAGGAAAAAAAAAAAGAAAAAGAAAACAAATTTAAAAGGTTGCCTCGAATAATTTATATATTGGTAATTTATCAAGTTCTACGTATGGCTATTCAGAGACCGCATATTTGGGGCATTCATTGCTATTGACACATCGTACAGCAGTCCATATAAATAACATAACTTGCACATTGTTAATTATAATGTTTGACGAGCATGACAAATGTTTTAATTATATTCGGTATGATTTAAACAAAAGCCCCATAAGATAGAAATGTAAATGCTTTTGAGCCAATTGTCCATGCGCTACCGCCCACAGTGTCCCCGCTAAACGCCTTTATATCGGCCACTGGGACGGCGTTTGCCATTCGCCGCAAAATAAAAATGAAAAAAAAAACGAAAAAAATTTCCAGACTGCCCCCGAGGTCCATACCTGTATTATTTTATATGTGTATTTATATTTATATAGTTATATTTTTATTTTTATTTTTATTTTTATTTTTTTTTATACTTGTTTGTACCTACACGAGCCTACGTATAATTTTGGAATGTACCCGTTCTCGTATTCCGTCTGCCCAGCCACGTAAGTGTCTGCATCGTGTACACAAACAGCAACCGCTCTGATTTTTTGATATGCATAAAAGACTGTATACTGGCGCACTCTATATAACTGGGACACTCACACTGGATGTGTTAGGGGAAAGTTAGCAAGCGGGTAAACACACATATGTTATGTGAACCGAGATTATAGAACAAACACTTTTAAATAATGAGCCCCAATATAGGTGGATTATCATAATATAATTCTCCCAGGCAATCCCCATGGAATGGCCTTTAAGGTGACACAATTAACACTAAGAAGTGTTTTAAACTGATAAAATCTAATCGCAGTACTTACATATTAAACCTTCAACATATATACTAACTTAAGTTAGGGTATATAAAAGTCGATCTGCTGTTTGTCCTTCGACTGAAAATTTAACGAACTCCTTTTAATTATTATAATTAAAATTATATTATAATTAAAAATACTTATATGGGTTTATTCCCTTCAAGAAAACATCCGCAATTATTTGGATTTAATTTTCTTTGTAAACTCGTGCCTTGAAATATCCCCACAAATTACCAATAAATGGCAAACATTTTTGCATCTGAAATTCGTCAATTAAAAGAATGACATTAAATTCACACCTAAAGTCTGAAAATATTTACTTTATTTTATTTTAAATTCTTGAAAATTTATAGTTTTTGTTTATTTTGTGTGAAAGTATTTCTAACTGTACTTTCGCAAGGCCTTGAATTTTACCTGCGAGAACAAATTTAATTTTAACAACAATTTACAGAATTAGATCACTTCGCTTTCATTGCGAAGAGGCGAACAATTGTTTTACCCGTAGTTTTGTTTAAATTTCTTTTTGCCTTTTTGCCTTTTTCTTTCGTTTTTTTTTTGTTTTTATTTATTTATTTTTATTTGTGAATTTCAGCCAAAAGTCATTGTCAATGCCAAATGCGAATCATTTGGTCGGCAAATGAGTAAATGTCTGAACATATGGGTAACTACATGGATACAGACATACATACAAATACATACATATACATATATCCGACATATATCTCCCAATGTGGCCCCATCTGATGTCAGTGACACTCGCAACAAACATTTGCGCTGCATGACAAGCAATTCCCCAGTCCCAGACGAGACTCTCTGGTTAAGTACCCAGAAATTACACATATAGGAAATGTTTTGATATTAAAGCCCTGATAGTGGAACAGGTAAGACGTGACGCTTGCCCCGAATAGAAATGTATGAAATGCGATGATACTGGCAAATACAGAAATTAGATCATTATTAAATTTTCGTCAAATATTCATTTGCACATGATTAATTACCCATTTGTTCATGTGGTTCGCCTTTAATTATTCCCAGCTCACTCGCCATCAAATTAATGAGAATATATTATAAATAATCCGTCCGAAATGCTGCCTTATGCTGTCATACAATGTATTCTAATGCATTGATCATCCAATCATACATATACATATATATATCTATGTATATATAGGAAGGTGACGAATACAAAAGACTTTCAATATCTGTCTAATTCGAGAAGATATATCTGCGTCTTGGCTGAGAGTGCCCCCAAGCCTGTCCAGGGGGGTTGGGGGCTATAAATATGGCAAGATATGACGCTGGTCGCTAAGTACGTGTCAGAGATAATTGGAAATTATGTTATAGTTCAAGTTGCTGTTCCCATTGCTGTTTATATAATCAGTGACCTGTTGTTTATAAACAATTAGTCATTGCACACAACAAATACACAAATTTATTGATACATCTTTGTTTATTCTCGATGTATCGCTTTATGTTCACCCACACAAAGCGGGCGATGGTCTTAATGTGTTTAGCAATTATCACCTCCTCCATAATTACGGAGACAACAAAATCGCACTGCTGGGCTAGTTTCATACATGGACCATAAATGTAGCGCCACTTTAACGGTTTTTGGCCACCGAAACTACTTAATGAATGCGGCAAAGGTGTTAAGTGCTAATTCGCCACTATTCAACCTCTAGCGAAATGTGTAAACAGTTTTGACTACGACTGCGACTGCGACTTTGACTTGGAGTTCAGGTTCAGGTTTGGGTTCGGGTTCAGGTTCAAGATTATGTACATTCGAGGCTCTAGTTAATCACAGTTATTTCCCTGGCAGGTGACGTCATCGTCTGTTACCGCCAAGAGGCTGGTAGATCCGTGTTTGTTCAAATGATTAGGGCACTGACCATCAGCGAACTCAATGGCAGGCCATACGATATACATATACGATATATGTATAGACAAGTAGCCGTAAATACCTGAGCGTCTAGTCAGCCGGCAAATGTTTTAAGTATTTATTTGCACTTTCAATGGGCCATGAGGCAACAATGACGTCATTTGTCAAGCCGCTGATTTGTTGACAGAAAACGAGATACGTAGTTAAATGCATTTGCAGCATGCGCTTTTTAAATGCAACAATTGTAAAGCTCATAACGCTTGAATGCAATTTAATAAATGCATTTTTATCAGCCATCAGTGTACGTCACATGCGATTCTGTGGGGGCGTATGGCATATTGTGACCAGTGAGCGATCCGCACGAGGATGCAGAAGGGGAAGAAGAAGACAATTTTAACTGCTTGCAGGCGAGAGCAAGAGCACGACTAAGGCATTAGCTTTGAGTTTAATTAATTAATATAAACTTTAAAGCAATCACTAGGTCAACTCTCGAAATGCATTTAATATAAATACAGGTAAATAAATGTGTATAAAAATAAATATGCATACGTATAAAAATGTCCAGGCATTTGATATTAAAAAAATTAATATAATTCTCCTTATTTATTTGGGTGTGAGCGGGAAAATGACTTCCACGATCCACAGCCATAACACTTACTGTAACAATTATAATAAAAATAACGAAAACAAAGCCCAATATACACTCAAAGCCAATTACAAAAATATGCAAAGCCTGAAACGTGCCAATATCAGTCATACATATAAAATGTCAAATCAAATTCTTGGCAATAACCTCCCAGGCAGCACTGCGTATGAGCCAACACTGCGTATGAGTATGAGCCAACACTGCGTATGAGTGTGAGATACTGTAAAGGGGGGGACTGGGACTGGGGCTGAGAATTCAAATTGAATCATTTTTGTTGGTTTGATTATTATGAGATGCAATATTTAACTGGCACGCCAGAGGCAATCCGAATCGCAGCTTGTGCAATTTACATTTTAATTGCCGCATATTGAATATCACACAACATTTTAAATGGCGCTTTGTCTGATGATGATGTCGTCACGCCTCGCATTAATACCAATCCCCAATTGTTAGTCGCTGCAAATGGAAACTACTTGATAAAGTTACATGATTAATGGCATAATTATATGGTTATTTTAGAAGCTGTTGCCAAGTGCTGAACAGTTCACTTCTTATAGATTTAATGCCCCTGACATCTATAGGGGTATTCCTTACAGGATATTTCTCTCAGCGACTCCCAGTGCCAAGTGCATTGTGGCAGCGACTCACTCGGCAAGTGTTTCCTCAATTACACAACTGCTTTTACAATGTTTACCAACTCGTCATCCGAATGACGAACTGTTCCGAGTCTTTGAACTCCTCCTCATTAGGCATTGCCATCCAGTGAGCCAGTATCATCCGCCATGACATCAGTGGCTTAGTCAGCTGGGCAAGACCCGGCCAAGACCAGTAGCCAAGCTTGGCGCTTGCTAAGCGACTCACCTTCGCTGTGAAGTGAGGGGTTGGGTGGAGGAAAGGGTGGGGGGGCTGGGTCTATTTTGGCCGGAACTTGGCTGTCAACGTCATGGGACTGGCGTTGATTGCGTGTTTTGTGCTTTGTTTTTGTTTTTGTTTTTTTTTGTTTTGTTTAGGGTTTAGTTTAAATAAAGCCAACACAGAAACAACAAAAAACAAACACTAATTTATGGGATTAATGGGCAATAGGCAAATGCTCGAGCAGCACGAGCACTCAAATATTTATGCATATGTATATGTAAATGTGTAAATGTGTAAATGTGTATATGAATATTGTTACAATTTGCCTAGGCAAAAATGAGTTTTCCTGGTTCGGTGGACGTGTAAGCGAAATCTGGTTAACCTTAGCCAAAAGACAATACGAGTCTTTCATATTTACATTTTGTATGTTTACATTCCAAAAAAAAAAAATAAATAACCAAATTCTCCATTCTCTTGTCGTACGAAAATCAAATTCATATTTCTGCGTCATCAACTGATGCTTTTGATTCCAAAATAAAATCCTATTGCATTTCCTCAAACTAGAAAAAACCAGATAAATGCGGAAGAGCTGCCTCTTGGATTCTAATCCCCAAAAGCCGCAATCTTTACTGATGGCTAAAACGCCTAACACGCTTTTATCACGCGACTCTCTTCAGCTGACTATGGGCTATCATCGAGATAACTATTTCATATTTATATGGCAACTTAACTGAACTATGCGGTGCAGATCATAAAGCCATAACCATAAAAAAGGGTAAACAATTTTAAAGTAGTTTACTTATGTCAGCAGCCAAATTCCCCTGATTAACCGAAATTAATAATGGATGCTGCCAGACAAATCGTAGTTTTTTGTTTTGGGGTTGGGCAAAGGTTGGAAGGCATTAGAAACTAAGAAGATATTAGATTAGTTTAGATAAATAACTTAAGATAAATAAACGGAATACAATTCTCAATTTTAATGGCTTCGACATTTTCCAGGTTCATGGTCAATGGCAACGAGTAAACAAATCTCTGAATACCATGCATTGTGTGTAGCTGTGTGTATCTGTGTATCTTTGAGATACATTTTGCATATTGCAGGCATGACAGGCAGACGCTAAAATGAGCGTAAACAAAAACAAAGTGAAATAGAGGCGCAAATAGAAATTCAAATAGCTACCTGAATAATATTGCTTATACCCAGATGATAGATTGCATTCGTGTCTTTATTCTTATTTACAATTTTGGATCGTGTAGGTATTAGCCCACATTTAAAGTGCTGCCTGCCGTGACTTGGCTCAGTTTCTGGTTGCTTTATCACGTTAAATTTATCTACACCCACAAAGTGCCAGAAGCATTTATGCAGACCAGATCTTCCATCATCCCGGCCGCATCTTGTGAGCTGCAGCCAATTGAGGCTTTTGGCTTTTGGCTTTTACCAGGAACATGATAGCCTCCCCCCCTCCCCAAATAAGTAGCACAGCTGCAACTCCAACAGAAACAATCATGACTTCAAAATTACTTTCTAGTGTGTACTCTATGAAAAATGCGAGTTGATTTCAGGATAAAAAAAAAAAAATGCCAGCTAAAAATGCGCTTTCCAAATATCATTTTTGGCCGCTTAGACTTTTTTTTATTATTAACCTGGGAACTACGAATGGAGCAACAATGAGTCAACCAACAGTAAACAGAACATCAGCAATAAACACGTTACAAAGGTTACCACATAGAAATCTCACCTGCGCTTGCGGTTACCTGCTTGCGCGTCTTAACTGTATACTACCCAACACCTCCATTCAACTTGAGTCGATTCCAAGTTAACCACATTTCAATCAAACTCAATAGTTGTCTTATTAAATTTGATATTTGATGCTGATTTCCCGTGTCGCATTCAATTTCAATTCCCAATGATCGCTGCTCTAGTTAATGTTGCACAAATGGTTGCCTTTTAAATTGACTCTAAATAAACGAACAACTGCTATGGGCAGGAAAATTAAACTATCCAACTATTTCTTAATGTTCTAGTATTTTTCTGCAAAAAATTAAAATTTTATTTCCCTAATTTAAATTTGTTATTTACAGCGCCTTAAACACAATTCAATCAGCGATTGAATCGTCTCTGCGTGCTTTGGCTTTTGAAACATAGATGGCGCTGTGGTCACATTAAAGGATCAAGTAAATAGAATTGAATTTGCAAACACCTGCCGCAGGCACTTACCTGTCAAAAACAATCGGAATGGCAGTTACTTTCGCACTTAAACGTATTCTGAAGTATTTAAAGTTAAACGTGACAAAATTCAAACGCCGTCATAAGTTGCGCAGGCGCAGACACAGATATGAAACTCACACAAGCGCCACTTGCAGGCAGGCAGTCAATGTTAGTGGGTTTAAAGCTTGAGAGGCACGCGCGTTTGCTGTCGCGACAGATATTCAACTGAGACTCAAAGATCGGAGACGCCAAAGCTTTGAGCTTATACCGCATGGCGGCGACTCAAGCAGCGACGGCGACAGCGTGGCAGCAGCAGCAGCAGTAGCAACGACGGCAGCAACGTGCTACAAGTCTGGCTTCCAACTTAAGCCGAACGAAAACAAACCTGACCAACATAAAGATGGTGTTCGGAATTGGGTTAGTAGTAATGAAGATTTGCGGCAGTCATGATGACGGCATTTTAGTGGCAAGGACCCAACCTTGGTGCACAACGACAATCCTTAATTGCCAGCAGAAAAATTGATGTTTATTGTCGCGGCAGAATGCCTTTCCGTCATCGGAGTCAAAAGAGCGCTTTAAAAAGGCATTTAAAAGGCAGCCAACAATGAGAAACAATTACAAGTCAAAGTCAATGAGTGAAGGAGGCAGCGGATCTAAAAACCCGTGTGGGTGCCGAGCTGTCGATGCAACGAAACGCATACACACACACACACACACACACACACATACACGCACATGTAGAATTTGCATCAACAAAGGCAAACGCAACCGCGAACGCAAATGCGACCGCGACCGACAGACGCACTGGCAATACTTGAACCTGACATTCATATGACACACACACATGCACACACACACACACACACATATACCCCCTCCAGCGTTGTTTATAAAGTGTTTGCACTTCAACTTCAATTGATACCAAGTGGCTGCGATCCTCATAGTAAAATGTGTGAGCCATCAGATACTTAAAAGTTGCAATTTCCTAATGTATCGATATTTATATTCATATTTATCGGTGAGCGGGAATACCCATTTAAAGTCCGGCTACAGGGTATTGCGAACGCACGAGTCAATTCATGCTTCTGTGTGTGTGTGTGCACTTATCGATGTATAAGTGTTTGATGCGTTTTAAATTGAAGTCAATTTTTGTTCGTTTTTGAAACATTTGCATTTTTGTGGGAAAAGGAATTCAAATAAATATTCTCATTGGGGGAAACAGACAAGCAAGACAAACATTAATATTTATGTATGCACACATAGAGAGGCAATAAATAAAGCGGCGGGTAATGTCAATTTAATTATTGATTCCTTTAAATTCGCTGTACGTTTTCAATTATTTATAAAATAAAAAATGCAATTTTATTAATTCATTTAAGCTGAGAAATCATTTAACAAGCTGTCAGTTTTTACAATGCAATGAATAAATAAAGTGCACAGTTTTTAATTAATTACATAAATTTTAATATATTAAAGCTTTTCATAATAAAAATACACATGTGTTGAAAATAACACAACATTTTTGAAGATCGACCAGCGGAGCTTCAGACATCCGTAACATTAAGGCGGATCACTAGACGTACTCAAGTATGACCTTATGGAGCATAGATCCCTAGTTATCACATAGCTTATGCCCGTTGCCTATGCAGGCGGCATAGGCCATCAGATGGGGAATTGTGCTCTGCTGCATCACGCCGCTGAAGAGGTGGCTCTGCGGGCCCGTGGCAAAGATGCCCACATCGTCGCCAGAGTGAACGCCAAGGGAGCCAGTTATATAGCTGGGATAAATGAAGACTAAATGGACAACCAAAGTTAGATTCAAATACTACCCCAATGTCACCTCTTTACTTACGTGGATCCTTTATCTTTTCAGTCAGATCCTCGCGCTGTCCATTCTCGTCCAGATATGGATTCATGCCGACAGCATAGTTCAGGGTGGCGTACTTGACACCATTGATGTCGGTGTCATGCTGATTGAGTCCCAGAATGGGAGTGCCACGACCTGGATAACCAGAGATCGAGAGTGGATGGCCATGGTCAGAGGTGACAACAATTAGGGTCTCCTCTGGATCTGTCATATCAACCGCTGTTTGAACAGCCTTTGCCATCTCATGTACCTCGTCTAATCCCATTTGGGGAACGTTAAAGTGGTTGCCATAATCGATCAATCCTCCCTCAATGAAAATGAAGTATCCGTTTTCATTTCGACTCACAACCTCAAGGGCCTTCCTGGTCATTTCTTCTAATGTGGGTTTCAGTTCAGGATCAGCCGTTTTATGGAATGACATGGTACTCGAATCAAAGAGACCAATCAACTTGGGTATCTGTGTAGCATTAACCATCAACAACTGGGCACGATTGTATGCCAGAGCTCCATCGGGATGTAGAGATTGCCATTTGGACAGCAGATTGACACCATCGGAGCGTTCACCCTTCTTACCAAATGGATCTGTCTTGGTGTTGGGTAAAAACTTGCCCATGCCACCACCCAACATCACATCGAAGTTCTTTCCCGGCTCCTGTGTGATCAGCTGCGTGGCAATGTCAGTGCAGGTGGAAGGATGATTCACTCCATCTCCATAGGTTATAATGTCAGTGTCGCTCTCAAAGAATCGGTTTGTGGTATGGGCATATGCACCCGATGGACTCGCGTGGGTCAAACTTGTCGTTGTCACAATTCCAGTCGATTTTCCAGCTGCCTGTGCCCAAGCGGCGATGGAGCTAACGTGATTGCTGGGATCCTCGCTGGCGCTGCAGTTGTTGAAGTCAACGTTTGCGGTGACTCCCAGGGCCACGATGTTCGTCTTCACACCACACAAATAGGCGGTCGCTGTGCAGGCGGAATCTGGCACTTGGGCATTGGAACAGTAGGTCTATTGGACACATAGATATGTATTCCACTTGGATCTAAGGATTAAACTGTCAAATGAGATGCTTACCCTGCTCAAGCCCGTGTGGGGGAATTTCTCAAAGCTCAATGCCTCTTCTTCACCCGTGTTGCCCTTCAGTTGTCCTTGCAGGATTCTAGCGGCTGCCACTGTAGTCAAGGACATGCCATCACCCAAGAACATAATCACATTTTTTGCCCTCCTCTTATCCGCCTGCGGAAGCCTTAGACGCTTCTCAACCTCTTCATTGGCCAAGTCATACCAAAACTGTGCATTTTTTTCTTCTGGTGGCGTATACTTGTTCCTACCCAATGCATTTACATCGACCATGTTCTGGTCTCGGGCATACTTGTTTTCAGGCTGTCCCAACAGCTGATCCTGTTCATGCACTTCGTACACTGTGATTGGTGCATTGAAAAATTGTTAAGCTAGGAAACACTTGATGTTTTTGGAGGACTTACATTTGAAGGCAGAGGATGGGACGCCGACCGCAAGAAGACTAAGGGACACAATAAGAACGTATAATTTTATCATTCTGAGATACTTTTCCGACTGACTCTCACTCCGGACATGCTCTTACGTATTTATACTACGTATTGAATGTGCCAACAACTGGCCTAATCTTAATAACCAAATGACTTTCTTAGCCACTCCTCATAATGCTTATCGCATTAATCTACTTGATGAGTTTTGTCATTTTATTGGGCTATCTTATAAAAGATATTCTGACTCCTTCTTTTCTTTCGCTTGACCTAGGAGTGCCAAAAAATTACACTTCTTCTTCGTTTCGGTGTTAATTTTTATAATGTTATAATTGCTCAAACATTTTTATCTTTACTTATGTAAGCACATAGAAACAAATATGCGAATTTCATTTTTTATCTTTATAAATATAAAATTATAAATTAAATTAGAGCTGCAAAATAAAAAAATAAAACACTTTAGATTAAGTAATTGGGCTATAAATTAAAACAGAAACTTGTGACATACTTTAAAGCTACAAACACAAGATAATTGGTCTTCTTATTGATATTTCCTATTTAATATTATTTTGATTATATATCTTAGTAACAAATCAATTAACACAGCGAATCAATAATAAACGCAAGCTTATTGTAATTAATTATATAATAAAAACTATGAGCTTAGAATAAGGCAGCTTAGACTCGAAAAAAATGTTCTGGAATTTTAATAAATTATCATAAATTGTAGGCGAAAATTTAAATAATTAACTAAAGAGAATTATATTAAATAAATTAAAAATACAGCAACGAGAATTGTTAAACGTTTTTAAAATTATTCGTGATTTTAAACATTACCGCAAATTTGAGTCGTAACTGAACTGTTAATATAAAAAAATCGATAATTTATTAGACATACTTATCGAGTATATTTTAAAACGATTTGTGTAGATGCAACCTTAAATAAGCGATTATCGATTTTGCCTCTTAGTTCAGTTATCGTTCCGTCCATCTGATTCCGGAACAACTGGTTACTGTATTAGCAATTTTCGTTGAAGACAGGCACAAAAGTTAAATAAAAATGTCGTTTGTGTTGCAAAACGCAATTCGTCGCCAAATTGGCGTTAATACTGTTAGAAATATGTCCGGCACTGCTGCCGTAGCTGGAGAACATTCAGGTAAGCGATCCAAAATAGATAATAGGTTAAGGTTATGTAATTTGGTTATATGGACATAAATTGAATCTTTGTTATAGGTGGATATAAGGTATGGAAACGTATCTCCTTCTTTGTGGCCGTTCCCGGTGTTGCTTTGTGCATGCTGAACGCTTATCTTAAGCACCAGGAGGAGCACGATCATCCTCGTCAGGAATTCGTTAAATACGATTATTTGCGTCGTCGTGAGAAGCGTTTCCCCTGGGGAGACGGTACCAAGAGCCTTTTCCACAACCCACACGTCAATCCCTTGCCCGATGGCTATGAGCATTAAGTTGATGTTACACTCCATTAATAAAGGGTGTTACAAGTTATCGTAAATAGGCTGGACTGTCTTAATCACCCTATGTAATAAATGTAAGCTGAAGAATATGTGGAAATACACAATGAATTCAAACAACAAAGAAAAGCATGACAAACGATCAATACAATGGGTAAGAATCGTGCACGTAATGAAAAACTGAACTCAAGTTACAAATGGTCAATTTAACCACCTTCCCCAGGCAGTCTTAAATAACAGCTCTAATAATGTGCAATCGCTAACTAGCAAAATACAAGTTATATTCGCTTACAAAAGGTATCATTTTTATTCACCTCGACTTTCAAGGTGTACGCGAAGAGTGACAAGTTTTTAGTACAAAATTCACTTCTGACAGAAAGACGAATTCTATTGAATTTATATAGTGTTAACATCACGTAACAAACACCTTACAAGTGGAGATCCTTGGTTAAATCTTAAAAATCTCTCATTTATTATATAAATATATAATACTGGCAACTCAAATGCACCACAGGTTAAACTGAAAAGCTCAGAAAATCAAATACGACTGTTAACGGGTTGAAAAATTGATTTTAATGATCAATACAAAATGAATACAATAACTTAGATCGGGTATCAAAATCTATTTGGGGCTTTTTGAACTTGAAGTTCTACCGCTCGATTTGCGGGTCCCTGATGTTTTGTGCTCTTCAGGTACCTTTTTAGCCGTATCGCTTGACTTCAGTACTCTGTCCTTTCCATCACGACTGCGCGTGTGTGGCTTGACTTCTGGCGGTGTCGAATTTGAACTTCCGCCTTTCTTTACATTTTCCGGCAGGATAATCTCCTGCTTAATGATTTTACTCTCTGCAGATCTCCTGTTGCCATCCGATTTGGAAACCACATTTAATTTACGTTTCTTACCCTGGGGTGGCGATGTAGAGTCATTTGTTGATGTCTGCAAGTCGCCAAGTAATTCATTTATTAATTCGGATTCCTCAACTTCATTGTCGCCTTCCGGTTGGTATTCACCAGCCTCATTGTGATACGGCACCATGTCGACAACATGATCATCCTCGATATGCTTTTGCAGCTGAGCGGAGTTGAGGAAAATGCAATCACAGAACTCGCACGCATGACGATCGCTGTCTTTATGTGCCTGCATATGTTCTTCCACGCTTTCCAAGTTAGCTACCTCCGCCTTACAGAGTGGACACACAAGCGATATGCTTGCATGAATAGCAGAATGATCGACCAGACTGTCATAGGTTTTATGCGTATCCTTGCACATACTGCATGAGAACGATGCTGTTTGCGCTTGCTTGTGCATGCGCAAGTGTCGTGACAGATGATGCGACAGTAAGTAAGACTTGGGACAGTATTTGCACGGATAGGCACGTTTCCCGGCATGTGCCACCAAGTGACGTGCTAGCTTACTGGAGGTGACAAAACTGCGACTGCAATACTGGCATTGGAACGGTAAATTCGTGCTGTGTATAACCTGAAGAAGAAGAAGCGATTAGACAACAGTCAATAGTAATAATTATATCCTGTATAGAACAGGTTAGCCGTACCTCATGACGTTCTAGACCTTGCTTGAAAGCAAAGGCCTTATGACATACGCCACATTGAAAGGGACGCTTTTTAGTGTGTCGTTCCGCATGTTTCTCCATTTCTTCGCGAGAGATAAATGGCTTTTCGCAGAAAATGCATATAAATTTGGGTACATCAGTGTGAATGCGTTCGTGGCGATGCAAAAGTGTGCGGCGTGTGAAGGCTTTATCGCAAACGGAACACTCAAAAGGACGTTCACCAGTATGTATGAAATTATGTTTTTGTAGATCATACTTGGAGAAGAAACTCTTCTCACATTCTGGGCATTGAAAGCTGCGTGTGCGCGAATGGTTCAATAGATGTATGTCAAGTAGCTGCATCAGAGGAAATGATCGCTCACAATGAGGACATGGAAAAACGTTGGTTGCGACAGGTGTTGCATTTTTTACAGGATCAACGGATGCATCCACAGCATTTGGATCAAGAATTTCTGTAACAAGTGCCAAATTTCCGTCTTCATAGTGTTTTATCTGAGGTGTTGCTAAGCGAGGCTCCACTGTCGCGCTGGCGCCTTTGTTGAGTAACCTAATTGATCCTTTGTTAAGAACATTGGGTGCACCAGTGGTTGTTTTGCCAGATACTGGTGAAGGCTTATCATAATCATCCATCTCGTCAGCTATATCTGCTATCAGATTATGCACATCATCCATGGAGAGTTCCTCCACTTTTTCTAATTTTACTTGATAAGATTGTGAACGTTTTACGTTTGACGCTCTTAGTGGAACTGGAGGCTCAGCATTGCTGACTGCAGCTGAATTAAGTAGCTTTTTTGTTACAGTGCTGGTCTCCAAAACTTCGACGCTTTCATTAATGTTGTTAGTTTTTGCCAAAGAATTAAGCAATTTCTTAGGTTTCGCTACGGAAACCTCCTTTTTAACTGCAGCAGCCGATTGGTTGGCCACAAGTGGTGCTCGGGGTTTTTCCAAGGGTTCGGGCCATTTTCCCGTAAGTGGATATTGACGTAAAAGTGTTTCAGCTTTTTTGCACATTTGCTTGAATCGGTAGCAATGCTCAAAGAGCAGGCGACAATCCAAACAAATATAGCTCGGCATCCCATCATCATTGTTTACCTGTAAATTCAATGTATAGCAACAATTAATACGTTATCAAGTGAACGGCTAAAATTAAAAATTAATCAATATGGCAGCTCTATCCATTTCTTTGGCTAGACATTCTAAGGTTAACCTGTCAATTCAAATTATAGCAGGTTAACATGCGAATGGCTACATCTATATTTAGTATGGCAGCTCTAGCCGTATTCGTGGTCACACAACGTGGCATCACTGTTGCATCGACTTAGCGGCAAACTATGCACAACTACAAGTGCATTCGCGCAGTTTTTTCCGTGAGTATGCAAAGAACGGTTCACTTTGCTAAGATTAGTTAATTGATTAAGCTTGGTTAACCATAAAAGGATACCTTAGCTATTTTCGTTCAAATGTAATTTGTTGCAGTAAATTAGTTACGTAATATTTATTATTTAGGCGAAACAGCTGGGAATAGTTTACAAAATGTTTACAAAATCTTTAAGCGCGGAATGTTAAGAACAAGGTAACAAAACAAAAATATTTTAAATATTTTATATGTCACACACATAAACTATGTTATTGTTGTATATTAAGGTATTACTAATACAAATAACAACTATTTATTGTTTTAATCTACTATTAAATATCACTCTTGCTCAATGTACAGTTTTAAATGCACTTTAACTATCAAGGGCTAAACAATTTGAGTTTATTGCGCGTTAAAAAGTTCTTTGTATTTGTTTTTGTTTTTGTTTTCAAAAGCATTTGTATACATTTAAAAACAGGGATATAAACTGTTATTTGTACTTTACCATTAGCCTATGAAAAACGTGTATCAAATGATTACTGTACGGTAGAAACAAGCATAAGCAATCTGCATTCAAATCAAAACATAGAAACTCTCAATGTCGACGGAAAAAAATGAGAGAGCGAGATGCACTTCTATTAATGAGAAAGTTTACCGAAACTCACACCAACACTGACAAAAACGTATGAGGGAAGAAAGATAAAAAAGAATACAATGTGAAGGGAAGTCAAGAAAAATACAAGTCAAGATTTTTGACTACTAATGTTGAGAAGAAGAATTCTAGAATTTCCAAGAGTCAAAGTTATCTTTGGTGTTTAATAACAAAAAGAAATTTGTACTTGCGAAAAAATGTTAAAATTTATAAAATTTTGAAGGTGGTTAACAATGTTTTGAAAGTTCTATTTTTTCTTCTTAAAAATCCTTTTTGTTAAAAACTCTTTCTGTTTCTTTCTTGCAACTGCCATCAGATAACGACCGCTAACGACGAAGTGCACAAAGGGTAACAACAAGCCAAGCAAAGAAGAGAACGAGAAACCCGAGAGAGTCGAATGAAATAAGAAGAAAAAAGGAAAAAAAAAAAACAATGGACGAGTGCTTAACAAGAATATCATACAATGCGCTCAGCAATCCCACTCCGGGTAAAACAAACAGGAACAGCAGCACTGACACTGACTGCATTGATGCAAAGGGAGAATTGAAATGTGCCTCGACAGCCACCGCTACGACTGCTGCCGCTACGAAGTAAGAGTACTCTTAGTATAAACTCATTAATCTTTTACTTGTAGCTATTTTTGGTTCGTTGTTCCTTGTTCATTTGTTGATTAAGTTAACGGAAACGTCTTTTTCGTACATATGCATGTGTATGTATCGATGTTCATTTAATTTGGGCTAATATCTTATTTACGGCCAACAGCCTTATCAGTTACCGTTATCTAAGTGCAAAAAAGTAATATTTTATTAAGCAAACTAATCAATAATTATATTCCTCTTTATTGTTTCTAGAGCTGGTAAATTGCATGTAGCGCGTATGCCTGTCGACAAATATGCTCGCGAATATAATATGAATCATAAGAACCGTGGACAGGCGATCATATTTAATCATGAGACTTTTACCATACCTGAACTGTTGAAACGTGACGGCACCGATGTCGATGCCGCGAGTTTAAAAAATGCATTTGAGCGCTTACATTTTACAGTAACTGTTCATAAGAATTTACAATTTCGTAAAATATTGGAAACAATTGAGGATGCAGCCTTTCAGGATCACAGTGATAATGACTGCATTGCCATTGTCATATTATCACACGGCGAACACGGCTACATTTATGCAGATGATGTGATGTACAAACTGGATAGTATTTCGCATTACTTTTCCGCGAAAAACTGCCCAACACTTGCAGGAAAGCCAAAATTATTTTTTATACAAGCCTGCCAAGGCGATGGACTAGATCCGGGCTATAAGGTAGCAAATAAAACGGAAACAGACGGCGAATCCTCAATGAGCTACAAAATACCTATACACGCTGACTTCTTATTCTCATACTCAACAATTCCTGGTAAGCTACATATGTTCATATTTTAAAATATAATATTTGTATAACATATTTGATTTTTTTCTAGGCTACTATTCTTGGCGCAGCACCACCAATGGCTCCTGGTATATTCAATCACTGGTTGAAGAGCTCAACAAGAATGGAAAAAAGGAGAATATTCTTACGTTGCTCACATTTGTGAACCAAAACGTTGCATTTAATTTCGAATCGAATGTTCCCAACAGGAGAATTATGGATGGTCAAAAGCAAATACCTTGTGTTAACTTTATGTTGACACGCCTTCTTCGGTTTACGGATAAACCACCAAACAGCAAGGCTGGATAGATGATAGTAAGGAAAATGAGCTAACAAATCTTGCCAATTTCTCATGGTCATCTTATACAAATATTTTATTTGACTTTACAATTTGTCTTATTGTTGGTAAACACAAACTTTGTGTTGAAAACAAAGGTACAAATTTTCTTCCATTAATACATGGCGTATTTAAAATTACAAAACAGTTACGTAGTGATATACAATGAACAAAATAAAACAATTATATATTATATATATTTGATATAAGCATATACACAATACACATAAACAAAATGAAGTGTACAACTGAAGCAATAAACAACAATCAACTGTTAAAATATGTTGCAAATCGATCTGGCAACTTTTTTTTATACAACTGTTAGTGTGTGTGTTCGTGTGGCTGTACAGTTGACGCCATATTGACAAATTATTGTTTTTTTTCTAAAAGCGCTTACTATTTATGCTTAATGTTATTAAGTTTCAATAGATGCTAAGAGTTTGAGCCCATATTTATGTGAGATCCTTTGGGTTGGATAAAAAAAATGCGCGCCAAATTAGTTAGCGAAGACGCCAACTCAGCTATTTAGAAACCAACCAATAATGATAAATACTCTACTTAGCCAAGTTCTTTGTCGGCCACAATAAACTTGGCTTAGTCTAATTTAGAACCAAATCTCGACTTACCTCTATTGAAGTTATGGCCATTATTTGCAGCGGCAGCGATGCAGTTGATTTAATGCGTGTGTTCTCAATGTAAATTGAAGCTAGTTTGCTTTGTTGTGTTAGGCAAAAGCGGCAAATTTCCTTTTTTCGCAAATCTATTTCGCGCTTTACGCCAATCGAAGCCATTTTTAATCACGTGTGCGTAATGATATTAAAAATAACTAAAAAATGGCCAATACTTATTGTTTATTAAGTAAATTAGCAACTAAAATTACACACAACACAGAGATTGCTTCAATACACGAACCCAATACGGAGTTACCACAAATTATTAAAAATTCCATCGTCTCGTCAATGATGCCAGAGTGCCTCAAAAGAGCTGCCATAAAGTTTTTTTTTAATTGGCGCCATTTTCGCAAATATACAAAATATTGTTCTATTTATGTTTTTTAAATGTGGCTAGAAGTAAATAAATTCGCATATATAATTCTGAGTATATAAATGTATATTATGTAAAGAGCTGTCAAACTATTTAATTGTAAAATGCATTTAATAACCTAGTTTTGAAAAAGTAAAAAGATGGCGATTTTGAAAAATATTATTTTTTAGTTTGTATTTGAGTGTTTTCGAAAATAAAGAGAAATTAACAGTAATATATATTTATTATTTAGGAGTGTATCACTCCATGAAGTCCACGTCTCGTAAACGGGCCTGCGTCTGTACCCCAATGTCGTATATTACATGCTGTTGCAGCAACTCGTATGGCTGGTACTTAAGTGACTCCTCGTAAGCATATTGAATACTAGTATCATAAAGCATTAGTTTACACTTTGCTAATGCCAAGATACAGTTCCGCAGGCGCGCAATAACCTCACGATCACTTTTAGCTACTACTTCGTTTAAATTTTGCGCAAAACCACCTTCACCGCCATCTTGTTCTTCACTCTTAGTAGGTGATATCCAAATGTAACCATTGTTGCCCAATATAACAGACGCTCCACATGGCAAATTATGGAAGTGCATCTTGCGCCTTTTAACCAGTGCAGGAAAGACTTTAACAAGTATTCCCTGGGATAGTTTGCCATATTTTAAACTGCGTGTGTACAGCGATAGAGTACTTTCTTCGAAGACATTCTAAAATAACAATAATGCTCCTTTATTAAAACATTTCAGAAAATCGAATATATATTTTAACACACCTGAACTTCAGCTGAGATCAAATCTCCCTCGTCCAGATACCTTCGCATCATTTGTTCATCTTCTGCAGATCGTCGCCTTAGCTCACCACCAGGCAAATTAACGGATGATAGAAGTAATACTGAATCCAGCCGCGAGTTTGTGTCTACTCGCCAACGTTTTTGACCTACTTCAAGTACACGTGCTACTACTACATCACCAATCTCACCCACATATCGACTCTTGAGCGGCCGCACCGATATAAGTTTGTTCACCTTTTCAACCACGCCGGCTACGGAAGCCTTAATGTTTTCATCTTCAACAAAGGTTCCATGACCGCGCATAAACCCCGCTTCGGCCATTAAAACCTCGCCGGGTGCGTAAATGCGGGGTAAATGCTCCTGATTATCAGCAAGTGCATTCCAGTTCACGCGATCTAGTGCTAGATCAATACTTATATTTGTTGACATTCTTGTCCAATGTGTTTTGTCTTCTTCTTTCGTTCCAGTACAAAACACGCGCATAGACGGCAGCCCAACGCTTATCGATAGCAATCGGACTAACTGTGTTTATTTATATCGAGAAACTCTGCATGTACGCAGCTGTTTACCGATAAATTCGTCATTAAGCAGCTGATTTTGCACAAATATTTTTTTATTTTCAATGGACCAGCCTGACGATCATTTTCGCTATATTCACAGCTCCTCGTTGCACCAGCGTGTGCAAATAAAAGTGTAAATAAAATAGTTACTTATTTAAATGGCATATTTAATATTTTTTGCTTACAGCGGAACTCTTGAGGGGAAAAAACGTAAGCCAGATTATGAGAAATTACTGGATGATCCAATACTGCGATTTTCTGGACTGTACTCTGAGGAGTATCCTTCCTTTCAAGTACGTCTACAGGTGTTTAACGATGGACGCCCATATTGCCTGCCCGTAACTAGTTCATACAAAGCATTTGGAAAACGATGGAGTTGGAACGAGTGGGTGACGTTACCCCTGCTCTTTTCCGATTTACCTCGCAACGCATTGCTGGTACTTACAATTTTAGATTGTTCAGGTGCTGGGCAAACTACAGTAATTGGAGGTACATCGATATCTGTGTTTGGAAAAAACGGCATGTTTCGCCAGGGCATGTATGATTTGCGTGTTTGGCTAGGAGTTGATGGTGATGGAAGTGATCCGAATAAAACTCCTGGTAAAGGTAAGGAATCATCAAAATCGCAAATGCAACGTTTGGGAAAGCTGGCCAAAAAACATAGGAACGGACAGGTTCAAAAAGTTGACTGGCTGGATCGGCTTACATTCCGCGAAATTGAAGTGATTAATGAGCGCGAAAAACGAATGTCTGACTACATGTTCCTAATGATTGAGTTTCCCACTATTATTGTGGACGATACGTACAATGTAAGCCACTAAAACCACAACAATCCAACAAATATCTTAATGTTATTCTATATTTAGTACTCCGTTGTGTACTTTGAACCCGAGTTTAATAACAAATACAAATTGCCATCCAAACCGAAGTTGGTTTTAGTACCGGATTCAGAAATCGAAAAGGTGAGAGTGTAAAATACAATAATTTATTTATTTAAAAATTTTACATTTTTTTTTTTTTTGTTTCTAGGAAAATCTTGTAGAACGTAAACATCATCGTTTGGCACGTTCAGAGCGCTCTGGTATTTCGGATCGAGACGCCAAGCCAACAGCAATGTAAGTAAATATTTCTAGTGAATGGAAACAGAATTAAACTGTGTTTGTTTATAGAATTCGAGATCTACTGCACGATATTGTATATCGAAATCCCCCAACATATGTGCTTACCAGCGAGGAACAAGATTTGGTTTGGAAGTTCCGTTTTTATTTGTCATCTCATAAAAAGGCGCTTACCAAATTTCTAAAATGCATCAACTGGAAAATGAGAGATGAGGTCATGCAGGCACTTTGGATGCTTGCTAATTGGGCTCCAATGGATGTTGAGGATGCACTTGAGCTGCTCAGTCCAACATTTACGCATCCGGAGGTGCGAAAGTATGCCATAAGCAGACTAGCACAAGCACCCGACGAGGATCTATTGCTCTATCTGTTACAATTAGTGCAGGCCTTAAAATATGAAGATTTGAGCAACATTGAAAAGATGCACAAATGCGCTATACCTGAAACAGAACCAAATGTTGTGTACTCGCTGATTGATGAGAATGACTCTTTGCTGGACCAGAGCAGTATCTCTGATATGAGTGCAACGAGCAGCGTACTCCATTCATCAGTCGTCCCAGCTAATCAGCGCGCTGCGAGCGTTTTAGCTGCCATAAAGAATGAAAAACTAACGATGACAAGCAGCGCCAGTGCACCGGCTATAAGAGCTAGCACACCGGTGTTAAGAACGGAGCGTGCAGATGCTGCCGAAGCTAGCGCCGCTTCATTGGCCTCTCAATCCAACTCTCTGACACCTTTCATGGGACAAGGCGTTGCGCCCAACCTTTGCACATTCCTTATTCAACGTGCTTGTAAAAATGCGACGTTGGCTAATTATTTGTATTGGTACCTGTCCATTGAAGTAGAGGATGTTGAGTCGGTAAGAAAACAAGATCAGCGG
Organism: Zaprionus lineosus; assembly: GCA_035044505.1. Classification (NCBI taxonomy): domain Eukaryota; kingdom Metazoa; phylum Arthropoda; class Insecta; order Diptera; family Drosophilidae; genus Zaprionus; species Zaprionus lineosus. Next base: position 352,477 of record JAWNNX010000324.1, read on the forward strand.
GCACACGATATGTACGGCATGGTCCTGAGAATATTTCTCAAGGAACTCGAGAACGGTACGTAATTTATCTGTAAATTAATTAAACAAAATAATAGCTTGTATTTTTCCATAAAGGAAACTTTCAACTGCGTGGCATATTTTATAATCTACGGAAGCAACAACGTTTCATTGATGAGCTGGTAAAGCTTGTCAAACTTGTGGCCAAGGAACCTGGCAATCGCAACAAGAAGACAGAAAAGTTTCAAAAATTGCTTTCCGAGCAGGACATGTTCAAGTTAAACTTTACTAACTTTGAGCCCATACCATTCCCATTAGATCCAGAGATTAGTATAACCAAAATTGTGCCCTCCCGCACTTCGCTCTTTAAAAGCGCTTTAATGCCAGCCAAGTAAGAGGATATATATTTAATGTCCCTTGTTCAATAACTTATTTGTTTTGTGTGTGTTTTAGACTCACGTTTGTCACAAAGATCGCCCAGCACGAGTATGTTGCCATTTTTAAGCATGGTGACGATTTGCGGCAGGATCAACTTATACTGCAAATGATCACGTTAATGGACAAACTGTTGCGACGCGAGAATCTTGATCTCAAGCTGACTCCATATAAAGTGCTAGCAACAAGCTCCAAGCATGGATTCTTACAATATATCGATTCTTGCACTGTGGCCGAAGTACTCGCCCGGGAGGGAAATATACTAAACTTCTTCAGGCGACACAATCCCTGCGATAATGGACCTTACGGCATATCCTCTGAAGTCATGGACACATATATCAAAAGTTGTGCTGGCTACTGCGTTATCACGTACTTGTTAGGTGAGTGAGCCAACAATATAAAGTTATTTTCAGGATTATAAATGACACTTTATTTAAGGTGTTGGCGATCGACATTTGGACAATCTTTTGCTGACGAGCAATGGAAAGCTGTTCCACATTGATTTCGGCTATATTCTTGGTCGCGATCCCAAGCCAATGCCCCCACCCATGAAACTAAGTAAGGAAATGGTCGAGGCAATGGGTGGCATTAGTTCAGAGCATCATCACGAGTTCCGCAAACAATGTTATACCGCCTATCTGCACTTAAGACGACATGCGAACGTCATGTTGAATCTGTTTTCGTTGATGGTAGATGCAACAGTTCCGGATATTGCGCTGGAGCCAGACAAGGCTGTAAAAAAGGTAGAGGAGAATCTACAGTTAGGACTTACTGATGAGGAGGCAGTTCAGCATTTGCAAAGTCTGTTGGATATTTCAATTACAGCTGTGATGCCAGCCTTGGTCGAGCAAATACATCGACTCACGCAGTATTGGCGGAAGTAGACGTGTAATTCCTTCTCTATTTATGTTTTCTATAATCATAGTTTAAGCTTGTTTTAGACAAATCGCAGTAGGTATTACATGTATCTACATCAAAGTGTATTATACAAATATATATATATATATATATATATATATAACAATTTGATGCCCTGTTCTGAAAGTATTTCCAAATTTCTTGATGGAGCCACGTCAGCGACCTGCTTGGATTTTAATTAAAATATTGGAACTTACTTTAAGTATCATATGTTGCTGTGTGCACGTAACATGTTTTCAAAATCATGGAATACCACACATGTTTATATTCTGCGCCACTTATGGCGCCGGTTGCATAGTTGCTACCTTGCAGATACTTAGAATGTTCCTTTACAGTCATTTTACTTTTGGGACCGAAGCTTTTGTCGCCGGAATTATGGCCTCATGTTATGGTATAGCAATGGGTGTACAAATGTACATCGGGGAAAATTACCAATTATCTCCCTTCGTTTCGGATAATGAACGTGATGACAACGGCTTTCTAGTTTGTTGCGACCAGACCTCATTCCTGGATTTAATTGGAGTTTCTGTATATTCGGTAAACTCCTGCCTTGCCATGGATGCATGGATTAATCAAAGCGAGATATACTTTATAAGCAAGAATGTGGAAAATTTTTTTAGAAATCAATACTGGTTCAAATTACTTTCAACTGACATACTCTCCATCAGAAAAGCCGATCGACAATCTACCTTTACGTGATTGGCAATTTTTGATTTTGGCGGTCAAATAAAAATAAACATCAGCTGTCTGTAGAACAGCCCTGTTTTGTTGCGCGCAAAAATGTACAGCTGTTTTAAAACGCTCGCCGCGAATTGTTGAGCTGTTTAAGTTAAGTTTTCGTGTATGTGATTTATTTAATTTGCAGTGTATATAGTGCTTTAAATACTTCATTTAGGATATCAACCGCGTATTGGGACTAAAATGGCAAGCAGTGCGGTAAGTGCGGGTCCTTGTTTTGCTCGAGTGTATTTTCATAGAAATTTCTGTCTGCAAAGTTTTCTGATTTTCATAGTTCAATTTCTATGCGTGGTGGTTCTGTACGCCAACTTTTGCCTTATGTGCGGGTGTGTGCAATTTGTGCTTGTTTACCGCCTGTGCTTAGTTAGTGGCAGGTACTCAAATCAAAAGTTTTTGCTAAAAGTTAGCCGGGGCTACTAAAGTTTCAGTCCAAACAGCCCGCACAGCTGCAGACACCACAGAATTCACATCTCAATATCCTCCTTCCACCTTCCCCCCTCGCCTAACTGTCGTTCAACTCCTGCTTTACTTTGTCCACTTGTGCATGCCCTCCCTCTTACCATAACTCACAACAGTCTCTGCATCTCTTGTGTTCAGTAACGTTTTCTCTTAAAGGTTAAGAGCACCAAAACAAAAACGCATTTGCTTGTATGAGTCAGCCGCATTACTACTCACAACTGTTCTTTTGTTATTGTTGCGCTTGGTATGCAAGCATAGTGTACGTTTGCCCCTTTCCATTCTCCGCTCTCTGTATGTAGCGTATGTAGCCAGCCAGCCGGCTATGCCTTCAGGTTACCTCACTCGTTTTCGCACTCCTTCGTCAGGCAGCACGTGTTCATTTTCGTGCAAATATTTCTGGTTGTATGTGTGTTGCTTTTTTTGGATTTCGGGAAATGTATATACGCATGTGTGCATGCGACGTACAATCAGATAGTTGCATGATGTTACCGCGCAAGCATGAGCGTGTTTGTGTTTGTGTGTGTGTGTGTTTAAACATATGTTTGTTTGTTGACAACAATTTATGAATATATGCACCTTTAGTGGGTGTCCTGAGCGATGGGCTTTGTTTTTGCAACTCCGCTTTGCCGGCTTTAGATAAGAAATTAAGAGCGTTAAGATAATGATATTGTTACTCGAACTTAGGTTACTTGACCTTCTATTCAATTCTATGTTGTTGCATGATGCAATCTTGAAATCTAATGCCTAATGTTGACTTCCTATTAATGAAAATTGTGCACTGACCATCTAACCGCACATATAACTGTAGTATCGCCGCCTTGAAAGTGATGTTAACGAAACTCCCAAGCCGAAGGTTCCCATAGATAAGAACGAACAGAAAGAAGCCAATGTTTTACTAATACATACGTAAATGTTAGCATGTGTGTGTATATAAGTCTTGCTTATGCAGCTCCATAGATCTAAAGGGTAATCAGTTTTCGCTGACTTCGCTCCGTTTGCTTCTCAGAGTCATTCACACACACACAAACACACACACACACACACACACACTCGGACACCTAAAGTTGGGTGTAAACAAATCTACTTACATCTACATACATGTGTCAGAACGGTGTGTACTGATTTCTTTTTTTTGTCATTTCATGAAACGATACTAACACGGGTGCTACTATTTCAATTGCTTACTAAATAGTTAGTGTCGTAGCGGCTGACTAAGCGAACGATCCAACAAGCGACTGTCGCGCCATATTAACTATACTGTGTCAGCCAAGTCCCGCTCACACACACACACACATACGTACACAAACACACACCCCTTCAAGTACTCTAACATATACAAGCTGTGATATGCAACGTTTTGCATATGCTCCAATGCGAGCCCCCAAACCGCTAGACGCCCCATTTGCTTGGTATACCCTGCGTATGTACGACGGGATGGGGTAGCTTCATTTGTGCCAAAAATAGGGCATTTCTCACCAGTCAAAATTTGATTAAATTTAAAATTTTAAGCCAGGAGAAATGAGCATAGGTTTTTGAAATTCTTTGATTTTTTTAAAAAATTAAAGATTTCTGAAAGTTCAAGTCATTTAATACCCTATAAAATTTTTAATATAAACATATTAAAATTATCCAATTGCATTTATTATATTTATAGATAATTATCTTCAAATTAATTAACTAAATTAATTTATTAAATTTGGAGAAATATAAAAGTTTCTTTAGATCTTTTTGTTTCTCCTGTAAAAGGGTATCTATTAGTCGATATTGTTCTTATAGGTTATTTTGTTTCTGTATGTGGCGCTGGCGTCCACAACGTGATAAAAAGTTTAAACATTGAATTGTGATACTTCGTCACTTGGTTGTAAATTGAAATAAGACCTAAATGCCGCCTTCTCCTTCTCCTTCTCCTTCTCCGCCAATGCTCCGGTTCTGGCTCCGGCTTTGGCTGCGTCTCCTACTCCGTCGCCGGCTCCGTCGCCCGCTCTCCGGTTCTCCCCCTGGTTGCATTGCAGCAACAGTTAAGCGTGAAACGAGAACTAAATAAAGCACAAAACAAACGAAAGAAGCGCAACAAAAATAAAAAAAAAATAAAAAACAATAAAAAATAAAAAATAAAAAATAAATAAAAACAAAAGTTCTATTGCAATTGTCAGCAAATTTTCTTCTTCAAATGCAGAATGAAGCATGAATATGAAGGCCAGATGGCAAGAGGCATCACCGCCAGATACCCTGTAAATGTACACCCTGTGTATATGCCAACATGTGAAGCTTTGAATATATATAAACATATGTGGTTATTTAAGGATTTCAAGGATTATCAAGTATATAGATAGCTCTTTGGGTATGGTTTTAAAATGAAGACTTCGATTTTAATCCAAATTAGATCAGAGTTACGTTCAGCCCCTTTGTGGGGATATACCCTATAAAACGTTGTGTTGTTGGAGTTTGAGTTCAAATAAATAATAATGAAAAAAGAGCTAGAGAAAGATAAAGAGAAAGAGAAAGAGGAAGAGTCCCACTCCACTTCTGGAGTACTGCTTAGCCAAGTTTTTTTGGTAGCTCCCGCCTTATGATTTGAGATATGTAAGTGAATATTTATTTATTATTTATGTATGCGAATCGCTCGTTTTGCCCGATGATTCCGATTCCGATTGCTATTCCGATTCCCCGGAGCTCACGGAGCGCTCTCTTTCTCTGGCACTCGGAATCAGAATCAGAATCTCTGTCTCTGGCATTGCATTGACTTTGGCTGTGGCTGGCTCGCTCGGATTTGGACTCGGAGTCGGAGTCGGGGCCAGTTGTGGCGCAGTCAGTGCAGTTTTGGCCGCCTTTGGTTAGGTTGTCCTAGCGCGCAGTTTATATATTTAATCATCGTTACTAAGCACTACTTAGTACCTCAAGTCAAGTCTATCGCGTTAAGCGTTCTTTTAAACACGTGCGGTATTTATTTTAACACCCCCCACTCCTCTGCCCCGCCCACCGAAACGTTCTGTGTGCTCTCTCCCCATTTGTATTCCCCCACTGAGTTGTTATCTGTGACGCGGACTCTTGGATATTTTATTTGCATTGACTCATAAGTGCAGTTTACTTAGCGGCATTACCTGGATATGTTTTAACTGTTATTGTTTAATCGACTATCGACTACGGTCGACGGTAAAAATATTTTCGCATCCATAACAAAGGAAAGTCTCATTTAAGCGTATCTCTGATTTGATGGTAAGTCGGAATAATTTATACTCCAAAATGTAACTAATTTTTTAAAGATACATTTATCAGATACATAGATAGATTTTTATTCTTAAAGATAGATTTTATAGAATGGAAAGTCCTTATATCTTTAGGATATCCTTTATTTTGGCAACCCTCAAAAGTATGCTATCTGATGCATTGATTTTTGAAATTGACTTTAAATAAAAAAAAAAAAATTACTTTGTAATTTTTTGGACTTTTTCTTAGAGATATTTTTAAAAATAATTTAAAAAAATTAAAAAAATGTAACTAGATAATCTGAGAGGTGAAAAATGACATTAAAAACATTACTACGAATTTTTTTTTGAAATCTTAGTTTATATTAGAAATCAGAGTCTAAAATTGCTTTATAATGGCAAATATTACCGTTAAGTCAGCGTCGGGTTTTATGGATCTTGAGTCACATCGTCGCCGTAGTCGGTCGTAATCCGTCGTCTTGTTGTCGCATTATCTGATAAAAAACTAAAACCAGGCACACACCGCACACACACACACACACACACACATGCACACGGTGCTCATCGACTGGGGGTTTGTTGACCCCCCCAAGACAACGCGAATGGCGTTGATAAAGATTTTTGCAAGACGTTTGGAGCGCTTTGAGGCGGCAACAGTTTTACGCGAAGATCATGTCAATATAACAACGTTTAATGTCTTTGCTTAGCTGTATGAGTGTATGTGTGTGTGTGTGCTGGTAAGTATAAGGAAAAGGGTTACCTCATAAGTAAAACGCACACGTATCTATCCAAGCAAATAAAAATGGTAGCAGAACTTAAACTATTACCCGAATAATGCTCAAAGCTCTCCAAATCGTATTTGTATCTTGTTCTCTACTATTGCCCGGTTAGCCGACTCCAAGGCCAACGTAACCATCAGGTTAATTAACCCGCCATTGTTAATCCTCTGGCCAGCATATCGGCTAATATCCAACTATACAACTGGTTCGCTATTGTCACAATCGTTTTTGGCCCATAATGAATTCAATTATTGTCACTTGAGTGCGTTAAGTATGCGCGAGTTGTGGCCGCTCCGAGGTATTTCTGTCTAGTACCCCATTTATAAGCACCGCTTGCCCAGTGGGACTTTAAGGCGTGGAAATGTAGTTGAAAGTCTGCTGCCAGAGGAGGAGAGCGATTAAAGTCGAGTTCATGCGGTGTTGACTTTTTGGAAGGACTTCATCAGTTACCAGGGAACCAGTTACGCACCACTTCATTTTGTCAGGTGTTCCTTAGCTTTCACTTAAGATCTGTGCATATGTCATAGGAAATATTTCACCTTTGATTTATTTTTTAATACACTAATTAGCTACTTTTATTTGGTATAGTTATTTTTAATCTTAACATCTTTACTTTATTAATCATAGTATTTTTTATCCCCCCATGGCTCATCGGTTATTGTGGGAAGTAGTTAGTAAGCAGCTTTTTCATTAGTTTATCAATTTTACTTATTAACTCAGCAGCTTGTCTTTTGTTAATAAAAATAATAAAAATAATAATTGTTAATAGTTATAAAAATATAAAGTTAAATAATAACAAAATAATTATATTAAAAAGTTACTATTTTGACAAATAATTTAATAATTTAAACTAAACTAATAATTTTAAAAGTTTATTTATTTAGGGTCTACCTTATTATAAAATAAAATATTAACATAATAAAATATAATATATAAATAAAAATATTACATAAAATAATGATATATTTGTAATAATAACAAATCAAATTATAAAATATATATGTTTTAATAATATAAATAAAAATATAACATAAATTAATAATATATTAATAAAAATAAATCAAATTTTATAAGAAAAATAAAAAAAAATTAATTTTTAAAATAATCATAATAATAAAATAATTATATTAAAAATAAAAAATAATTATAATAAAAAAAAATAATTATAATCTATATATTATAATTATATTATAAAAGCGAAGCCTTTTTTACTTATGGTTCAAGGGTCCACCTGGGCTATGATTGGGCCTAGGTATAGGAATGTATCTGTGAGATACATTCGTATGGATCGACGTGCAGGCAAATGTTAAGTGCGTCACATGAAACTTAAATTTAACTCTCCCCAAAACTTGTTTTATTTTTATGTTACTTTTTTTTTTTTTTTTTTTGTTTTTGGAGCAGTCGCAGCTTTGAGTTTTGCTAATATTCAATCTATATATAGTATATAATATAAATTTAAATTGATTTGTTTTTTTCTCTTTTTTTTTGACTATTGAGAAATGTGTATAAATTCATATTTTGACTTTGCCTCCGCCTTTTGATACGTGATTATATAGCAATTAAAAAAAGTATACATACATATATTAAGATATATAAACTTTTATCGAAAAATAAATAAACACACACACACACACATGCATATACATACACTCTTTAAACATTCCCATAATCCTCGTTTATCGCTTGCAAAGTTTTTGTTTATTTTTCTTCATTCCCGCAATTCCAATTTCAATTCTCGATTCTCCATTTGCGATTCGCGATTTGCGATTCGCAATTCTCGATTCTCAATTCTCAATTCTAATTTATTAATTTCATTTAAGATAAGTAAAACGCGACTTTGTTTCGACTTCGAGTTTCGGTCGGTGGCTTCGCCCCGCCCCAAGTTATAGACGTCGCCATATAGCGAGTGCTTCTTGTGTTTTTTGCTTTAGCTTTTGTTTTTGTTGTTCTCTTATTTATTTTAAATAAACAACAGCAACAACAACAACAATTGAAATTCATTTTCTCACTCTCTCTCTCTTTCTCTCCCGCTCGCATCGCTTTGGCTGCTGCTGCTGCTGCTGCTCTTCTGTTCTTTTCTGTTTTGTTCAGTTCTGTTCAATTAATATGCATGTGAGTGTGTGTGTGTGTGTGTGCGAATCTGTGGATGTATCTGCCTCAAACTGTTCATATGTGAGTATCTATGTGCGTTTCACGCGGCTATAAACATGTTTTTGTATTAATAATACATTTTTATTCGCTAATTTATACACAGTTTACTTTAAAGAAAAAAACCAGTTAGCACATACGTTATTCATATTTATAGTAAGTTCACACACACACGCATGCTTATGTGTAGCACATATGTATATGTACATATATTGTCTTGGCTCCACCCAAGTCAAATGATAATTTACTTAGTGGCTTTGTTGTTGCCTTTTGCCATTTTTAAAAAGATTTGTTAAACAAAAGGCGTTCGCTTTGCGTTTTGCCTGTGCCAATGGCAAATTGCGACCGCTGCGACCCCCCCGCATGGACAACCCTTAGCTGTGGACTTGGCTGAACACTCAAAGGATATATAGGCACAAGGGTTGACAGTAGCCTTTAAACGCCCATTAGTCGCCACCCACAGTCCACCTTTTGCCCATTGAAACGAATAAAGGTTACTTCCCGTTTCTGATTTCCATATCTTGACTTGAATCTAAGCGTTTATAGAATGCGAATTACTTTGAATGGCTTTCAGATATTTAATACGATATAAGAAGATAATCTATCTATAAATACTATAAGTATCTCTGGGCGAGAGGATAACGCTATGTGGGGAATGGGTGTTCAATTCAATTGAAGATTCATTACGTGATCAAATGGGATATTGGCCAATGTTTGAAAATTTGAATCTTGATAATCCTGCCTCCCCCTGGGTGTGTCTTGTATACTTCATATATCGTTTAATCTGGGGAAACTGGAGTTTCGATATTGAAACAATCTGTTAATTGTATGTATATATATATACATATATTATACTTATTCCAGAGACCAATTAAATGGCTCTTGTCGAATTGTTAGTTTTTGTGGAATGAAATACGAACACAGTGCCCCAAATGCGGCAAAGTGTGGCAAGGCGACACAAGGCAACGCAAGGCAAGGCAAGGCAAAAAGTATTAATAAAATGGAGCACATTGAAGAGTCATTGAAATGTGACAATTTGTAGCCGCTTCAAGTGCTTTTCAAGTCTTTTAAGCAGTTTCCATTTTTGAGCAATCGCAGCAGGGCTCTGGGCAGAGGTGGAGGCTGCCACTGAGGCTGTAACTGAGTCTGAGATTGGGGCAAAGACAAAGGCACATTACACCAATCAATCCGTTCCAATCCAAAGTGATCCGAATAGTCAGTCAGACAAACAGACAAACAGACAGGCGGACAGATGGACAGACGGACAGATAGACAGTCAGGAAGGCAGCAGCTGCCCTTTCGTCAAATAAACAAAAGCCATTAGCAAATGTATCTGAAAGATACGCAGCGGCGACACTTGAAGCGCATGTAATCAAATCATAAATTTATACGCATATAAATATGTTTATGTATATTGTGTGTGTGTGTGTGTGTGTCAATATGTGTATATTTTATATTTCTTTTTTGTATGCTATTCTATTAATTTCCATTATCTAAACACAATGCGACGCCTCAATTTGGTTCAAGTATCTTTTGCGGTTGGTTGCAACAACTGTACTTTGTGCCTTCAGGGCTGTGAATTTGTTGAGCAGACAAAAAGTCTCAAGCAAGCACACACACACACATACACAAAATTGTACTTACGGAGACACACACACACACTTGCACATACAATGGCTGAGATAGATAGATAGAATCAGTTCAACTCCTTTTCCAAAGACTGATTTCATCAACCAAACTATGGTTATAATAAAACAATAGAGATGCGCGCACGAAAAGTTCCTCGAGTGGAAATATAATAAACAATTATGATCCTTTTGTTCCCTAATGACTTGTTACAATATTTGACAGCTTTTTTGGAAACCTTCCAAAAGCTCGCATTTCATATATATTCTAAACAATAATATTCATTAAATATTATTAAAGTGCTTGCTTTGAATTTTTTTAAGGCTACTCGTGTCACGATCGCATCTCTAATAACAAGCATTTTGCATCCCTTTTGCCCTGTTGTCAGTGAACTGTGAGTGTATTAGTGAAATGCCAGCAACTGTCGTCGCTGTGATTGTTGTTTTTGCTCTTATTTCTTTTGGTGTTGTTGCTGCTGCTGCTGCTGCTGATGATGATGTTGTTGTTGTTGTTGTTCGTATTGGTGTTATTATTGTTTTTGTAATAATTCGAATTCAAAAAGTAGACGCATATTTTAAGAAATCATTTCTTGATTACGACGTTTCAAAACAATTTGTCTTTGCTCTCTCGCTTCACTTCTCCGATTCCAAGGTACTTAATATGGAAATGTATATATGTTTGTATGTATAGAGATTTATATATATGTAAATATAAATGCTTATATATGTATGCATGTGTGTGTGTGTGTGTGACTGTACATAGAATCTCAAAGTTGTCTGACTTGTTGAGCGGAGTTACTTTTTTCCATTATTCTTGCGCCCATTTTGATTTCTATTGCTATTGTTGTCGTTCTTCTTGCTGCCTTTGTTGTTGTTGGTGTTGTTGTTGTTGCTGGTGTTGGTGTATTTGCTGTATATGCTGTTCGCTTTGGTGCTTTTCCATTGGCTTTTAAAGACTCAACTTAAAATTGCTGTGTGTGTAATTTAAGTGTGAGGCAGGCGAATGCTTTTGTTAAGCTTTTGGCTTCTGCCTCTGTCTCTCTTTCTCTCGGCTACTCTTACCGTTAACTAAGTCGGGGCGATAGTAAAAGCTCTTATTGGGCTTTAATCGTATTTGAGTAGGAGGAGAGACACAGCTTCTGCCTGAATGAATGAATGAATGAAAGCGGCAAGGACACGCAGTCAAAACAACGACACCGACACATGCCACATGTGCCGCACCAGGCAACCGACACCTGTTGAGGGGCACACACGCAATGTTCACACACGCACACATCGACACGCGCCGTCGTTCGCAAAAAGGACAACAGCCGCAGTCGACGTAACGCGAACAGCGACTGCGACAGCACCAAACAGCAGTAGCAGCAGCGGCAGCAGAAGCAGAGGCAGCACAAGCAGAGGCAGCACAAGCAGAGGCAGAGGCAAAGAGCGAGGCAAAAACACATGCTGTGAGCGCACTTTGGGCCGCTTTCAAGGTGAGAAGGTGTCGGAGGATGAAGCGGAGCAGGAAGAGAGTGCGAGAGAGTGAGAGAGTGAGAGAGTGAGAGAGTGTGCTCACTTCCAGAACGGCAGGCAGACGAGGCAAAGGACAGTTTAATACTATTGTTGTTGTTGTTGTTGTTTGCGCTGCTGCTGTCGTTGTTATTGTTTATACTGTTGCTCTCTCCTTTGCTGTTCATTTTGTTTTGGCTTTCGCTTTTCTCTGTGCACACACAGGCAAAGCCACGCACACACGTTACACATTTGGTAACATGTGCACGGCACAGTCGGCCTGACGGGGCAGGACACCACAGCGTAGCTGTCATAGGTCAGGACAGACAACAACAACAACGCACACAATGCCAACAACAATAGCAACAACAACAACAACAACACAGCAGCAACCGTAAATGGGGCAAAAAAGGAATCTAAAGTTCACTAAACATGCAACATAATGATGCGGCCTAAAAGGCAAAACAGGAACAGGGACCGGTAACTGTTTAGGTGTTGTGGCATGTCACAACAACGGATGATGCGGATGACAACGTTGATAAGGACAAAAATAAAAGAAACAACAACAGCAACAACAACAACAACAACAACAACAACAAACAGAGCAGCAGCAGCAATTGTAGTGCTGGGCAACAGTTGGCAATGCCCGCAGCGGCAGCCTTGGTGACACATGTTGAGCCACCAAGCGGTGCAGAGAACCCGATAGGACATTCAATCAATAATTTAAATAATTTTCCAACTGTTGAGTAACTCAAAAATGTACCCTTTTTTAATAAAATATCATTTTTCACATTTAAATTTCTCACTTTAAGTATGAGTAATGATTTATTTGACACTCACTCTTAATGCTGGGAAAGTTCCCCTAGCTGCCAATAAGGATAACCGAATCCTGTATAGATTATCATACGCATAATGCCTGATATGTGCTTGGGACGAGTTATGAAAAATGTCCTTGAAATTCACGTGCATTTCTGAGCAGTCAAATGCCCAAGGACATCCTTATCATTTATCTCCTTTCTGAAATCAGGGATATTGTTTGCTTCTCTCTTTGCGTGTGCTTCTCTCCTGACATTCGTGTTTACTTAACTCTGACAAACTGATAAGGACGACGAGTCCTTCTGCCTATTTGATGTCTATGCATAGTCAGATTATTATAGCAATCAAAAATATTTATAAACTATATATAAACTGGATCAGGAAATGTTCATAAGTCTTTTTATAATTATTTTAAATCTAACAATAATTTTTAATCCATTTTTTGATATCAAATAAATCTGAATTTTTATAGATTTACTTTGAGAAATTCTTCTCCTTAAGGATATGAAGTTTTCAGGCACAGAGAAACGCAGAAAAATATTTATTATTTTATTGAATACAATTTTCATATTATTATTATTATTATTATTAATATTATATTTATTATTATTATTATTATTAATATTATATTTATTATTATTATTATTAATATTATTGTTATTACATTTATTATTATTATTATTATTAATATTATATTTATTATTATTATAATTATTATTATTATTATTATATTTATTATTATTATTATTAATATTATATTTATTATTATTATAATTATTATTATTATTATTATATTTATTATTATTATTATTAATATTATATTTATTATTATTATAATTATTATTATTATTATTATATTATTTATTAAAATTTTTTTTATGTCGAATTAAGCAACAGTTTTTAATCCATTATTTAATATCAAAAAAAATTTATATATATTTTTTTTATATAGGAAATCTTATTTTCAGAAAATCGGAAATGTCAAAAAGTATTGATATTTTTATTGATCACATTTTTCATATTATTATTAATATTATATTTATTATTATTATTATTATTGTTATTGTTATTAATATTATATTTATTATTATTATTATTATTATATTTATTATTATTAATATTATTATTATATTATTTATTATAATTTTTTATTATGACGAATTAAGCAACAGTTTTTAATCCAATATTTAATATCAAATAAATTTATAAATATTTTTTTTATATATAAAAAATGTTTTTTGATATTTTTATTGATCACATTTTTCATATTATTATTATTATTATTATTATTATTACTGTACAATTATTTTTTATTATTATATAATTATTTCTTATTGTGTCGGATTGAGCAGCAATTTGAAATGCATTATTTGATACCATCGAATTACATTTACATTTCTTCTATGGGAAATGTTTCCCTGTAACCAAATGTAATATTCAGGAAGGAAGACGGAAATGCCGAAAAGTATTGATTATTTTATTGATTACATTTTTCATCTATCGTTTCCCTTAAGTGCATAATTGACGTTCGTAAAATTTAAGAACGGTTCGAGGGATGCCAAGAGGCAATCGTTCAATATTGTCTTGCATTAGGTTGAATTTCCTCCGGGTACACACACACACACACACACACATAGACAGTGAAGCATATCTAAGCATAGACAAAGGCCTATCAAATAACGTTGCAATCAGAATGCCCGATGTGAAACTCAAATCTAAACGAAGCGACGCCATAAATCGAGAAACGGTAAACGGCGAATTTAATAAAAACCTCGGGCAATCGCAAGACGCAAAAACAAATTTCAGTAAAAACGAACCTCTGACTACCTGAAATTACAGCTGGCATCTTATAAAGTTCTACGTAAACATTTTTTGCGTCTTGTGCAAACACACACACACATACATAAACTCTCACACACACACACATATGAATAGCTAAAATATAGACAATGGCTAAGAACACGTTATCCTTTTTTTAATGGCTTCCTCTTTTGAAAAGGGGCGCACTTTGAACTAACGACTAATGCCAGTACACAGAATAAGGGAAGCTAAGCGGGAGATGGCTTGGCTTGGCTAAGGGTTACAGGGAGGGGGGAAGGGAGAATTGAATTTGGATTTGTAATTCTTCGAGCTGCGGCTTTGGCTCTGACTGTAGCCAAAATGCATGTCCTTGGTTGCTTAGGCTAAACGCACAGCGTAAACAAATGAATAAAAATATATTTCAAAAACTAAATGCCCTTTGTATCTGCATCTGCATCTGTATCTGTATCTGTATCTGTATCTGTATATTTATGTGCAACTGTATCTGTATCTGCAACTATATTGGTATCTATAGCTGCAACTGTATTTGTATCTGTATCTGCAACTGTATTGGTATTTGTATCTTTCGCTGCAACTGCAGCTGTATCTTTGTTGCTTGTGTGTGCATTTAGGAGTTGATTTTTGTTCTTCTTCTTCTTCTTCCTTTTTTTGGTTTGGTTTAGCAAATGAACAATAAATATATCTATATATATATACATATATGTATATGTATATGTGTATATAGTTTTCTTCATTATATTTGCAGCTGCGACCTTTGGCCCAAAAGATGCAAAACTAAAAATTCATCTTTTGTCCGTCCCGGCGGATTATTTTACTCCTCAGCTATGGATTCCTGTCACGCAAACAGATCGAATTTCGACTGAGCATCGAACAAAACAGGTGCCGATTTGCTGATTGTGAGAGTTGAAATCTTAGAGCAGCCACCCTTGATGTCAGATTTGCTGAAAAGTTTTCCAACTAATAATGCAACCCCCTTAAAAGTGCTTAAGTCTCAACTGAAGCGAACACCGAGGGCCGTTCAACCAATTTTCCATATCATTCCAATAATACATATTGAAAGGATATATAGGAAAGGGGAGAAAAGTTTCTTTTTTAAAGTCCTGCCTAAAATTACAGAGATTCATAGTTGAAAGCGATTACAATGCGATGCGAATGGCGTATTTGTTGAGTAACCCTCGTGGTTTTAAGCAAATTAAAACGTCTCTTAACTAAAACTGAAATCGCTTTCAAGTTGCACAGAGTTTTGCATTGTTTGGCGAACGTTCTAGGGGTAGGACGTAAGTGCTTTTGGCACGGGGTTGCGAGTAGGGGAAGAGGGGGGTGGGCGAGGTTTAGGTGAGGTGGTTGAGGTTATAACTGAAAGAGTGAGAGAGGGGGGAGGTAGCGGGGCATGGCTGAATAGAGGAATGACGGCGGGCTTAGACGTTATGAATAGGCGTCATAGAGTACGTCAAGTCAAATGTGTGTGCGTTCAGTTCGTATCTAGATTAACGGCAACTGTACGTAGATTTGAATTTCAAATCCCAAACTGTTGAAAGCGACAACATATTTGAATTTCCCTTTGTGGCGAGGCCATTGGACGGACTGTTAGACGGTTGGATGGTTGGACAGATGCACGGGCGGACGGGTGGACGGGTGGACGGGTGGACGGGTGGACGGGTGGACGGGTGGACGGGTGGAAGGATGGACAGACGGCGATATCGTCAGTGTCGCTTCGCTGATTGAGCGATTTCAAAATCGCACAGTCGCTCTAAAGTTAGGCAAAAGTATTTACATTTTAGAAAATGAAAAAAATAGAAAAAAAAAATAGAAAAAATAATAGAAAAAAAATAGAAAAAAAATACGTAAGTTACACACACAAAGATACTTTTTTTAGTGCAGCCACACGCGGGGTGACAGCAAACGGAAGGGTAGTCACAGCCCAAGTCGGGCCCTAGAGTCGAGGCCTGTCTATAGATGTTTACCCTAAGATATGAAATACGTAACATCAACTGCGACACAAACGGCAAAAAAGGGGGAACTTTTTCTACTGCTGCCTCTGCTGGTGCTGGCGCTGGTGCTGGTACCGGCGCTGGTGCTGCTAAGGGATAGCCAAAGCAATAATCATAATACAGATAGATATATTCACGGATACATTCACGGATACAGATACAAAGGCAACGCACAGACACAGATACAGATACAGATACAGATACAGATACAAAGACACTCAGCTGTCTCGCTGCCTTCAACAATGCCGCAGCACAGGCAAAAATAATATTAATGAGCAAGTTTTTGATTACGCAGCCATTAGCCCAGAACTTCGAGTTTGGATTTGAATTCAAAATTTTGTACAATTTTTGGTGGAAGGGGGGGAAGGAGGGGAGGGTGGAGCGTCCCTTTTGTATTCATTTGTTTCATAGATGCGATTCGGTTTTATTGTCTATACATTTTGTACTTTTGCGCATTTTATGGCTGAATGTGGCTGGGATTTTCTCGCTCCTTGCCTGACTTCCTGAGTCCTTTGCTTTGGAACAGCTGAAGCGCTTAAAATTTGCTTTCTTTCCCTAATATATACATTTATATATATGTGTGTATGTAAATGTGTGTATCTGTGTAATTTGGGAGAACAACAACAACAACAAAAAAAGATGCCTGCTAAAATCAAACGTAAGGCACACCCCTCGAGTACAGATGTCTGTCTGTCCACGGGGTTGATACCATCATTAAAGTCCCAGTCCCCAAAATGGATGTGCGAATTGGCCTGTAGTTGGGTGTGAAGTGGGCGTTACGTCCATGGATGTGGCATATTATCATATTGGTAGATTGAGCCATCGCGCACGACCTACCAGCGGGCGGCTGGAGTACCCCTAATTCGAGATACATGCTACTACTTTAGATCTGCATAAATAAAATTATAGAGTTTCCTCCCCCGCCACCCAGTCCTCTCTCCCTCTCTCCCTCTCTCTCTATCTCTCTATCTCTCTATCTCTATAGCTCTCATTTCTGGCTATAGATACCAGCAGATGGTTGGCCCAACTCTACGGATTAGTCACATCATTTCAATTGAAAAAAAAAAAATAAATAAAATGTACGCTCCAATTTTGACTAAACTAAATTCTACGGAATTCGCGCTATACTTAGATCGTTTCAGTTCTTATAGATAGATAATTCTGCCATGGATGATGTCATAGCCTTTAAAATAGATACGCTCCACTCGTGGTAATTACAAGTGCCATATAAAGACACATTCACAATTACAGCTTAGCAGCTTTTGAGTTCCGATGCGAAACTCGTAGGATTACAGCATTTTTAGATATTTCAGTATTCCGAATTTATCAGATCATTGGGTCTGGAATTATTTTTTTTTTGTTTAATCCTGCGTACATCTGATCTTTGGTTGACTTTTTCACACACTTCTTTCCTTTATGTATATGTATATGTATATGTACATTTTTTAACGACTGTACGTGACATGTGAATTTAGGATAGTTATTAGAGTTCCACCCTTCGAAGACTCGGTTCCATTCCCTCAACTATGATAATTAATTTTCCAGCTTCGATATCAGTTTATCTGTAAAAATTCCATACAAACTCCTAAGCTGCACCCCTAAACAACAACAACAACAACAAAAAAAAAAAGAGCAATAAGCGAACAACAATGAAAGATTTTTAAATGGAATTCTTTTTTTTTTTATTTAATCCTCACTATGTCGTACCTTTCACATACACACACATATACATATGTATATGTATGTGTGTACACAATAAAAGATACGTATGCTCTTAACTAACCCGGGCTTAGTCTTGGCAGCGATGTTGTTGTAATTCATCACCTACAAATCAATCATTTTGACGAACCTAGTCGCTGGGCACTAAAGAGATGCAGAACACCATCTATAAGATAGAAGAAAGAAGGAAGGTGGAAGGTAGAAGGTGGAGAGGAAGGACGGAGAGAGGGTGAGGAGAAGAAGTATGCGTATAAAATCTAAAAAGCAATGCACACACAATAGATCAATGCTATCAAAGGGACTGTGACTGAAATGGGCATTGGGATTGGGACACGGACTGTGAAGCGGTAAGCGGTAAGCGGGAAGCGGGAACGGGGACAAGACTGGGCCTTGACATGCACTGCCACGGCAATCTCTTAGCCACAACGCGCTGACCTTTTAACACAAGAGCCAAGAGCCAAGAACCAAGAGCCAAGAACCAAGAACCGAGAACCGAGAACCAAGACCAAGACAAAGACCGAGATGGAAGACGAAATCCAAAGCCGAGATGGAAGCCTGTCTGAACTAATTGTCCGGCTGTCTTGGAGTTCGTCTCGTTTCTCGTCAGGCTTTGCGCAGGCGCATGAAAAATGTTTTCATTTCTTAGATTGATATTTCTATACCTACGTGAGTGTGTGTGCATGGGTGTGTGTATGGATGTGTGTGTGCCTTGCATTGGCTCTTAATTTGTTGTTGTTCTCTTGCAGCGTTGGTGTGAGATTACGCATATTGCCTCTAGCCGGACGACACAGAGCACTAAAGTGATGTGTACCCTGTAAATGGGCTCGATGGATTCCCACACACAGAATGTAACCTATGACCTGAAAGATATGAACTACTCTTTCATAGAGTAGAGCCTGACTTACATAGGGTATTTGAATGGCCGGTCTGTTTTTATTTCGTCGCTTCTCTCTTTTTGACGGATTCCTATGATGATCCTTTAGAATTCGTGTGCCTCGCCTTCCCTTGTCTTCCCTTGGCTTCCCTTGTCTTCCCTTGTCTTCCCTTGGCTTCCCTTGTCTTGTCTTGGCTTAGTTTACAATACGCTTTTGATTAGACAAGGCAACTGCCGATGAAGGTGGTCACAAGAGCTCCGACTCGGACTCGGACTCGGACTCGAACTTGGATTCGGGGTAGGAGTTGGACTCTCTTCGACTTGGGTACGTGATTGGTATTATTCATCACTTGTCCTGCCGACCGACTATCTGTGAGTTGCTTATCATCAGAATTTGTTTAGGCACTTCGTATTTTTACCTTCGATGCGATGTTTAATTTAAATTTTAAGTATGTCTTTCAGGTAGTCTTTGGCTTGATAATTGTGAAAGTGTGTGTGTTATTTGTATTTGTATGTGTGTGTGTGTGTGTGTGTGGCTTATCTTAAACAGGTAGAAGCAATATTAATGGAAATTCATTTATTTAGTTGTTTTCACAACAGCAGCAGGAAGTGACAGGAACTCGTAAAACGTGTCCAGTCTGCCAAGAACCATGAACTAAGAACCGTGCACCGAGCACCGAGAACTGAGAACTGAGAACCATGAACCAGAAATAAATCCATTCAGCAGTTACAACAATTACAAAATTTGTAATTGAATTTATGGCCATTTTCTGGGGTTGCATGAAATTTATGAATAGCTTTGCAAATGCACAAAATATTTGCAGGACTTCCAACCGCTCCCAATTGAAATGGAAGTTTGCCTTCCAAAAAAAGAAGAAGGAAAGGAGCCAAAACCCGACCCACCCACGCCCCCACCTCAACAGAAACCAGACATTTTCTAGGGCCAACACCCAAAAAAGTTCGGATCCCTTACAATGCAGTCGATAAGTACGGCACAAGTACAATTCATTCGACTCGTCGGGGAAGGGGGTGGAGGGAGGGAGAAAGGGGAGGGGGAGTGGACTGGCACGGTGATGGGGATGAGGAAATGGTATGGAGTAGAATGATGGTAGTGGGTGAGTGGGGAGTGGACCATTGAACACTCCAAAGCAACCTCCTCCGCCCACCCCACATTACCCACGTCTACCCACACCACAGGCCAAACAATTGTCGGTCCCTGCTCGGGCGCGCACAGCTGTTCAAGAGAAAATAGTCATTGTAATAAGAAAATTTTGATTTCATTTTTAGTATTTGTATAAAATTTAATAACGCCGCACAAGATGGCTGACTGACTGCTCGGCTGTTGTTGTTGTTGTCGTACTCGTTGTTGCTTTTATTGTTGCTGTTGCTGCTGCTGCTGCTTGCTGCTACTGCCAAAGCTAAGCAGCGGAAGCGACGTCGACGCTTACGTCGCTGTCCTTGCCCTGCCGCCGTCGCTGGCAATGGCAATCGTTTGCCGCGAGGGGTGCAAGCGACCAACTAAAACGCTTAAAACACACAATCTCGTTTGGGTTCGGTCGGGATTTCGGGGTTACGCTTAAACTCTAAGTACATTTTAACTTATCTGGTTTTTTTTTTTTTCCTTTTTTTTTGCCACTGCTGCTGCTGCTGCTGCTGGCGCTGCTGCTGCGCTAGTTGCGACGTCGGTCGGCGAGCAACCGAAGGCTAAGGCAGCAACGGCAACGACAACGGCAACGGCAACGGCAGCGAATTGTAAGGCAAGAAGGCAAGCCAAAAGGATGATGATGAGAATGATGATTGAGGGCCGAGCATAAGCTTGAGTACAGAGCCATAGGAGGGGGAGTGCAATGGTGGAAAGGGTGGCTTTGACGACGACTGCCACTGCTGCTGCTGGTGCTGCTTTTGACTCTGCTGTCGCTGCTGCCAATGCTGCCACTGCTGCCACTGCTGCCACTGCTGCTTCTTCTGCCGTTGGTAGCTGTGTTGGTGTTGGTGGTGATGGCGATGGTGGTGGTAGTTTGAGATTTTCTAACTGTGTGCGCAGCACAATTATAAATTTTTGGAATTGTTGTAATTTAGTTTTGTTTGTTTGCCTGTTTGTTATGCTAGAATGTAGTACTTATATATGTGTATGTGTATGTATGTATGTATGCATGTGTATGTATGTATGCATGCTTTGCGTAGAAGTGTGCGCCGTCTGCCCGACTGCTGGGCAAAAGTTTGTTGGCTGCGGCTGCTGATTATTACGATAAAGCATAATGATTACATTTTTAGTAGCTTTTGCTATGCGAGTGCGAACGAGTAAGAACTCAAGTATGGGAATGAGCAAGTATGAGATCGATTCGGAAGGGGAGAAGTGTGAGCAAGTAACGGAGAAAAATTAAGAGAAAGAGTGAGAAGGAAAGAGAGGGAGAGAGTGAGAGAGAGAGAGAGAGTGCGCTTTGTAATTGTTAAAGCAGTTGAACTTTTTCTTGTTGGGCCGAATTAAGGAGGGTTGCTGTGGCAGCAATTGCCTTGCGTTCAGATTCGTTTTAACAGCGGGTTACATAGGGATGGGAGTTAACGGCATTGGCTTGCACTTGATTAATTGCGATTTATGCGGAGCTGTGTGGCTTATATGCGATATATGTTAGACTTTTGTATAATTACAACGTAGCAATAACGGTTCGCTTGTTTCATGAGGGTTACAAAAAAAAACAAAAAAAAAAAAAAGACACTTAGAATATGGGATAATGAAACGAAGTGCATAAGCCGTTTCAGGGGTGTTAACGTAGCCTAAAACCCGCACGTCAGTACGCTCAAACTTATGCTACGCACTCAGCTGGGGCAGCTGCGAATTTTGTAAGTCTATTCCCACAAGTAAATACGTTGTAAAAAACCAGATCAGCTTGAAATTCCTAACTTTTCGATTGCAAACGTCATTGTCGTACCATAACTGCACAAATTATTTGCATATTTCTCTGGTAAGAGCTATGAGAGCAATGGTTGGTGCGTGTAAATGCGGTGCGGTAGAGTAGCGGAGTAGCCGCAGCTTGTGCTGCTGTTGTCCGTAGTATGTTTGTACGTATGTATGCATGTTTATACATGCATACATACATACATACACTAGTCAGAAAAAGTATGCGTACAAACTCAATGCAAGACTTTGATTGACTAAAAACAATACCTATGTTTATATTATTTTGAAAAAAATATTTTTTTATGAAAAACACATTCATTGTTAATAATTCCAGAAGGTTTTCTTTTAAATAAGAGTTTTGTATATTTTTTTAAAATTAAAAAACTAAAAATACGACCAATTTTGGCGCAGAAAAAGTATGCGTACAAGCTAGGAAAACAACAAAAAAAGCACTTATTTATAAAAAAAAACGTTAAATCTTATATTAAGTTGGATACCCCTTCCTTTTTATAGTTTCAACTAATCGTTTAGGTATTGATTTGATCAATTTTTGGGTCACGCCAGGCGAAATTTGCAACCACTCCTCCATGATCACTTCCTTCAACATATCCTTGGATGTAATAGACCACAGACGAATCCTTCGCTCTAGAAAATCCCAAGGATGCTCTATTGGGTTAAAATCTGGCGACATCTGGCAATTTGACTGGCTCTGTCAACTCTAAGCCACGCACTGGGAGGCCATCTATTCTCACTGATCGGGAGAAGAGGGACATTTTAAAGACAGTAAGACGGAAACCCGAAATAACAGCTTCAAAGATTGGTCAGGATATAAAAGAAAAGTTTAATAAGGATCTACATAATGACACAATCCGCAAAATCTTGACAAAGAAGGGGTTACATGCACGTGTTGCACGGAAAAAGCCCCCCCAAAAAAAATTAATAAAGTGAAATGAATGGACTTTGCCAAAAAATTCAGAGAAGTGCCTTCAGATTTCTGGAATAAAGTCATTTTTAGTGATGGAAGCCAATTTTGCATTTTTGGCATTAAAGGACGCAAATTAGTGTAGCGTAAGAGTGGTACAGCCCTTGATGTACAAAATCTGGCTCCAACTATTAAGCACGGTGGTGGCGGTGTGATGGTTTGGGGTTGTATGGCGGCAAATGGTGTGG
Source organism: Zaprionus lineosus (assembly GCA_035044505.1). NCBI lineage: Eukaryota > Metazoa > Arthropoda > Insecta > Diptera > Drosophilidae > Zaprionus > Zaprionus lineosus. The sequence continues at coordinate 375,563 of JAWNNX010000324.1, forward strand.
GTAACCTTGTATTTATTGAATCCACAATGGACATCAAGGCTTACTTGAACATATTTAAAAACAATTTGCACGAAAGTGCAGGAAAATTAGGACTCGCCGAAGACTTTTGGTTCCAATAGGACAATGACCCGAAGCACACAGCCCACAATATCAAGCTTTGGTTGTTGTACAATACAAAAAACCAACACACTCACCACCCCAGTCGCCAGATTTTAACCCAATAGAGCATCCTTGGGATTTTCTAGAGCGAAGGATTCGTCTGTGGTCTATTACATCCAAGGATATGTTGAAGGAAGTGATCATGGAGGAGTGGTTGCAAATTTCGCCTGGCGTGACCCAAAAATTGATCAAATCAATACCTAAACGATTAGTTGAAACTATAAAAAGGAAGGGGTATCCAACTTAATATAAGATTTAACGTTTTTTTTTATAAATAAGTGCTTTTTTTGTTGTTTTCCTAGCTTGTACGCATACTTTTTCTGCGCCAAAATTGGTCGTATTTTTAGTTTTTTAATTTTAAAAAAATATACAAAACTCTTATTTAAAAGAAAACCTTCTGGAATTATTAACAATGAATGTGTTTTTCATAAAAAAATATTTTTTTCAAAATAATATAAACATAGGTATTGTTTTTAGTCAATCAAAGTCTTGCATTGAGTTTGTACGCATACTTTTTCTGACTAGTGTATATGACTATGTGCGTAGAACGTATTTTTTGCCTTTTTTGTTTTGCTTGGCTCATTTGGCAAACGACACCAGCGCACACCCACACAGCAACACAGCAACACAGCCACACACTTGCACAAGCCCCAGCTAGAGCGTAAAAGACTGAGCGCTTGCCAAAAGAGAGCCAGAGCAGGAAAGCAAGAGATATTGAGAGTACGAGAGTTAAAAATGAAGTTGGCAATGGTCCAAGCAAAGGCACTGCAAAGTACGTTAAAATTACAAGGCAAACAATTGCCGCTATTGTCATTACTTTTGGCCCACATTCAAATGGACATAAGAGTATCTCAAGCAAAAAAGAGCAACAGCATTTGCTAAATTTTCTCTTTACTCATGGCTCTATAAAAATTTATAGAACACATAGTCCCTTTAGAGATGAGCATATAATACGTATACGATATTAAACGATATTTTTTCCTAGAGCAGGAAATAAATGCTAGCCGCACAATCAAACAAACACTCACCGTAAATTGCAGCACGAGACACGCTCTCAGCTCTAGTTCCATGCTTCGTTTCCTTTGCTGACGCTGTCTCTGCCGTTACCGCTCGTTGTTGTTATTATTCCAGAGAACAAGAACTTCGGGTATAGCACGTCGCGTCGTCGGCATTTTGTTCGTGCTCTTTGCATTGGTTCGTTGTTATAGTCGGTCGGCGTCTTCGGCATTGCTTGGGTATGACTGTGGATGTGTTTGTGTGCGTTTGTAATTGATTTTATTAGTTTTTGGTTTTTGTTGTGTGTTTGCCGCTGTTGACGCTAGCGTTGACGACGACGTTACCGTCGATGCCGACGTCGCCGCAGCAGCATTGATGAATTTTAAAAAATTTTGAATTGCCCGCCCTTTAGTCATTGACTAAACGTGCAGCAGTGCGAACACGAGCGCGCGCAGCGGCATTTGGCTTCGACTTAAAAACATACAGTTAGAAGTTCTATCTCCACATACATAATATCGTCAATTTAAATAACGCTAACAATATTGTTTATTATTCGGCACGCGCGCAGTTCACAGACACAGTTTTAAAAATAGTGATAAATAAGAATACCAACAAAAAAGAGAAACACAAAATATAAAAAAAAAAAAACAAACAACTTAAAACGACAACAATAAGAATCCAATTTTGCTTTATTGCATCTGTAACGTGCAAACATTTGAATATGTGCTAAAAGTGAATAAATCCAATCGAAAATCTAAAGAATCAATTGATTGAAAAAAAAAAACATAAACATTTATCCAAAATTTCTTGCTGGGATTATAACCGTGGATTAAACGAAACCGACAAAATGGTAATTAACCCAAATTGCATTTTATATATGTAATATATGTATATAAGCCCAGTTAGGCTCACATTCTAAATTGTCTATAAAACAAATATTCAAAACAACAATCGTTTCCCCTATCTAAGTAGAATTGTGATTCAGCGTCGCTAATTTCTATTTTATTGACAAAAAAAAAAATCTTTGGAGCGAATGCGGGGCGCTCCTCTTAGTCTTAGTCATTAAACCGAAGTGTTAAATGAGCAGACCAAAGTAGGTGATATATGTACTTGTGTATCAATGTGTGTGATTGTATTTTTAAATACTGTATTATAAACAATTTAATGGCGCAGTCGCACGCATGACGTACATATAAATCGTTATAATCTCTTGAATAATAATTTTTATTATCCGCATCTTATAATTTCCGGCGATTTCGATTAAGCGCGCTGATCCATACAGGGAGCCATGATTCGATTCTCTCTATATACATCTATAACTATCCAGATATTTAGTCATCGAATATCGAAACGGACGTACAACCAACTTCCGCTTGATTAAAATAAAAATAGTTTACATTTTGAAAAGGAAAAAAAAAAAAAAAAATACTTTAAATATGGGATGTAATTTTTTCCAATTATTTCTGCACTTTTCATATTTGTTTAAATAAGCAATTTAGCTGAATTCTTAAACTTTATTTATTGAGAAATGAATTTCAAAATTGTTTTTGAAATTTATTTCAATCGATTCTTCGTTTTTTTTTTATTTATCATTAAAAATTTGCTCTTTAATAAATCTCCCAACGCCAATTGCACATTGACGATGCAAGCGTGTATGTGTGTGTGTGTATGTATGTGTGTGTGTTGGACAAATATTTGAAATTTTGGCTCAATACAAGTACTAGATACAAATATATTTGGCACATTAAGAACACAGCAAAGAGGCAGCCAAAATACAACTCATAAGAAATTATTATGATTATGATGTTGTTATAATTAGAGAACAACACAAAACAGAGAAAAGAAATATGAATAAAGAAAATACAAAATAAGAAAAAAAATTAAGAATAAAAATGAGAATTCAAAAATATGCTGAAATAGTGAAAAACGATTCATAATTATTCAAAAATTGACTTTAAACAGCCGCAGTCGCCAGTCGCTGCCATTCGGCTGCCTGAAGATCTCACAAATATCTATAGCCATAAAGATTTTAGTTATGGTTTAGGCAACATCCATCTGCTCTATGGCTATTTTTAGTCAATATGCTTCTATCTACCCTATCAAGTGAGGGCAAAGAAGCAACAGCGGCAGCCCCAACAACAACAACAACAACATTGAAAGAAGCAGCAGCAGCAGCAGCAGCAGCGGCAGCACCAACAACAACAACAAGAAATAAAGAACCAAATTACACTTTAAAGTGCTTAATCACAACCATCCGAAGAGACGCAGCACCAAATTTTACACAAATCATAATTTTTGGGTGCTTCATACACGTACTTACATACCCATACACACGCACTTACAGACACACATGCACGCATTCACATATTCACACGCACACACATACACACACACAGAAACTTACAATTCATAATTCCCGTTTGCAGGGCGCGCGCGCGCTCCTCTTTTAAGTTTATTTTTTATTCGTTTTTAGGAGGTAATGTTTTTTTTTTTTTTTGCTCCCTCTCTCTTTCTCGCTCTCTTTCTTTCTATATCTCTATCTTCTGGTTAGTCCCCCCCCTGTATGAGCCCAGTTCCCCTCATCCTTGTTCGAACAAACATTTGATCGAATTTGTATTCATTAAAAGGAAACGAAATGTGGCCGGCCGCCGCTTCTTCGGATTCGACAAAAATGCGCCACAATTAAAGGCCCCGCAATGTGTGGTTTAAATCAACGGGCACTCAAGATGTCAGGGGTGGTTGCGGTGGGAGTACGTATGTGTGTATATTATGGGTTCTATTGAACGGACGCATTTATATATATTAATTGCCATATTTAACATTTGTTCGATTATTGTGCAATGCCAAAAAAAAAATACAGTTTTCCCATCTCACATTATTTGCCAAATTAACAAATTAAAAAATTTGCCGTTGATTTCTAAGCAAATGCGTGTTATAGCACTTTTATCCATGTCCCAACCCTTTTGAGGGTTCAACACTTGGATACAAAATAGAAACGCCTTTCAACGTAAACACTCAAAGGGAGGAGGGGATCAATCGATGTCCATAAGTATTTCCTCTATTAATTGATATATATGATATGCTGAGTGTAAGTGTCAATAAATAAACTAATTGTTTATTTCATTTGAAGCTTTTTAAATATTTATAAGCATGGCACAATAAATAATCCAACTTATTTTTCAACGCCAAATACGCTGAACTTTCAGTTTTCAATTCTCATTTCTCAGTTCTCAGCTCTCAGTTCTCAGTTCTTGATTCTCGATTCTTTAAGGCGTTCACATTTTTATGGCACTTTGAAATTAAATAGTCAGTAGCCAAACACACACACACATACACACACAAACAAATTCCATATGCATATACACATGCGGACATTACAAATATATTCCTATAATTGCCATGTGAATATAATGTGGATTATCTCTAGGGATATTGTGAGCAACGACTTGGCAATTGAACTTCGGATCTGAGTAATCATAAATCTTCTTTAGATATTGGAATTGGCTCTGAGTTTGTTCAGTTCTTACATAAAAGGAATGTCCATCTGCATATGCAGATAAACATTTATCTGATTTTCCTCAAAATCATCATCTCCAAATGGCAGAAATTCTCGCATATATGAATATGCATATTTATTACATATGTAAAATATCTTTAGTTCAGTTTTATCCAAGGGCAGAACCTACGGAGGGGTAGAGCCTAGCGAGGGGCAGAACCTAGTAAAGGGCAGAACCTGGACAAATGCAATTCAGATCTTGTACTCCTTATATAGAGTCCGAATTAATGCAAAAAATCTTTATAAATATGCAATTTAAAATTTCTCTCTGAATCATTTCAAATCTGCCATGGATCGTTTTTATTTAAGGACACAAATTTTTCAAATTTTTATATTTCTAAATGAAATAATTTATGTTACTTTCCATAAAATGAGAAGATCTGAAATAGTTTTGTGGAAAAGTCACAAAATTCAGGAAATATTTAAAGAAAAATTCATTCCGCCATTTCATCATAAAAGTCAGTCAGATATTAAAATATTGTTTTTATTATTACTTAAGACATTTTAATATGAACATTAATTTCCAAATTATAATCTGTATCTTTTTGTTTCTTCGCATTTATCTGTGTATCTCTTTAGTTCCATTTGTATTTGTTGTATACTAAAAATAATAATTGCATAATAATAAACAAATCAGATGATGATTTAAGCACCAGCTACTTAGCTCCACCCACTCCCACACACACACACACGCACACATATATACATGTACATATACAAAGATAATTTATATATCACATTCATCCGCTATTTGATTTTTAGTATGGCAATTAAATGATTTAGTTGCTGTTCCTACGCGCTAGTTAAGTTGGCATAGTCATCGTTCTCAGATGTTCACACCCCCAACGCCGCCTCCCCCCCAAACCCCACCTCAATCATAAAGTGTCGAATGCAAATTCGTTCCATCCATCAAATTGTAGTTTTTCCGACATCAGCAAAGAGGAAAACGAATTAAATGTAAAATGTTAAGAAATGTGAGCTCTGGTCCTAGACAATGCGTGTCAGTCATTCAATCCATCCATCAGTCAGTCACTCAGTCACTTAGTCAGTTAGTTACTAAGCCAGTTCGTCAGTCAGACAGTGGGTCTGTCTGTCCGTCCAGCAGTCTGTCAATCAGACATTCATTGAAGTGCGACAGGCTCGCTGCATGAGTCACTGCATTTATGACGTCCATTGACATCCTTTATACATATACCCTGTAATAATGAAAATGCATCCTGTCTGGGGGCTCTTTTTTAATATGAAATTAATCAATACATAATTTAAGATTTTTGAATTATTTTAATGCTAATAAATAAATAAGTTTTAGTTGACTTATGAGCAGCGGCAGTCAAAGGTTGCAAGCTAAGGGGTATCCAATTGGTAAAAGTATCTTGTTACCCAAGGCGGTCAATAGCAAATATCAAAGTTTGTCTGTACCCACACATAACAATATGAAAAACAACAATAACAGTACATTTATAATAATAATAGCTGACAATCAATCATTGCACGTGTTGTATAGTTTGTACTTTTCAAGTTTTTTTCCTTCAAGTATTTTTATTATATGTTTTTTTTTTGTTTTTGTTTTTGGGTTCTGTTTTTGATATTGCCGCTGCATGAAAAGGTTTGACAAATCAGTCAGTTTAAGCCCATGTAATTAAATATTAATTAAAACATTGCGCAAAATGAATAAGAAGAAGAAGAAGAAGAAGAAGAAGAAGCAACAATGTTATTAATATAAAATTCCTTACAATTTCCATTGGTCCGTCACCCAAAAGTCGCCTCAATTAAAGGCGATTTAAATTTATAGATACGACGCAGCCCAAGGCACTTGGGGGTATTGGGGGAGGGTAGGGAAGGTGGCTTGCCTATGCGGCGCGGAGTGGGGGGCAATCAGTTAGCCAATGCATCAAGCAGCAGCAGAAATGGCTTAATTAATTTTAATTATTTTCAATGAGCGACTATGAAATGAAAATTTCTTTCAAGGCGCATCTAAAACTTGCGTCGTCGTTGCTCTGCTGCCCCATAAACTCTTTGCCACACCCCACTCACCAGCCCACTCCCCTTTCATCTCTCATCTGTGCCCAGCTCTATCGTTGATAAAGGCAACAATTAAGACACGAATTAATGGCTAAACATATGGGCTATCTATCTATCTAATTATTTAACTGCTTCTTCTACGGGCACCCGCGTGCCCCTCGCTGACGCAATTGCCAATTGATCGTCGCCTAACCCGCTCCTGTTGCCACTTTAGTTGCAACAATAAAAACAAACCATTTTCTTTTTTTTTTATTTTGGTTAGGTTGGGTGTTGGGGGGGGGGGTCTCATTTTTCCACATTAACATTAACAAATTTTCCTAAATGTTTACTTTACTTTTCATATGCCGCCAGTTGGTCGCATATGCGGGCAGCCACTGTATTGCCCCGCCCGCGCTGCTGCCCGTAAACTACCCTGGAATATACCCATTAATTTATTTATGTGCAACATGCAAACCAATTGACGACAAAAATCAATCGCAATTACTCACAAATTAAGATGAAAATGCATTTTCCATTTTCATTTCAAATAACATAGAACAACATTCGGTTTTCCGCTCCGATCATAAATTATGAGACCCGTCGCTTTCCCGCCACCCCCCCATCCCTTGTCAGCTACCGCTGCTCCACCCGCTTCAGGTAGCCGCTCGCCCGCAATGGTTACGCCCCAACTTGTCGGCACTTTTGGGCGCGAACACGATGCCAAAAGGCAAACGGAAAACCAGAAGGAGACCATGAGTGCGAGCGAGAGAGAGAGATAGAGATATATGCAGATGTGTATATGTATGTGTATATGTATATAGTGTATATTTAAACGCATACAAACAATTTGACAAATCAGAATGTGCAGTCAACAGAAACTATTAATCAAAATGTCGAAAAGAGCAGAAAAATTAAATGAGTAGTTGCAGAAAAGGAGACGAGCTTGGGCAGCCAAGGGGAAGGATACGTTTTGAACTTTATTCAAAGAGTAACCAATTTTCGATATTTACTTAGATATTTTTAATTTTTTGAATAGAAGGAAAAGATTATATTTAAAAAATATTTATTTAAAAAAAAGAAAAGTGTTTCACGATTATAAAAAAAAACATATTTATTTTAACTACTTTTAAAAGTAAAAGTAATGACAGGAAAATAAAAATAAAAAAAAAATAAAAAAAAATTATAAAATAAATAACAAAAATATTAAAAATGTATAATAAAAATAATAATAATAATAAATAGTGGTTTTTACATATAAAATTAATAAAAATGAAATAATAAAAATAATGAAAAAAAAATAATAATAATAGATTATTAATAATAATAATAATAATAATAATAATAATAATAAGAATAATAATAAGAATAATAATAATAATAATAACAAAAATATTAAAAGAAAAAAAGAATTCCTATATTAAAAATATTAAAAAAAAAATACCAAAGAGTTTTTGAAACTATCTTTTACCTTTTCATATATCTAATTTGTCATGAACTGCCCTACAACTTACAGATCCTTAAATTATCGAACTTCTCCTTCATTGCGGCGTTCCTTAATAAATAAAAAAAAATATAAATATAATTAATATTATATTAAAATATATATATATATATATATATGTATAATCAATAATCTAATAACAATAGAGAGGAATTCATACATATATTATGTGTACTTAAAGATACTAAAGAGTTCTTGAAACTATCTTTTATCTTACCATAAAATAATAGTTCCTTCACGTATCGAACTTCTGCTATCCTTCGACGTTCCTTAAAAACCCTGAAAATATATATTTCAAGAACTTTTAAACAATAATTTTAATTGTGTTTTATAGAAATTTATGTACAGTACTTGGGGCTCCCAACTATTGCGCTGAGACACATGTTTGAGCATTTAATACGTACCTCATGACGATCTCACCCTGAAATGGCAATTAATTAGAAAAAAAAAAAATAAAATAAAAAAAAAATTCAGCAATGAATAAAATATTTTTATGTCTATTCAATGTCAGACTAAGGAATTATAATAAATTTTAAAATTTGCGACGTATTGAGGATTCCAGTCAGTCAGCTGGCAAAGAAGGGATGGATGTGAGTGTGCTTATAAAGGGGGTTGGCGGCTTTAATGTTGCTTCTCTTTTGATCCTTCGATTCGAAATGTGTGTGTGTGTGTGTGTACTTAATAACATAGGATTATAAATTTTATAGTTTCATTGTTCGCATTTACGTAAATGTGTGCGTGTGTGTGTGTGTATACATTTCAACAACTGCGTTGTCTTTTTCGGTTTTGAATACGAGCTTAGAACCAGTTATGGAAAATGTTGACAGCTGCAGGAAGCTAGATGAAAGGCAGTCATTGCCAAAAAGTAGAAGTCCTGCGAAGTTAAACAATAAAATAGATTAAAATCAACCCAAAGTTAAAGGAAATAAATAAAATGTGCCCAGGATATTTATTCATTGAGTTCCATTGAGTTAGGATCCTGGAATTTTTTTTTAGTTTTTTTTCTAGAGTCTGTAAATATCATCTTAAGTATACACCCAGTATTCTCGGAGCATTAAAATAAAACTGGTTTGCGTAATGTCATAATTGAGGCTTAAGACAAATGATAAATGCATAAATAAAGTACGTGATTTAAGTGTATTTTTTCTTCCATCAATGCATCCATGAGATACTTTTCGTCTTCGGTCATAACTTATGCATCAACGCGTACAATTTCGGGTATAAATCGCGCGCTGTCACCCGAACGAGACTTGCCTTCTGTCATCATGACGATCAGCATTATAATCATCGTCATCATTATCATTATCATCATCATCATCATGATCATCATCATCATCACAGTCATCATCATCGTTATAATCGTTGTCATCCCCATCGTCATTGTCATCATCGTCATTATCGTCGTCAGACATCCATCGAAGTCGCATCAGAGTCCCAAAACTAGCGACAAACTTATGACTCCTCTCCCTCAACTTATCTTTTGTCTCTTTTGTCTTTCTTGATTCTCTCTTTCAGTTTTTTCTGTCTTCAGTTTTCAGTTTTGTGTTTTCAGTTTTGTGTTTTGAGTTTTGAGTTTTGTGTTTTGAGTTTTGAGTTTTCAGTTTTTGTTTTCTCCTCTCTTTGACTGTCGTTAAAATATTTTTGGGTGTGTTCTGTATTTTAATAGCTCTACGAGTCGTGTGCGTACTGCCACTTCCTTTCGTAACGCTACACACACACACACACACATACGCGTGCGTACACTCAGCACATAGACTCGCACACCCCTCCTTCCATTGACTTGTTTAATTTCTTTCGAATTTGTCAAAAAAAAAAAGAGTAGAAAAAAGAAAAAAAAACGTAACTTGATTTCAGTTTTGAGTTCGAAGTCTTCGCTTGTCTTCCCAGCTAATCCCTCGTGCGACTCACTTTGAATTATTAAAACCTAATCTTGATTGTATAGAGGCATACCTCGTACACCCCCTCCCCCTTCTCCACTGCAGCATACATGCGTACACGGATATATATATATGTATATATCCATACTTCTTCAGTTACAGTTTTTTGGGTGACTTTTTAATTTGTGCCATCGTTGCGATCGCACGAACTCTTTTCAGGTATTTAAAGCATTTCGTCAGATCTGCCATAACAACTCCCCCACACATAAATCTGGGTCTTTGAGTATCTCAGTCTTTGAGTATCTCAGACTTTGAGTATCTGACTTATTGTGTTTCTGAGCTGTGTCTTTTTACTTTTTTTTTTATTTATTTATTTTTTTTTTTTTTTTTTTTTGATTTCTTTCTTTGTTATTTCCTCTCCTGTTGCTGCCTTGTGTCGTCCTCGGCTTTAGTCTCAATTTTAGGATTAAAAATGTCGTCAGCATTTTTTAAACCGAACTCCGAACTCGATTCTCCTGCTCACTTCTCACATCATTTGGCATTGACTTAATAAAACCCAAAAACACACCCAATCTATAAAGATATATATGTATTTATTTAGGTTTATCGACATATATATATTCACATATATATTTGTATTCGATCCACTAATTTGGGTTTTGACAGTTGATTTGGGTTTTCGATTAGCCAACATTTTCGCTCAACTATTCATCATTTGGCATTCGCCTTTAGTTTGTGACTTCCAATACATTTTTAGAACATGGACTTAGATGATCCCCAAAGTCATCCAATCGTATCTCCAAATGCATTTCTCTATATCGAGGCATTGAAATGCTCGTTGCCTCACCCTTCGATCAGTCATCCCCCAGCGAATCATCATCTTCGAAGAAACCAAAATATATACATGTATATGTATATGTATGTGTATATGTATATGTATATGAATGCAAGGAAAACAAAAAGGCAAAAATATTAATTTATTAAAATTTAAAGCGCATGACTTTCAGTGCAAATGGCACACAAATAACAACAACAACAACAACAACAACAACAACAACAACAACAACAACAACAAATTAAATAACAACAATAAAAACAACAACAAGAGTCAGTTAAATAAATTGCTATGATTCATGCGTCACACTTGCGCATAATAACTGGGAGAGGGCTAAAAGCAAAGTCAAGAGTGCAGAGTGACCGACTAAGAGATACCCTGGAATAGCCTGGGTAAAAATATGGAATGCAATTTATAAACAAATTAAAACTTATTAAGTAATTCTATACTAATATTTAACTCATTATAAAAATATTTAGTTTATTTTAAACAAATATTTAAATCATTAAAAAGTTTTCTTTTAATTATAAAATCTTTTTGATTTATTTTTCATTTGCAACATAAATTCTTTATTCTTTTTGATGCATAAAAACCAAAACAAACCTTTTGAAAATAAACACTTATATTTCTTTATATATTTATAAATCCTAGAAAACAATAATTTTAGTGGAAAATTCCATTATAAATATGAGTTGAGTATTGCGATGTTTTAAATATGATCGCAATTAAAATGCAGGAAAAACAATTTATAAGTTGCTTGGTATGCGCATTGTTTATGTAATTGGAGTTGACTAAATTCTATAAACTAAATTCTTTGAACTAAATTCTAAATAAAATAATAAAAGGGAATTCTAGCAGTCACATTACAAGGCATTTTTTTATGCTGAAGTTTTAAATAAGAATAAATAATAATAAAAATAATAAATAACAATACAATTTTTATAAAACTAATTTTCTCCAACAACAAAAAAATTAATAATTTAAAAAAATAAATTATTTTTGGCGTACCTTTTAATTTTTTATTTTTATTAATTATCAAATTAAATATTTAAAAAATTATATATCAAAAGCCATAAATTCAACTGGAATTATTTAACTTAAAGTAATAATTATTAATTAAATGGTTGAAATAAATTCATTAATATAATTATAAAAAGGTCCTGCGAAGTCCTGCATACCCGTTGGACGCATTGAACTGTAAGCATTCTTGCTAAAGGAGCGCAAAAGCAAAGCAAAAGAAAATTAAACGGAACAGGCAACAAAGCAGCGGCGCAGGCGCGGAGACGCAAGCGGCGCAGTCGACGTTGGCGTTCACGTTGACGTTGACTTTGACGTTGGCGTCGACGTCAGTGCTGCCGTTTGGCAGTTGCCCAGTTGTCAGCTCGGTTTTTGGTATCTCTGGCAGATTTGTTGCCCCTTGTGGCATTGTTGCCAAGCGGTAGGCACACGGCTGCTGCCGCTGCCGCTGCCGCTGCGGCTACGGCTACGGCTGCGGCTAGATTCTAGATACTCTCTGTGGGTCTCTCCAGGTGTGCGCCTCAAAAAAATGTTGCAAGCTGTGTGTCCCAAAAACTCGCGCAAATTTGTTGCATGTTACGTTTGCTGTTATTGTTATTGGTACTGTTGTTGTTGTTGTTGTTATTGTTGTTGTTCATTTTTTGATTTTTTTGATTTTATTGGGCGCAAATATTTTGAATTTCGATTTCCAGACCAACGGAGCGCGCCAATGCCGTGTGTCAGCCAAAAGAAACGGGCCAAGTTTCAGGCCAAGATTCGGGCCAAGACTTTGATAATATAATGACAATTTAATTACGGCTATCTATCACCTGTACTTAAGTTAGTCGCTGGCAAAAGCCCCTAAACGATATAATTAGCAATTAGAATTCCGTTGACCTAATGCACCCAACTTATTTGCCCATTACTCGTGCCCGTCTTATAGATAAACCCCATTATATGAACTCAGCCTGATTTTTTTCTATTTCTTCGTATTTTTTTTTTGTTTGTTAAAGACCAAAATCACTCGCATGACTTTAATTACAATTTAATATTTATTTAGTTCGATAAGGGACACAATTATTGTATAATGTACGAGGTATTCAGATATGACTATGCCTAATCACACACACACACACACACACACACAGGCACTCACTCATACTCAACCACCTTCCACACACCTTCTTGGGCTTGTGTAAATTTATTTATCAAGTCGCTGGGTTAACAAGAAGTTTGCATTTAATCTTACGCCTAATTAAAATTTAAATCTTGTTTATATTAAAATGCAATTTTACACGCACATCCGCACTTTATTTTCACTGCTTACAAGGAATTTTAAATACCCTTTAAATATATAAAAAATATTAAGATATGAAAATTAAATCCTTGCTACTTGGAAAATTGCATTAAAATTATTTTTGCCTTGGGGAAGTCAAAACTATGGCATTTTTTTCTCTCTATAAAATTGCATAATTATTATTAAACTTTTATATATATTTATATATATATAATTTTTAAATATATATATATATTTTAATAATCTTAATATTCAAATTTTATTTTGGGGAAAACTTTCTGTAAATTGACTTATGTAACGCTTGGAAAATTTCTTGGCGACAATTGTTATTCCGCGCCGAAGAGCAACACTTTATAGCAGCTCCAATATGGGAGTTACCCATGCAGAACATTGCTTTAAGTACCCGCGGAAAGGGTATTAAAAAAAACCTCTGATAAAATTAAACAAAGGTGGGCGTTACCTTAACAAGAGGGGCGCGTTATTGTTTTAACTTTCGTTTACACTCTGTTTCCGTAGGCGTTGGTATGGGCAGGAAAGGGTATGCCGGTAATTTGTGTGCTTAATGTTAATAATCATATATAAATAATAAAAATAAAATATTAATAATAATAATAAATAATATATAATAAATATAATAATATATAAGTAATAATAATAATATTTAAATATAAAAAAATCAATATATAAATAATAAAAATAATATATAAATAATAAAAATAATATATAAATAAAAAATTATAATAAAAATATGTAAATAAAAATAATAATATATAAATTATAATAATAATATTTAAATAATAATTATAATATTTAAATAATAAAAATAATATATAAATGATATTAATAAAATATAAATAATTTTAATAATATTTTAATACAATATAATAAAAAAAACATATATAAATATATATTATATTATATATTATAATAATATTTAAATATAATAAACAACAAAAAAATAAATAAAACAAAATAATAAATATAATATAAAAAAAAAAATAATAAATATAATAAAAAAAAAAATATATAAAAAAAATAAATAAATATGTATATATTATTTTACATATTATAATAATACCTAAATATATTTAATATAATAAAATAAAAAATATACTATTATATTAGATATCCAATTATAAAAAATCTAATAATAACATAGGTAGAAGAGGAAGTTTCTTCTTTTACTTTAACTCTAAGTCAAGAGCTAATAATTATGTTATATTTTATACTCTTAAATATGAGAGTTAGGGTATCTGAGAGTCGCCTAGTGCCCAGTTGAAAGTTGCACGTTCTCTGCGTGACGCTTTTTTTTTATCAGCTCGGGGGACATTGTCTAGAATTAGTTAACACATTTGCCTTGCTATTTGTTAGTCTTGTATCTCTTGTTATTATTATTCTTGTTGTTGTTGTTGTTGTTGTTGTTGTTTGTAATTAAACAATTTGTATTTTATGCCATTGGAGGCGCGCATTTAATTTAATTTCTCTTTGGCTTTTAGCCGCCTTTGATAAGCCATAAAAACACGCCTAAGCAAACATTTAAATTGCGTTCGCAAAAGGCCAAAAGACAAATATGAGGTAAATGCTTAAGGCGCATTGTACAGCGAATCTATAGATACGTAAATATGGCAATAGGTGCACAGTTAGTATATAGGTATCTGTGAGATACATTTGCGCCTAAGCAGATTATCAACTTAAATTGCAAATGCAACAAGACGTGGCAGCTGCCACAGTTTTGAATTTGTGTCGCGGCATGTGCATTGGGCATTAGAGTCCATAAAACGAAAAGAATTATGAAATACATTTTAATCTCTCTTCTTTCTTTTTGCCCTGCCACAAATTTCAAAGGCAAAGAAATACCGAAAATATATCCGTACGTGCAAAGTCATAAAGATCCGAGCCCAAGCCAAAGTCAAGGGATGGCAAATACAAAAAAAATACAATGAAAAATCAAAACGCACAGAGAGTCCAGTGGACAGTGGAAGATGCAGATACATTTGTAGTTGCCGTTGCAGTCTCAGATACAGATACAAATAGGGGCAGTGCCTGAAGTCAATGTGCGAGGCAACTTTTTCATTAAGATGATAAAACGCATTCTTCTTGAAGAATCTCAATTAATGCATTTCGCAGCTCAAGGAAATAGAAAAATGGAACTTCTGAGACCAACAGGAATATAAATTGTAGAAGTTGGCATTTTAAAGATACTTTTTTACAGGAAGCTTGCATAAGATATTTTCAATTTTATATTTTTTAAAAAAATTCCAAAATTTTGACAAGAAGTTTCTATTAAAAAATTTCATTTAAATCAATTGAATTTTATGAAAATATTATTTTTTATTTAAAAGGCAAAGTAAGACAGTAACTCAAGTATCCTTTTGCAGGAGTAGTTTACTTCAAGATACAAATAATTTTGATAACTGAAAAACCTAAAGATATATAAGTGATAATTGAAGTGCTTTTAAATCTAAAATAATAGTCTTAAAAAATATCTTTCGTTCTTAAACAACTTGTAGATACTTTTCAAGTGCGCGATAAAATAAAGGAATCTTTTATCTTGCACTCAAGGACGAGATAAAAGATAGAATATATTAATGATAAGCAAATCAGGAAACAAATTTTATTTATTGAAAGGATAGCAGCTAATATTTTGATTTAATTGTATAACAATTGTCCTTTAGCAATTAATTCTAGAAGGACTAAAAAGACATCCTTGCGTAGTATTTCTTCAAATATAAAAAGTATCTTTAGGCTTGTGTCTTGTGACTTTATGTGCTTTGGGGCGCTTACTAATTGAAGCTGTTCGATCATTTTATATAAAAGTACATAAATGATATACAGGCACACATACACACACACACACACTGGCGCACAATTTAAAGCGAGCCTCTGTGCACATTAAGATCAGATACAAAGATACATTATCTGAGCTGAGCTGCGTCTTCGCTTTGTAGGCGTCGTTTGGCGCAATTAAAACGCTTAAAGCTAAGCAGCAAGTCAGGCGATCAGTTCGTCAGTTCGACAATGAGTCAGTTATTCATTCAGTCAGTCAATAAGTTATTCAGTCTCGACTTGTCTTGTATGCTACTTAAAGATACATGCCGCACACAAACACACCAATACACACGCACACACACAACGCACAGAGGCAGCGATTCGCAATGTTGATCGGCGGCGTTTCTGTCGTTTGGGTCTAGAGTTTTGCTCTCCTCTTGCCTGTGGAGTTTGGATAGATATAAATAAGCGATACGTGTAATTCGGGTCACTAACCGTTAACAATAAATTTCATTTGTTTAAAAAAAGACTTCACAAGGGAGAGTGGGTGATAGAGGGAGAAGGATAGGGGAGGGGGTATGGCATGTAGAAGCAAATATTGCCACAAAAATTGACATCTGATCATTTGTAATTATTATTGCGCATTGCGAGACATGTCATGGCAGCCACTGGGCGTGGCCAACAGTGTATCTCCCGCATTGGCCAGCCAATATCGAGTATCGAGTATTGAGTATCGGGTAACGCATATCGAGTACTTGGCTATTGACTATTCAGTAGCCGCCTGTTGACTGCTCGAATGCCACATATTGCACTCTGTGCTTAACCCAAAACCCAAACCCGAGCACCACCACCACCACCGCCCCACTGATCATTTACATGGGATACCAGAAGGTTCGTTGAACCCTTTTTCGATCAATCTTTGATTCGGCGCATGGAACAATTAATGCCAAAAACCAAAGCAACGAAAATAAAAAAAAAAAAAAAAAAAAATAAAAATAAAAATGAAAAAAAAAATGAAGGAAAAAATAAAAAGAATAACTCAAAACTTTGTACAATACTTACATGTTTAACCACATGGCTGAAATCTGAGTTAAGAGCTGGCATATTGGACTGAACTGGGTGGGAGGGTGAGGGGGTGCGGAGGGGCCATAGGGTACACTGAGGCTTTCTTTCTATTCATTTGTAAGTAGTTTCGGCATCAACTTCGTCTACTTGAATCGTTTCAGTTTTCGTTTCTTAAGTCCAAGTTAAATGGAACCAGAAATTATTTGAACGCCTTCAAGTGCTATGCGCACTCACTCACACACACACAGGCACACACACACACACATGTACATACAAGACACATTAAAACCTAAGAAGTCGTAGCGTAATCATGACTTGATGCGATTATAAAATGCTACACAGACCCCATACAGCACTCCCCAAGTATTTGGGTAATGCCTAATGGTAGTATAGAAAGAAATTAGATACAGACACACACATCACCAATACACACACACACATATATACAACAATAAGTTTCAATATTCAAATGAATTTTGGAAAAAATGACTAACAAAAATTTCAGTGCTTAGAATTGTCGAGTAAGAGTCGAGTTATAATAACAACGAATCTGAGACTTAACCAAGTGAAATGCTTAAAGAAATGTTAACCCACATCAAAAAATATCTCAACTCAACACAGATACATACATACACATATACATACATACACAGACACTCTTTAAGTTATAAACAATTAAAGAAACTTTTGTAAAGAAATTCAAAAAGTGGCAGCTAAAAAATAAAAGAAAATCTCAAATGCCAGTCAGAAATTGGTGGCAAATGCTTTGAGCTAGGGTTACGGGGGTAACGGGGGTTACGGGGGTTAAGGGGGCTATGGGATGGGGAGACGTGAAGACGTGAAGAAGTGAGCTAGGGGAAAGGGGAGGCAGGTCGGGGCAAGCAACTTGTGTGTGGGTGGCAACTAACAATGAGCCCGGCCCAAATGGTAATAATGAACTTTCCAACAAATGAAACTATCTCAAAGCTGCGTAGATAAAATTTACTCTGAGTAATACGAAATTTGCAATAGATAAAAGTCTGATGTTCCATGGAAAATGGAAATGGTTTTTATTTTCTCCCGGAAAGTCTTCACTTGCAGCCAGCACAAGCCTGAATGAGCCTTAAAAACTTCTGATTTTCAAGTTTTTGAATTTCATAATTTTTATTGATTGCGTTTTGTGCCCAAGGAGCGGGGGGGTGGGGCTGGGTTTGGGGGTGACAACCACCAAATCGATTCTAGATGACTTTAAAAGTAGTTACGTCTTCAGTTGTTCGAATTCCCCCAGGAGCGAGTTGGTGGTGGCTGGCTAGTCAATGTCCCTCCCACTCCCACTCCCATGCCCCATACCCCATACCCTCCCCCCACAGCTGCTGCCCGCTCTCGGTATTCCTACACTTTATGTACTCATAAAACAATAACTATCGACATTTGGCCATAAAAGGAGGGGACAGCTCATAGAATCCAATGTAAGTGTGTGTGTGAGTGTGTGTGAGTGTGTGTGAGTGTGTAGTGTGAGTATTACGGTGTAATGAACTTGTCAGCCATGTTTAGGGTGTGTATGTATGTAAGTGTGTATGTGAATGTGTGTGTGTGCATTGGTTGAGAGTTCGGTCGCGTCCAAAGAAAGTCACAGACAGTACGCATAAGTACAATGAATAACTATACGTAGAGAGGGAACGAATGATGTGAGTGTACGAATATGTGAATATGTGAATAGGTGAATGTGTGAGTGTGAGTGTGTGTAGTCTGTGTGTGTATATGAATGCGACTAACCACATAATGACTATTCAAATGCGAGCTGCTCCATTTGTTTCCAGGGCGATTGAGATGGAGATACGGAGTATCTGTGGCAATAGGAAATTCACGTATAGCTTCATATTCGTGGCAAAGGTAATCCATTTGGTTTGCCGATATCTCTGCAGCTGTCATGGAAACACACACACACACACACACACTCGTACAATACATATACACAAAAGCCAAACACACATCAAAGTCAGATTGAAAAGTATGCGCACACTTGGCCAACGCTCAACTTCAGCACAGTTGTTTGCCAGCTGCACCCGTACCCCCCTCACCCCTCACCCCTCACCCTTCGCCACAACCCAATCCCTCCTCCTTGCCAGCGTCCCTCGTTGTGGGCTGACTAATGAAACACAACCCAATAATTTACTTAGTTTAACCTACGCATGCGCCGTTAGCTTACGGCCCAATGTCTCAGCAATTGTCATGGAAAGAACAACTATATAGACTCCATACACCGATCTATAAATTATATACTCCAAGAAAAAAAAGAGAAGAAGAAGAAGAAGAGGAAAAGTATCTGATTTTTTAGGAGGAAAACAACTGATCTTAGATTCGAGATTAGAAACTTTCTTGGCTTTAAAATGACAAATAAAAAAATTATATTAAGATTTTAATATTTTGATAGTCATTTAATTTGTTAGCTGGGAATATAATTAATTATATATATAATATATAATATATATATTTGATATAAGATCTTTAACCTTCGGCCCTCACAGGCCGAAAGCTTGACGTTGTTTCAGCTAAAAGCTATAATAAAAGGACTCTACTATTTGAAATATTTTATTTGAATTTTTTTTAACTAGGATTGTTTTTGACCTAATATTATTTTATATATATTATATATATTATTTAAAATATATATTATTTTTTTATATATATATATTTAGAGCTTATAGTTTATATTTTTTAAATAGTAGCTTTCAAGTCCCTATAGCTTATCCTTTTCCATCTTCAAGTCGTGTTTACCAAAAACAATTTTTTCCAGGATATGTAAAATTCTATTAAATATTTAAAAATAATAAACTTCCGATAAATTGAACGAAGGATGATTTAAAATATTTTAAATATAAATAAATCTATTAATTTTTATTTTTCGAATACAAAAACTTTGACCGAAAGTCAAAATCAAAATTTTGATAATTTCCAGCAACAATTCTATAATCTTTTTTTTTTTACAAAATTATCTTGTATATGGATTATGACTCATTTTAAGCATGTCCTGCTGCGTGTCATACTCACTGCTGGTACCCACTGTGCCAGGGTATCAGAAAATAGAAAAAATGTCACTGAACCCCGCGAGAGCGCGACGCTTTTTTCCAGCATTTATTTTTGGGTGTAGGCCAGGTTTGTGCTGGGAAGTAAACAAAGGCACGTCTGGAAAAAAATCTTATAGTTTTTTTTTTTTTAGCTAGTTACAATTGTAAGTAGCACACGACGACGACAGCAACGGCGACGGCGACGACGACGTCGACAGTCTAGCAACTGCGCAGGCGCGCGCGCGCGTGTGCGTCATGAAATTAGTTTATTTGTTTGCATAAGTTGTTTGTGTGTGTGTTGTGGTTGTGTTGTGGTTGTGTTGTGTGTGTGTGTGTTGTGTGTGTTGTATTGTGTGTTGTTTTGTGTGTGTTGTTGTAGCAATTTCTAATAAATTTGTTGTTGGCAGCGCCAGTGTCATGCACACCTGGAGCATAATTCGCAGCCATGAGTCAATTTCCGTCAGCTGCGACGACGACGACTTCCAAATTATAACAAAAACAAAATCCAAAACAAAAACAACAAAAAAACAACAACAAAAAAATGAAAATGAAAATTGTTCGAATTATGTGAATAATGTGAATAAAAACCAAATGCATATGTTAAACTAAATGCTCAATATATGAGTGTGAGGTACACTCAGTCCGTTCAGCTGGAATATCTAGAAGCGAGCAACTGCAGCAGCTCCCACTTAAGGCGGAACACAATTAGGCCTCGGATGCTTATGGGAATCTAAAGGGGAAAGGGTATGACTATGGGTATGGGTAGAGGTAGGGGTCGGGGTATGGGTAGAGGTATGGCTAGAGGTAGGGGTATGGCTAGAGGTATGGGCATGGGTAAGGGTATGAGTATAGGTATGGGTATGGGTATGGGCATGGGTATGGGCATGGGTAAGTGTATGGGTATTTGGATCGAAATTGGGAATATTTCGTGGTAGCAACGTTCCAGCGTTTAGAACAATAAACACTAAACAAATCAATGGACGGGCACTTGAATTCCATCCAGAGATTGAGCGAGTGGCGGCTTCCAATTGTAGCATATGAAACGCCATTGGGGGATTCTTCGAGTTTCCACGGGCTTGGCCACTTCAACGTTCGATGACATTTCAGTTTTTTATTAGTTTTATTTCCCTCTCTTTCCAACGCTCAACGATTTTTTAGTATTTCTTCTCGGCGTAATTATAATAAAACATAAATTTGTACTTCGACGCACGAAACGGAAAACAGAAAAAAAAAAAAAAATATAAAAATCAAAATAATCATAGATGAGGGGAATGGGAATTGCCATGCTAAGAAATACCCTGCATTATGTGGCACCTGAAGGACTCCATATTTCTTGATGGGAAAATTCTGTAGAAGAAATCCTCAAGGATCCTAGGATTCTTCGAATGAATTACTTATCATAAGCCCTTAGATCGTTTATTGTTGAGTCATCCTGACCTTTGGCTACTCCCACGCACTTAATAACCCAATGAGTGCTGGGGGGGGGAATGCGGGGTATCTGGGAAAGGAATCTGTAAAATCATTTGAAGTGCTACAAAATTTAACGATTCCAGTTACGTACTTATAATACCTAAGTAAATAGTTCAGAGCATGGAGCATGGAGTATGGAGCAGAGCAGAGCATTTGCCCTCCTGGCCACTCCACTCTCCATAGCTGTACTTATAATGGAGATCATTAAAATGCGTTCCTCATACCTCGCACTTGAGGCCCGAAATTGTTAGCGAGTCTGAACTGTAACGTGAATTTAACTTCTTTGACAAAAATAGTTCACTGTACTAAGTGCTACACTCACACACACACACACAGGCATACAAACACATATTTACACATACACACATACATGTATATGCATATAATAACTTTGTTAATTTGCCGTAATTACTATTGAAACATGCACACACACACATACACACACACACACACACATATACACAGCCACACATATACAGAGAGAGAAAACGTTAGTTACCCCTCCCCCTATGATAGTTATGCGATGGGTTGGGTTGAGGAGGAGAGCGGAGCGGTGCGGTGCGGAGGGGTGGGGTGGTGCACGGATAGCTACCGACTTATAGACAGTTGCCGTCTGATATTTTCATTGGTCGTGGGCCTTACAATGGCTTTGCTTTATTTTAAGTCACAAGGTTAAGACACATTTTGTCGCTGCTGCGTAGGTTCCATACAATTGTAAGCCACTAGCGGTAATTATTTTTGGTTAAAATATTAAACATCTACATAAGTATGAGTATCCACACACACACACACACATGCACACACACACATGTGCATATATAAACCAGTTTATTTTGCTGTTTAATTTCAATGCTTAATGGTCACAATTGATTGGAGCGATTATTATTATTATTTTGATTTTTTTGGCTATTTTTTTTTATTATTTTGATTTTTTTGGCTATTTTTTTTTTATTATTTTGATTTTCTTGGTTATTTTTTTTTTTATTATTTTGATTTTTTTGGCTATTTTTTTTGTTATTTTTTATTTTTAACTTTTTTCCCCCTCTTTATTGTAAACGTTCACTGATGGTGTCTCAGTCCATTTTAAAGTTAACTGATGGTAGTTGACTGAATATGCCCGGACATATATAAGGAAGACTATGGGTATTATTATTGAGTTCACATTGAGTTGATATGGGGAGGTAGCCAGAGGTAGCCAGAGGTAGCCAGAGGTAGCCAGAGGTAGCCAGAGGTAGCCAGAGGTTGCTCAAAGACTTCTCGCTTGGAGCACATAAAACCGAGACTTACTTTCCTTCACTTTACACTGATTGAATGTAGAAAATAAACTGAAGTTAAAAGCACTTAAAAAAAAAAAAAAAAAACAAACTTTTGTCATATTTTAACTGAAGGTAAAAACTGCCAGCGGCGAGACTAATTGAAAAATCATTAAACTTTACCTGAAATTTTTGCATTTTATTTTCCTCAAGTTATTCACTTTGCATACACATTTTTTTGGCTTACTAATTTTAATACCTTAATGCCACGCCCGTTTGTGTACTGTTTCGCCCGCCCCCTGCCTCATGAGTAGCTGCAATTTCAGAGCGTTAATTATGAACTTTCAATATGTGTGTGTGGGAAATAAGCAATAATAATAATATTAATAATAATAACAATAATAATTATTGTATTTTTTGGCATCGCTCAATGACTAAATTCTCTCCACAATCCGCACATAAGTATGGCACACACTCGTGAATACTCATACACATTCATTCAAACAATCGAAGTACTCACAAAACAATTCTTCATACATGCAAATTGTAAATCAGATACGGCATTAAAATATTGAACACATGGCGCAGCGTTAAGTGAAGTTTTGTGTGCGGGTGCGGGTGCAGAGAGACTGGGCTAAGGGGTGGGGAATGGGAATGGGGATGGGGGATGGGAATGGTAGGGGCTGCAGAGGGTATGGGATATTGGAAGGCGGTGCTCGGTGGTCGGAGCACTGAAAAATCGAAATGAAATAAAATTAAATAAAGCACAATAAAACGTACTTAAAGATTGACGATTTGTGCCAGCGCACAGTGGGGCAAATCATCCAAAAATAAGATAAATGCCATTTGTTAGAAATTTTAATGTAGAATTGACTGCGGGAGTAGATGTAGACATCAATTCAAAGATATCTTTGATTTGAATGGAAATATCTTATGCCTTTGCTTTCCCCCTCCCCCCTCCTCATGATTTCTGCTCTCAGATCGAAAAATGATATGTGATGTTTAATGAGTGTTGACCCACTGTTTGGCATAATTTGTAGTCAGTTTTCATAGCCATAAGACCAGAGTACGCAGCGCCAAAGTTTTTATAGAGCGGCAGAGACGATACACACACACACACACACACGCAGACGCATAATTGTGTGTGTGTTTGTATATAGATTATATTTAGATGATTATATAGAATTCTGTTACTTTGTATTTTCCATGTGTGTGTGTGTGTGTGTGTGTGTGCGTTCGATCTTAATATAATTGGCTGTCAGTGCGACTTTTGATCGCTTCTCAGAAACGCATACATAAGCAATTTTAAAAGCAAAATGTCTGCAGCTGTTGGCTAAGTGTGTGTGTGTGTGTGTGTGTGCTGGCAGTGGGTTATTTGAGTTTTTATAAATCTTATCTTAATAATTTTTATTTAAATTGCGATTTACAATTTTTATTATTCCCAATTTCTTGGCCACAAAATATTTTTGCACCACTCGCCGTCTGCCAACCGCCAACCGCCAACCGCCAACCGCCATACCCAACGCCCGCCCCCAGGCCCATCGCTAGCTCCATATCTTCTGTCAATCCTTTGCTGTCTGATGGCTAATTGAAAATCAATTAATGTGGCATCGCACATTGCCGCCATACCAGACAATGTCAGTTTCAGTTGAGTTTCAGAAATTATTCGCAAATCAAATCACAAAGCCAGAAAAATAAAAATAAAAATAAAAATCGAACATCGAAAATTAAGAATTAAAAATTAAATATTAAAAATGCTAAAGAACTCAAATCCTTTTGTTTCGTCGCCTCTGCTGCTGTGTGTGTGCGTCTGTGTGTGTGTGTGTGTGTGTGTGCTTATTGATTGTGCACTTAAAACAACAAAAAGTTGGAATTTAAGCCAAATTCAAGGTTCATTGAATCCTCAAGTGCGTCTTAAAGTCTCAAGCGTACAAGCTCTGAATGATCAAGTAGTCCCTGATTTGGGTTTGAGAATTCAAACTGAGAGCCGAGAGCGGAGAATGGAGAGTGGAGAGTGGAGAGTGGAGAGCTGAGCGCGGAGAGCTGAGAATTGGGAGCTGGGAATGGAAATGGAAATGGGAATGGGAATGCGATTAAGACATTGACTTAGCGAAGAATTAAAGATTCAGTTTTGTACTCACACACACACACATACTTACACACACACACTCATACACATTATATGTACATATTTAAGAGGAATGATTTTTAATCCGCAACTTGTTCTGCCTTCCAGGTGAACAAACAGTACACAGCCAACGATCTGGAGGCTTTTATGAAAATCGCCGCCAATTGGTCGAGCACCAATCACAATCTCTTGGAGGGCGTTGATTTAAAGACAGGTAAGTGCCAGTCTATCTCTACGATGAATCCTTTATTTATCTTGAATCCTTGTGACCTGTGCAGATATGACCCAGTACATGAATAGCCCCTCGATGAACATGTATAAGAAACGTGAGCGCACACAGAACTGGAATCATCAGGAGAAGAAATACTTGTTGGATCTGTGTCGCAAGGATATGCGCATCATTGAGAACAAACGTCTAGATGCGGGCCTCACAGCTGTTAAAAACAAAGCCTGGAAAATTATACACCAAAAGTTTTCCAATCAATTTGGCACAGATCGCACCTGCAATCGCTTGAAGGAGCAATGGAGACGCATGAAAGGTGTGTACAATAATCTGAATATCCCGACGACACATCTCTGTATTAACTAATGTATCCTTTTTAGCCTGCACACGAAATGAGATCCTTGACTATAACAATCGTTTGGCTAGGTTCGGCGCCGAGGTGGCCGATCGTAAGAAGCCGTCTCCGTTCACATTTGAAGTGTGGGACTTCATGCAGGAGGCTAAGAAGGCGTGCAAGTCGGAGGCACTGGATGGCATTGATTACTCTAAGATTCCACTGGCCCTGGAGGAGGACTTCGAATACCGTGATGACTACAAGTTCAATGCCGATGAGCATGAAATGGATGAGTACGTCTTAAGCAGCGATCCTTGGCTCGAGCTGAAACTAACTAACTTGTTTCTCCTTCTCAACCCTTGCAGCAGCCGCACACCACCTCAGGATCTATGCGATGTGGATATCAAGGAGGAGGAGATCAATGATACCTTCAATGATACATATAACAATCACAGCGACATTCACACCAATGGCGAACGCCTCAGCGTCTCGCCCAATCACAGTCGCAATGGTCTGCACGAGGCTGAGAGTCCGGTGGCCGGTGCTTTGGATGCGAGCGCCGTTGCGGGCTCCTTCATGCCAGCCGGCGGCAGTGACATGACCGGCTTCCAGCCCAGCTTCAACATGAACAACATATCCGCTACGCTGGAGGCACTCAATGCCCTGCGGACTGGACAGTTCCCGAGTGCAGCGGCTGCAGCCGCCGCTGCCATACAACAGCATCAGGCACAAGCAGTGGCTCTGCAGCAGCAGCAACATCAGCATCAACAACAACAGCAACAACAGCAGCAGCAGCATCAGCAACAAAACAGCAACAACAACAATAACGAAGATGATGATGATGTGTTGAAGCCATTGAGCAAACGTCAGCGCACGAGCAGCAGCAGCATCGCCAGCGAGGAGCAGCATACACCTTTGCCGCTGCCATTGACGACCAACATGCCCCAATCCTCAGACAGTCAAGCGCTGGAGCGCAGCACCAATGTGGTCAGTGGCAGCAGTGGCAGCAGTTCGTCTGTCGCAGTTGGAAACTCCTATGAGATGCGAATGTTCATGGAGATGCAAAGCAAGGAGCACATGATGCGCATGAAGATCCTTGAGGTGCAACTGCAAGCGGCCAAGCACAGTCGCGATCTGGTCGAGATTAATAAAACCCTGGCGCTGCAGAAGCTACAGGAGTTGGCCAGTAAACGCTTGCCCAGTTAGAGTATAGCATTGCCGCCGCCGCAGCCGCAGCCGCCTGTTAATTGCTGGATTATCATCGTTTACGTCGTTGTTTTAGTTTTAGCTGTAACTTTGTAGCACTTAGCACCTAGCACGTAGGACGTAGCTAAAGTTAAATATAGGCTAAGGATCAATTTTGTAACCAGAGACAGACAGATGCGACATGAACACATATACATACCCATGCATACAGAGACACAAACACACACAGAAAACACACACACACATACACACACGCATACAAATACCAAAACACATAGAGCTGCATTCACAACATTCCTGGCATTGTTTTGACCAGTATTTAAAAGCTAGAAGCGAATATACACACACACACACACACGCATACACACACATACGTATATACGCATATACATCGAGAGACAGTTATACACTTCGAAAAATAGACGGCAGCTCATTTTGATTACAGCTGCAGCGGCGCACAAAAGTATGCCATATTATTTTAAATATTCAAAGGACTCGCCTCCCCCCCTCAAGCGGCAAACAGTCTACCTCACACACTCACAGACACACACACACACACATACACACATACACATATACACATGCATACACACAAACACATATGCATACATAAGCTGGCACACACGCATACAAATAAATACTAGTAAAGGGCGGGGTGGGAGGGAGTTGGTTGTAGGCGTGTTTTGTGGCTCTGCACTTGACCAAGTCAAGTGGTTTGTGAATACGCCCCTCGCCCGCATTCAAGTTTTTAGTTCTAGTTCTAGTTGTAGTACTTTTAACAGCTCTCCAAGTTGCTCAAAACCTCAGCACACAGACACACACAGACACACACAGACACAAACAAACACATACAGACACAAACAGACACACAGAGACACACAAAGACATATACAGACACACACATATAGACACACATATGGACACACATATAGACACACATATAGACACACATACAGACACACACATATACACTCACATACACTTCTTACCACAAATGTATTTTAAAATGTACTTATATATATATATATATATACACACACACACACAAACACACATACATATATTTTTTGACTTGAGTTCGACTAACGAAGTGCACAAAACCCCCTTTTTTATCGTATATATAGAAATAAGTTACTCACCAATTTATTGCGATTACATGATTATATATATATATGTGTATATTATATATATCTATTATTATATATATATGTATATGTATGTATATATATCTATTATTTCTTACGAACAAAATTTGAATTCTGATTTGTATTTATTTTGTATAGTTCTTATGTTTACCTTTGACCTTTGTCGAGATGCTTATCGTTTCAATGCCATATTAATTTCCCATACACACACACACACAACACACACATCCACAGATTGTTTGAAAATGTTGTTAAGCGATCTATATACATATATATATATATATATGGATATTATCATATTATAAAGAAAGAAAAAAGATTTATGTAAGAAATCATATCCCGGGAGACAGCAGCATTTTTTCTGTTTGTTTTTTTATTGGCGTCAATTGTGTAAGGCTTCTTGTAAAGCGATTGTAATTGAAAAATACACGTTATGTTTAATAAAAGAGAAGAGAATTCATTTTAATAACCAGTATTGAGTATTGATTGTGCGTTTTATATAAATGCGCCAAAGGTGCTAAATTAATTTCTTGGGAAACATCGCCTTATCCTCAATGAGCGCCGACTTCAAGCGTCTCTTATTGGTGCGTAACTTGTGATTGATGTACTGCTCCTGCAGACGCACATACTCCCGTATAAGGGACAGCATATTCCGCATCTGATCATCATGGGTATAAAGATTTAATACTGAGTTCTTATATAGATCTCCCATGGACAGACGGACAGACTTACCCGAACTAATTCTTCGATTTGCTTATTCCACGCCTCCAGCAAACACTGCAAAGGATAATGATATATTATGATCCCTTCTACTAAGTTTCATTTATCACCTTATGACTCAAGCTCTTCTCCTCGCCTGCCACCAGGCGGACCTGCTGTCCTGTCGATTTGCCAAAGCTCGAAGTAGCGAGCGGCCCCCATCTGAGTCTTTGCAATGCCAACATCTTAAAATTTTGAATTAAAAACAAAATTTTTCTGATCTCTCTCTTTCTCTCTCTCTCTCACTTTCTCTTTTATACACTTTAAATTTTGTTGTGCCAAAATTTAGTTAATAATTTGGAGACATGACATTTGGTTGCTGGGTTTTTTCACTTTCTTTCACCCTAGTTGCCTCCATTGGTTTCCCCTCAGTTCCCTTCACATCATCCCTCGCCTTGTTTGCAATTATTTTGTTCCGCAAATTCATGAGTTGCTCATTTTCCTGCAGTTAAGGACATTTAATGCACATATATATTTAATCTCAATCAAATTATACGGACTATTTTTTTGAAATGAACATTTTCCTCGGCCTTAGATCTCTCGTATAGGCTTCTTGTGTAATTCCGTAAAAATTTGTATATAGAACACGGAATTAGGACGCTCATCGAGTGGTTTGAAAACGTCTGGGTACTTATTATCCTGGAAGCGCAAAGCATTTTCTTGGTAAGTAGCAGAAAAAAAAAAAACAAAAATATTCCAAAAAAAAAGTAGAAAAGGTTTCACGTATGAAAATTTTGGCTTGTTCTTTCAGTTAAATTTTGAAATTTTTTTACATTTCATTTTTGAAGCTTTTCTGCGCGCTAAGCCAACTGTGTTTGAATATCCTTTATTTTCCTTACGTCTTACTTATTTTAATAGAAATTTTCAACACATGAGGTCTCATATTGTTTATACTAGTGTTAAATTAAATTATGGAAAATTTATAAATAATATAATTCCCGTCGAGGTACTAAGTAGTCGCTTTACCCAAGCTATGCCTTTGCTTATCTGAGGTCACCGCAAGTTCATATTAAATTTTGAGACGGAGGCAAAAATGTTTTGAATTCTGTGTAAATATTTTTATTTCATAAAATTCAAATTTAAATAAAACATAAATTAAACACACTCAAACTACAATCAAAGCAATCAAACGCTTTTCCAGAATTGATTGTACCTTTAATAATTATATTTTATCAATCCAAAATGACAAAAAAAAAAAAAAAAACACCTGCAAGTACAATGATTAAGAAATTTAGTATAGAACTTTACATTAAATTAATTTGTGTATAATTGTTCACAGGACTTCATTTTTGCTTCTTTACATTGACCTTCTCTTCGTTTTTCCTTACTATATTATTTATCTGCTTGTCTAATTCATCTATTTTTTCCTCGATGCCATCTTTTTCTTTAATAATTTTTTTCCGCAGAGACTTAAGTTGTTCCCGTTGCTAACAATAATACAATAATAAACAATAATAAATATTTTATAAAAATTCTTAATATAAAACGAACCCTTTTCAGAAAGTAAACATTCTCCTTAGCCCTGCCCGCATCATAGATTTGTTTTGAGTATCTACAGCAGATTGAAAAATGCTGTTGGAGGGGGAAGAATGACTATGGGACGAGTGACTTACTTCAGAGCTTTGGGATAGAAGATCTGTTGAGGCTGCAAGAGTTGATTAGTCTTTGCGAACATCTGCAAAACGTGTGTCATTGTTGGCCAAAGCTTAAAATTTGGAAAATTTTCGAAATCGAAATAATTTAAGAAATAATTTTTGAATTTATTAATGACTATTTCCAATGCATCGTAATCTGAAATGTGAAAGCTGAAGAAAAGCTAAACAGTTTCCAAATTTCTCAGACCTTTTCCCAAATCAGTGCAAAAATTCATTTGCCAAAAAATAAAACTATTTAATGATAAGCAAAATTCTTTTCGAAAATTAATTTTTATTTTATGTTTCACACATTAAGCGTACATAGTCGTGGGTTGTCCAGGGCGTCTGATTGGCGCATCGTAATAATCCCTACGGGGATTGCGTGGCGGACTTGCATGTCTCCAGCTGTTTCCAGTGCTGTCACGTGAGGGGTTACTCAGTGCGGTAGGTAAGCTGCCAAGTACGGCAACAAGAGCCAATAACAAACTGCAGATTGCGTAGAAGTTCATTCTGTGTTACGAGAAGTGCTAGAGAACTGAATGAATTAAAAATGATATAAGTATTGTTTATATAGCATCTGCTTGACTGCGCTCAGTCGCTTTTTGGGGAAGTACAGCGCGGGAATTTTTTTGATTTTGTATTGCGTTGAATTCCTGTTATCAGCTTTGCAGTTCGCTTCAACATTTTGCCAGAGCATCTTTCTCTGTCTATGCTTTCTGTTGGCGTTTCTCTGATTCATTGGACTCAACTCTCTCCTGCTCATTGGGTATTTCCTTCTGGAGCATAGTCTGCTCGATGTCGAACTCCATCTCTCTAATGCTACGCGTTAGGTCTGTTATCATTGACTCAAGACAACGTTGCTTTTTTTTCAATATGATGGCCCGGTTATTTAACTCGTCGCGTTCCTGTAAATTTATGTGATTTCAGTATTGCTTTGATTGGAGATATTTATTATTATTTTTTTTTTTGCTTTACCAAACGTAACTCTTCCAATTTAAGATCTGTACTGCAGCCTATTGCTTTCATCAAATTAAAATTATGTTTAACTAGAAATTTCCTTTAAGATTTAAGATTTAAGCAAGCTTAAAATGCATATTACTCTCAATACTAACCATTCGTTTAATAACTTGGTCTTTGTTAGAATTTTGCGTAGAAAGTTTGCCATCTTTTGACCAAAGTAACGGATGGTATTGACAAAGGAGGTTAACTTAGATTTGGCCAAATGTACTAAAAATGTACTATTTGAAGTCTAAGATAGGCTTATAATATCAAGAAAACAGAAATAATTAGGCCAATACAGATT
The DNA here is from genome assembly GCA_035044505.1 of Zaprionus lineosus. NCBI lineage: Eukaryota > Metazoa > Arthropoda > Insecta > Diptera > Drosophilidae > Zaprionus > Zaprionus lineosus. Next base: position 407,117 of record JAWNNX010000324.1, read on the forward strand.
TTATTTACTAAACTTAATTTTGATCACTTCTAAAATTGTAAATTTTCATTTTTAAATTTTGACAATGATTTCTTAAATTTAAAGTTCCCAATTTTACCCACTGGCTAATGGTTTATTCTTTCTCCTGAAAGTATGCTACAATATTTTTGCAAAACAGCGCTTATTCTGGTTTTAACAGTCATGGCTTATGTTATTTACAGAATTAGAAAAATTGTCCAAAGACAACTTATCCACGTATGGATAGGTTGTCTCTGCTTATCCATGGATAGGTTGTCTCTGCTTATCCATGGATAAGTTGTCTCCGCTTATCCATGGATAAGTTGTTTCTGGATAAATTGACCTGTATCTCCGTTGAATTCAAATAGAAATAATGGAGTTTACGTTTGCTTAGTTTTTTATTATTTTTTTGGGGTTTCTAAACTTAAACCATTAATGATTACTACAAGCTTTATTTTTAACTATTGTGGTCAAAATATTTGCCTAAGTCTGAAAATAAAGAAATCCACATATTTACACAGTTTAACATTCCGTTTGGCCAACACATTTCTTGGAAGCAATATGCCTGAATATAAATAAATAATTAGTTTGTTAAAACGTTTTTAGGCGCAAACGTGAAGATTTTGAATGTATAATGTAAGCACATGAATAAAAAATGAATCTCCATCATTTATAATCATTATAATTTTATCATCATATTCAAAAAAGTAATGATATTTTTGTATTTGCACTTTGAGCTTTCTAAACTCTCACCCGCTTAGCTAATTATTGTATATTTGGCAAAAAGTTGTCGAATCTGTTTAAATATATACCTATTTGTAAGTCTGTGTTTAAACGGATAACCAGTTGGCGGCCCTGGTATATAAATTATCATAATTAAGTCAACCACCAATCAGCAATCAGAATATACATTTCAATTTAATAACAAAGGCATAAAAATACTATTAAAAACAATTTTATTTAAGCATTGAAAAATATGAGGATAAGAATACTTTTAAGATCAATACAAAAGTTAGAAATATAAATGAAATGCATTTATGTTGATGTCTCGTTAATGTGCAGGTAGTTCTCCAGCCTATTTGTTCAAGTTATTAAGGAACTTCTGATGACGTTCAATGGCCTCCTCGTGCTCCTTGATCTGTTGATGATGGAACTCAGCCTGATGGATTTGGTCGTTCTTCAGGCGCTCCAACTGATCCTTTTGCTGCCGTGTACATAAGGAAGACAAATTACACGTTCAGTTAAATGCATCATTTATTACAACAATGTGAGAATTGATAAATCAAAAAAAAAAAATTAAAAACAAAAAATCTTAATTATAACTTGACGATAATTGAAATTTTTTCTTTGGCAACAGCTTAAGATTATTTTTATTTATCGGGGGAGCGTCGCTTGCGTTATAAAGCTGCTCAGCTATGACGAGAAAGCTTCATTCTACGGTCATCAGCACGAAAATAAGGTAAATTTTTTTAGCACACACACGCAAAGTACAAACAAGAGTCGAAAAAAATAAAAAATATTAAAAACAAAAATAAACAAAAATCTATGGAGAGATATATATTCATTATTAATGCAAATCAGCAACCATATCATTAGCTCGCCACCAAGGAGAGAACCCTAAGGTCTTCATCAGTTGTGTAGAGTGGGGAACACAAGCGTCGCCATTATTTGCCGCGACTAAGATAGTAGTATGCGAACGTCGGGCGATCGTCCCAGACTGAACCTGAACCTGAACCTGATTCGGTATCGGTTATTAGTTGGGCCTGGCGTGAAGCCAGTTTTAGTTGATAATTGGCAGGCGAAGTGTCGCCAACGTGACCAGAAAGAGGAAGCCTAAAGAAGAAGAATCTGCCCAGTTTTTGTTCAATATTTACCATGAAAGTAGAATTCGAACCCAAGGCCAACGTTAATACAACTGACCAAATAGTACGCTTAAAACGCAAATACAGCTAATTAAAGTCTATTTAAGTTAATAGAACTAAGCACAAGCTAACAAAAAAAAAGAAAATAAAAGTTATCAGTTCAACGAAGACCAAAAATACAGTAGATGTGCATTAAACAAAACTGATCAAATATATAATATATATATAAAACATAAACAATATTCTATAAAAAAAAAAAGCCCTGATAAGCTCCGGCCATCAATTCCAGCCTGAACATTAACAATTGAGATGCTAACTCGACGACACACACGGCGGCAGGCCATGCCCCTGCTACTAGTGCTTCTAGCATTTGGGTCAAGTCTCAGCATTGTGACTGCCCAGTATGGCGTTGTTATGCCACCTCTTGTGGGTGCAATCGGTAATCGGGGTGTTCAGAATGTGGAAACTTTGCATCAGTGGCGGCGACTCGAGTTTGGATTTGCCAACCAACAGGACCAACAGCAGGCGGAGGCGCAGGGCAACTTAGTGCCCGAAAATGGAACACCCATTGATGTGCAGGCACACTATTCAGCCAATGGACAGGTGCGTGTGTTCACCACCATTCCACGCTTCGTCACAGGAATACCCTACACCCTAGCCACCGTGTCCGAGCAGCAGGGCAGCAATGGACCAAGGCTACAGCCGTACCCGAACTTTGCCTGGCACAACAATAACGGCGACAACTGCGACCGAATTACCTCAGCCTTCCGCGTGTCCGTAAGTGAATCCTGTGAGAGAAAGTGTCCCAATAATTGGTTTTACACACAATCCTTTCCTATAGATCACAGAGTGCAATCAGATGTGGGTCATTGATTCGGGAAATGTTGGCGGTGTTCAGCATTGCCCACCGCAACTTCTGAAATTCGATCTCTCCAATGATCAGTTGCTGCATCGCTTCCGTTTCCCCAATAACACGTACACTCCTGGCGCTTCCCTGTTCATAGCTACCAATCTGCTTGTGCAAGACCCACCGCCATCAGGCAAGTGCGCACAGACTATGATTTATGTGCCGGATGTCACCTACCATGGACTTGTTGTCTACAACCATACGACGGACACAGCTTGGCGTGTTGAAAACCGCTTTATGTACCCCGATCCTGATCATGGTGTGCACACCATTGCCGGAGAGTCCTTCACCCTAATGGACGGCATGTTTACTGTCAACAATGACAAGCGCAATCTCTTCTTCCATCCGCTTGCCAGTGTCAGCGAGTACTCAGTGCCCTTGAGCGTGCTCAATAGGCAGGAGAACTGGGCAAATGGACCCAGTGCCATGGAAGATCAGTTCAAGCGTCTGGGCAGGCGAAGGAGCCCGTGCGCCACCTCTGCTATGGATAGTCGCAACAATCTCTACTGCGTCAGCTTCAATCCCATCAAGTTGTTCGGTTGGAATGTGAACACTCCCTACATCTCCCGCAATTTTGGCAATCTGCCCGCCAAGTCCAATGAGCTGCAGTTCGTAAGCGGCATGAAGGTCGTGCGTAATCCCGCTGGTCAGGATGAGCTCTGGATGCTTTCAAATCGTTTCCAGGTACATATAGTTTTCTCCCTTCTTTCATCTGTCCATTGAACTCAACTCTTTTTTCCTACAGAAAATTGCTAGCGGAACTCTCAATGGCAACGAAGTCAACTTCCGGATTTTACGCCGATCCCTTCGAGACGTGCAGGGCGGTGTCTTCTTTGACAACGACGATGATCTAACTCAGCGTTTGATTTTCTCGTAAACTAAGAACTAATCGCTAATCGCAAAGTTAATAAAAAACTATGAGAATAACAAATAGAAAATGGGATCATCTAATCCGCAATCAAATTACCCGGGGTATCAGGTCGTCTACTCCTTAGGCTTAACCCATTCCAAGTTTTTTGGCAAGGCAAAGTTCAAAGTCGCATTATCATTGATGCCATAGAAGACGACGACTTTATAAATTAATTAGTTGTTTTTGTTTTTGTTTTCGTTTTTGTATTTGCTTTTGATTTTTGTTTTGGTTTTTTTGATTTTGTTTTTGTTTTTGTTTTGCGTTACATTAAATTTACTTTGCTTAGATGTAAAACGAGTGTAATTTGTCGGATTAAAAGCCGACAGGTTACCGAATTTAAAACTGGATCCGGGTAAATAAAAAAAAAAAAACAATATAACATTTAAGAGACAACAAATGAAAGGCAAGTCGACCATTGAATACTCTGAGAGGCAACTAAAGCCACGTAATGCGTTTACAACAGAAATAAAGCCTAAAGGAAGACAAAGCGTGATCGAAGAGACAAAGGAGATTACGATTTTGTAACATCTGGGGGACTAGGGTATTTGTGAAAGTCGGAACAGTCAAAGTGTCAATGGCCTTCGTGGTGATCGGATGTGCGGCAGCGAGAGCAGTGGAATTTGCCGGTGGGTGGAAAACCTGCAAAGCCAGACCCGAAATGCGCAACTTGACTGGTGGTTTCTTTTCTTTTTTTTTTATTAATCGACCCGAAACGCAATCAAATTGCTACAGTGAGAATTCGAGTGCAAGCACTCGAATATGCAATTAAACCAGTTATAAGCGGAGTTGACCCAATTAACCAGGACTGGTTGGCTACCGAAGCTGAAGCCGATGCTGATGCTGATTAGAAAGACATGTGCCGCTGTATGGCAACGCATGCGCAGTTGCGGTTAACACCTTACGTGGAGCGGTTCGTTCGAAAGTGAAAGGATTACAGCGGAGACAGTAAAATGCATAACTGGATAAGGATATTAGCGATCGTTGGCTGTTGCCTCACCTATGTGAAGGGACAATACAACAGAGGTCCTGAGATTGGATACGATTCCAAAGCCTTACAAAGTATTTTCGAGGCACGTAACTTGGAGTTCGCATTTCCCACGCCAGACGAACGGCAACGTGTGCTGAGGGAAGGACTTTATACTCCAGATAATGTTGTACCCCTCGATGTGGATGTCTACTACACCCGTAAGTTATGATCCTTGCATCCAAGTCGTCCTTAAGTTTTAGGCTAAATTTACACACAATTATTTGTAGATGGTGATAAAACGCCCTCCATATTTGTGACAATCCCACGATTCTCGAAGGGAGTACCCTTCTCCTTGGCCTATGTGACCAACGAGGTGCGAGCAAACGGCACACAGTTGCGTGCGTATCCGAGCTATGACTGGCATCAGTCCCATGGCGCAGACTGCAACGGACTGACGTCTGTCTATCGCACACAAATCGACGAGTGTGGGCGTATGTGGATATTGGACAGTGGAGAGATTGATTTCGTGCAACATTGTGCTCCCCAAATATATGCCATTGATCTGTCCAGCGGTGGAGTGGTGCATCACTACCGATTGCCGCGGGAAGTGTACAAAACCAGAGTCAGTCGGTTTGTGACTATAACGATTGATTTGGATGCACACAATTGTGATGTTGGCCATGTGTATATGGCCGACTCGATTGGTTCGGGAATTGTGGTTTATGAGGTGGCTACCAAAAAGTCCTGGCGAATCGAAAACAAGTACACCTCTCCACATCCAGACTTTGGCACATTTACAGTAGCCGGCGAAAGTTTTGAGCTCTGGGACGGTACTGTGGGTTTAACATTGACGCCACACAGTCTAGCCAACCAAATGCAACGAATGCTTTACTTTCACTCTTTATCGAGTGACTGGCAAATGGCCGTGCCGCTACAGGTGGTAAACAACGGAAGCATTTGGAAGCCAAATGATGTAACCGCTGCACTGGATCAGTTTGTAGTGCTGGGAAAACGGGGCAGTCAGTGTGTCGGCTCAGCAATGAGTGAAACTGGATTGTTAATTTGTGGTTTGGTGAACCCAAATAGTATATTGGCCTGGAACATACGCAATCCGTACGATCGACAGAATTTGGCCCTGCTGATCACAGACGAACGGCGGTTGCAGTTCAACAGTGGCGTGAAGATTGTCAGAACCCATGAAGGCAAAGAAGAAGTTTGGGTTTTGTCCAATCGCTTACAAAAAGCGTTTGGATCAGGTCTTAATTATAAGGAAGTAAATTTCCGCATTCAGAAATGCGGTGTTCACGAACTGCTCCATGGACTGCCCTGCTACTAGATTAATTCTACTGCAAGCCAGAGTTGCCACCCTCAATTCTGATGCTCTACATTTTTTAGTACATTTATCATATTGCGGTAAAAATTAAATGTTTCACTAGAACTTAAAATATATGTTTAGTAAAATAAGTTTATAGGTACGTACCTTCTTGTAGAAGTACTCCTCCTCGCGAGCGGCTTCCAGCTTACCAAAGGCACCACCTGCCTCACGAATGGAACCGCCGCCGCCACCGCCCTTGCCAGCACCGCTTCCTAGGTCTCCAACCTGGCTATTGCTCATCTTAGCCAACCTGTAAACAAAATACATACAAAATAAAAATTAAATTAATAATCCTATACACTTCTTATGTAACTTTCAAGTCCAAGAAGTTCTACACATACAACGATAAAGTATTAGGTCAAAGAAATTTTTTTGTTTGTCTTTTGCATATCTTATCAGTACAGGTAATTTCCAATGTTACGTGGGTGTTTATTCTCATTGACAGGCAGTAAAATTTTATTTGATATGTTCTTGTTAAGAGGTTATTCATACTTTAATTGCAAAAAAGTAATTAGCATCAATTATATTGTGAAAACTTACTGCATTCCTGATGGGTACAAACGGCTCACACTACGACGTACAACGAACATTTTGAACTGTGGAAATATTAAATCGAATCTGAAAATTTAAATGAACAAAAAAAGAATTTACTTAATACACCCAATGATTTGCAAAAAAACCTAAAATAGACATTGCACATCAAAGAAAAACAAAGACTGCATAAATAGATACACGTACATATACTTTATATATATGTTCATGTTTTTATTTGCAGCACTTGTACATATATGCAAAGCTTTATTATTTGTTTAGCTACCTTAAAAAAACATTACCTATATATGTATAAATATATATATATTTGCGTTGCGAAATTTTTTATTATTTATTATGGCGCAAAAAACCTACCTTAGTCTTCTGCGTACAAAACTTGTATGGCGTCAGTGTGGCCGGAGCTTTTAGCCGGTTGCTTTGAAAGTTGCCAGTGTTCTTAATCGGTTATTTCGTGCCTCTTATAATAAGGTGGCAACGCCAAATTAGTACTTGTTAACATTGCACTAAGACGGTCGCACTTGGAAAATTCCGCAAAGGAAAATTTAGAGACGAACGCTTGTTTATTTCTTTAAATTGAATCTACTTGCTATAAGTGTATCAACTATCATAATATTCGCAAAGAGAAAAATTATTGTTAGTCAAGATGGCCGACGCCGATGATGGAGCCGAGCTGTTGTTCTTTGATACTTTTTCGCATGAAGAAGTCAGCGTAAGTGTAAATTGTATTTTATAAGTACTGATTTAATATTATTTTTCATAAATTATGTTGATTACTGAACAGGATATAAACTTGGACTTGGTTCAGTTTCCGAAACCAGTGTTTATTACTCAAGTACGCATTATACCGTTAGGTGCTCGCGTGCAAGCGGATTTCCCAGGCGGCGTTCGGCTCGGCGCCACGAATCCATCGAAATTTGATCTTGAGTTCTTTGTGAATGACCTGGGTATGCCGGGCGCATCAGCATTTGAAAATTTAGGCCTGCTTCGTTATAATCAAAATGACTGCATCCATCTGGACTGTTCACAGGAGAAAATACCAACTGACGGTCTTGTCTTGCGCGGCTGGTACAGCACAGTCACACTTGCTGTGTACGGCATACTGACAAATTCTGTAACGGAACCAATAGCCAGCCCAACGTTACCATGTGAGCCAGCAATGGCAGTTCCCGAAATGTGCAATTTAAGTGGCGAATCACACAATGTGATTCTTCCGGACGAAGTGATAAAAGATGATTGGTCGGAGCCAATGCCTAATGAAATACTAGTAGCTGCTCCACACAAAGCGAGTGTTAGCGTTAGTGACTATGAGCAAGACGATATGGAATACAACATGTCACGTGATCATTACCATCAACACGCGGACGAAGAGCAGCGTGAAATGCGTCGCATACGTCGGTCTACACATTCCACGGATCATTCACCTCCACCACTACGCACGCATACACACTCTGAAAGCAATGATAGGGAGTATCTACGCTGGTAAGTTACACCGTAGTTCAAAAAGACAGTTCAGACCTAAATGTTTAATTTATAGTTCACGTGACAAAGCGCCGCGCGATTGGTCTCGTTCGCCAGAGTACTCAATCCATAGATCTCGACGCAAGCGATCAGAGCGTTCACGGTCTGATGTTGATGAACACAAATGGCCGCGAACGCCACCAGTGTCAATTGATTCTCCAACTCGTCCACGGTCACCAGACACCATGGACTATGACGACGAGGACACACGCTCACATTACAAAATGCAGGGATCACATGGATATCGTCATTCTTCAGAGTCCTTGCCACGTGAGCGAGATGATGAGGACCGGGAGCGAGAACGTGAGCGTTCTGATACACCACAAGAACAATTTGAGCCCATTCTGAGTGATGATGAAATCATTGGTGATATGGAGGAAGAAGACGACGAGACAGTCGATGCAGTTGCTGCTGCAGAATATGAACGTGAACTAGAATTTGCCGCTGCCGCTGCACCTCCTGCTATAGATGCTTTTGAACCATGGCGACGTCCATTGTTAGTTTATAAGGGGGACTTGCAAGCCCATTTCAGTAAAGAACTGGAAACCTTACGAGTGATATTTAAGAAGCTATCCTTACAAATACGTTGGGATAATGTGAACGCCTTTAATGAGGAGCACGGAAGTGTAACTGTAGACGAACGGGAACAATTTGTCTACCTGGGCGAGCAGCTAAACAATCAATTAGGATACTTGACTCAACACTACAAGCGTCTCAATTATGTTCTCCAGCAGTTCTTTAAGAGCGATGAGTCCCACATGCGTCAGGCTGCAAATGTCTTACAAATTGCCCTAAGCTTTCAAGCTGCCTGCATGCAACCACAACCAGCGTTTAAGATACGCCACATTAAGCTGGGAGCACGAATGGCCGAGTTGCTCTGCAATAATGAGCAAGTATTTCAGCATCTAAAGGAGCAGCACAACTTCCACCCATTCGAAGTTGTTTTCAATCTATACCAGGAAAATTACATGGCGCTATCAATCAAATTGCAGCTTCTGAAGGCCATCTATTCAATGCTGGACACTAAGGCGGGAATTGAGGACTTTTTGTCTTCCAAAACCAACGGCTATCAAATAGTTATTGAATCACTGAAGGCAGCCAAGTTAACACGTACCAAATACGCGCTGCAAGCCATCATTAAGAAGCTACATCTGTACGAGGCTCTAAAGAGTGTACGCGACAGTTGCTCACAACTTTTTATTCGGAAAGGCGAACGACAACCGCAGGAAGTGTTGCAACATCTGGAATATGCATTTGAAATGCTCATGGATGCTCTGACAGTCAACCAACTCAGCTTTCAGCAACCACGTCGCTTTCTACCCGTCTCCAAGAAGTTTGAACTAGTCAACGATCCAAATGCACAGCGCAGCTTTGGGAATGCCCTACAATCGTATCTGCTCCAGCACAGATTCGCGGAGTCATTACTGTTGATACTCAGCAATTCAAGGGAATTGCCACCTACAACATTTCTGTGTACATTAGATCTGGTCCATGCGCTTCTTAAGACACATATCGGAATAGATTACTTTGTAGACGATGCGTTTGAAGTGACACAACTTATTGTTGCTATACTACTGGGTCTTGATGAAGTGCCAGTAGATCCGAAGCAGGAGGTACCAACTAAAAAGGAATCAGAAGGTAAGTAGATTACACTAAATACATTATCGGATTAATATATATATTGTGATGTGATTTCTTTAAAGTTAAATCGGGCTCAACCGAAACGATTTCTGGTAAGTCAGAAAATGCAGCAAAGGATGGGGACGGGAACAGTGAAATAGCAGCTACTGCTCCACCTCCAGTGGTGGCAATTGATGTTGGCGTCCAAACAGAACCTCCAAATCCAAACGCCATGAGAATGGTTCAGAGGATATTGCCGATACTACGGCCTGTTTTGCCACGTTTGGTTCGACTTGGAATCGAATTGGCTTACAAAGTGCAGACACGCTATCATCTGGATGCAATTGTGTTTACCGCCGCATCGCCGGAGTATGATTCCATTAAGTTAGCCACGCACATGCATTCAATTTACTCGCAGACTTGTGATCCGGCTGGACGACAGCATACAGTGGAGGTGCTGGGAATTAACAATAATCTTAAGATATTCATGGACCTCATTAAGAAGGAGCAACGTTTGCAATCACAACGTCAGTTAAACTCGCCAGGCATGAAGTACAAGAGTCCAGTTCTTAGCTATGCGGTGGATATGGTTGATGCTTGCGTCCGTTATTGTGAACAACTTGACTATCTAATCGAACATGGAGCTGTCATACTTGAACTGGCCAAAAATCATGAGACCTTTGAGCCATCTGTGTCGGCTGTGCTGCAGGAGATGTACGTTTACATGAAGCCCCTCGAAGCTATCAACGTATTTATCTATGATGATATAATGCCACTGGTGGAAGTGATTGGAAGATCTCTGGATTATCTTACCACATTCCCTGGAGATTTGATAATGGCTTTGCGCATATTGCGTTACCTAGTGACCAGCAAGTCAACACCACCTTTAGGCATCAAGCAGACAAAACGTGTAGGCCCTGAGGAGCTCAAGCATCGTTTTGTTGCCCTCCAGCTATATTCGGCTGATGGTGTGCAGCTGCTCATCCAGATACTGGAGCGGCTTTGCACCTACTTTGAACAACCTGGAATGCACTCACCTGCCTTAATGACGATTCAAGGTGTCCACTGCTGTCAGATTATGTTGCCCACTCTTCAAATCCTTCGAGAACTGCTCTCATATGCTATTCTGTGTCGCGATGGCAGCTTTAAGGATCTAACGGCCATAGATCATTTAGTAAAAGTTTATTTCCTGCTTTACTACTACCCCATGCGGTGCCAGGCCGCGCCCGAGGTAGATCTGTGCAAGCTTGAAGTGGTGCATTCCCTATTGGCGTACACACAACCGCACGAACAGGATGAGGAGTCTCTGCACAAATCACTCTGGACACAAATGATTCGAGAGGTGCTAAAGAACATTGATGGACCGGCCAATTTTATTCCTGGTCTTAAATTGTTGGCAGAGCTGCTGCCATTGCCGCTGCCCATGCCCCAGCCCCTATGCGATCAGCTGAAGCAGCAGCACAAGCAGCGTCTGATAACTGAACGCAAGCTGTGGTCTGCTCATCTTCATCCCCAGAGTGGACAGATTGCCAAATTGGTTGAAGCATTGGCGCCATCCAGTTTTCCACAGCTTGCGGAGCTCTTGCAGCGTGTCTGCATGCAACTATCCGACTTAGCGCCCAACATGACTCTGCTGATAGCCAAAACGATAATGGAGCTGCTATGCACTGAGTATCAGAGTGCCAACTGCATGCCTACAACCAACTTGGAGCGTTTACTTCGGTTCTCCACACGCCTCTGTGCGTTTGCACCACTCAAAAGCTCCATGCTGTCGATATTGTCTGGAAAGTTCTGGGAACTATTTCAATCTCTATTATCGCTTAATGAATTCAACGAGATTGTCTCCAACTGTCAGGAAGCAGTGCATCGCATACTAGACAGTTTCTTGGATTCAGGCATTTCGTTGATTTCACACAAATCATTGGCACAGCCAACTTTAAATTTATCAGCTGCACTGCCTCCCAAGGAGCTTATTCCACGTATTATCGATGCCATATTCAGTAACCTAGTTAGTGTGGAAGTGACACATGGTATCTTCATCTTGGCAGTACGCAATTTGGTCATTCTCACCGAGCATGAGTAAATATTTCATTCTGGACAAATATTTGTGAATCCAAACTAATTCTTGTTTTTCTTCTAGCTACACTTTCTATCATTTGGCCCTGCTCCTAAAACAAAAGATTAGCGAATTTCAGGCATGGATGGAGCGCGTTATAATCCACAATGAGAAGGTTGAGTACAATGCGAACATCGAGTCCTTAATTTTGTTAATGCGCTCGTTGACACAAATTGAGCCACCACCGGCTATGTCCGCAATGCCGTATCGCACACTTAAGCTGGGCGCCGTGGAGCTTGCCCAGCTGCTTGAGTTTCAAGATGTGGATCCCGAGAAGCCACCGGTGCTGCAACGTGTATTGAAAGTCCTGGAGAAGCACAAGGCAGTGGCAAACGAAGCGGCTCTGAGTGATTTGAAGCAGCTGATAGCATTGTACGCCACAAGACTGGATCAGGAAACATTGACAGTGCCTCCAGTCCCAACAGAAGCACCTACCGAATGTGAAGCAATTGGATCGAGCAATCCTGCTGTTACAAGTCCGCTTGGAGCAGAACCATACCTTCCTCAAGCTGAGAGTATTGTTACCCAATACGAAGCACGTTCCATTTTTACACGCTTCTGTGCAACGGCTGAAAATGTGCAGCTAACGGCACGATATTGGTTGGAACCCCTTCCCATAGAAGTTATTGAGGATCTGGATGAGCCATTGTATGAGCGCATTGCATGTGATTTAACAGACTTGGCGAATGCATGTTTAAATCCCGATCTGAATCTCACGGGCGATTGCAAACGCGTCCTGCATCTTTCCGGCTCGCCACAATCCAACCGAGAAATGACGCCCACGGCGCCGTGCTTCCGCACACGTCGTGTGGAGGTAGAGCCTGCAACAGGTCGACCGGAGAAGAAAATGTTCGTAAGCGCAGTACGTGGTCGTGGATTTGCAAGGCCACCGCCATCACGCGGTGACTTGTTCCGCTCTCGGCCACCAAACACGTCGCGCCCGCCATCCCTTCATGTAGACGACTTCTTAGCGCTGGAAACATGTGGTGCCCAGCCAACCGGCCCGACAGGCTACAATAAAATACCGTCAATGCTGCGCGGTTCACGTGTTGGTCGAAATCGTGGATCTCGCATATCTGCAGCTGCTGCCTACAGGTAAATAAATCAAAAAGCTTAGCAACAGAAAATGGAACTAATCTTCGTTGTCATCTTCCCATTTGTAGGCAGAAGAAATTGTTGCGCATTGGCTCTCCGTCCAGCTGGTCAGAGGCAGCAGGCACGCCATATCGATCGAGCACTGCGGAGTCGCACTTCAGCAGTGGTGACCCCCACTACACATCGCCTCATTATAGCGGTCGTTCTCGTGGGCGTGGTCTGCGCTCCCGACCGCCTTATTTACGATAAGATCAACGCAAGGATTTGCATATTTTAAAAGTTGGGTGTATATTCGATTTATACAATTTATACGTAACGTAATTAAAGTTTAAGGTTTTTCTGTAACAACGCAATGCAAACGTACATCGTGGTCATCTGTTGGCAGCTCCTCGCTGCTAACGATCTGCTCATTTAGTGCCAATGCCATTAAAGTGGTCTTCTTATGTGGATACTTCTCCGCGTGCTGAGTCAAATATTTGTCATAGAATCCCATGCCATGGCCCATGCGATCACCGCAACGGGTGAACGCGACACCAGGGATAATAAATAGGTCGAGACCATGTCCTAAGGAAGGAAGTGGGTTAATTGGCATTGATACTAAGAACGTTTCAAAGAGTTACCATTTGTCATGGCATCCTCACGATGTTCCTTGAAGTCGGGCTGCTTGATGTTCCATTTCGTTAAAGGCAAGTCAATGTATTCATTCATATCGCGTAGACGAACCATTTTCATTTTACTGCCCTGATAAGTGGGCACAAAGACCATTTTTTCCAGACGAAATAGTTCACGGAGTAGCTCCGTGGTGTCAATCTCAGAGCTGGTGCTTAGGTAGATGCTAATGCGCTGCGCCTGACGGAACGCCTCATTCTGCAAGACCTGCAACAACAAAAGATTATCAGCAGAACCATTAAAATAAAACTACCAATCATCAACCTTCGAGGTTACGGCTTTCGACTGGTTCGATATGACCTCGGGTGTAAGGCAACTCAATATTTCTTTAATGTGCTTTCTCAGTGAAACCTTCAGGCTGTTTTGGATAGTAGCTGCCATTGCAACGTATACTTGTGCTAACCGGTAAAAACTGTATTTTGTTTTCAGTCCACTTAGCTTCTACAGTTCTTGTCTCTGCCGCCTGTGCTCAGTGCCCTTATCAGATGTGGCTGTCGCTATCAGCTTTAAGCGACCGTTTGCTCTGTCATCGATTCGTAAACAATCTTCAGTTCGATTTTCATGAATGCATTTGTAAGTGTGACTATAAATCTGCCATACCGTCGGTTTATAAAGAACATGATCTTTCCATACACAGAGATGCTTTAGATTAAATGCCTCTTTCCCCTGGGCTAGTATTTTCCTTTAACCTTCGATAACAGAATTTAACTTCAAAAATGAACAATTAATTCTTGTTTAACATTGACTTTTTATTTCATACACACAGTGTATCATTTTTTTTTCAAAATGAAAGTAATAACATAAATTTAGTTTGTGTGAACTTTACTTATTTTTTAACATCTTCGGCCCCTTTCGGGTCTTTCTTAGTTTTTAGGTTTTTCAGTTGTTCCTTTTGCTAAAATTGAATTAAGTTGTTATTAATTATACAATTATTTTTGTATTATTCGGGACGAACCTGTTTATAGAAGAACTCTTCTTCGCGCGCCGCTTCCATTTTACCAAAAGAACCGCCAGCTTCTCGAATGGATCCACCTCCGCCACCGCCTTTGCCTGCTCCACTTCCAAGCTCACCGACATGCGACATTTTCAGGTGTCTAAAGTTTATAATTAAAATCGACTTATATATATATATATACATATATTTTTTTAAAGGAATGCAATTGAGAATTCTTATGCAATGCAATGGCAATGTTACGATTTTTAGTTTTCCATTTGTTGTTAAATTACTTACTGAATTTGTTTTGGGTATATTTGCTGAATGGCACGGCGGAGTGTCAACATATTGATTTTATACCGGTAGCATATATAGTATACTGAACTATATATAAACAGTGATTTATGCTCCGTATTGCGAGGTGTTGTGAAAATTGCAGCTGCTTTTGAATTAGGGGGATGCCAATCTGCTTTACAAGATACGAAAAATTTTGAAAGGCCAAAAATGAGTTCTAGTATTATGTCTGTGAAACAAAAACCAAGTTTTTAACCACAGAAAATGTGCGAGTGTAACGATAAATACAGAAATATAAATTAATCTAACATTCACTACGTTATACAAAATTTTACAAGGACTCGTCAGTATTCGGTATATCATCCTTAACATCAACCTTTGCACGATTATGCATAGCTTTCAAGCACTCAGAGTTCTGAAAATGTGTAAAGCTGTATAGAGATTTTAAAATAATATTTTTTTTCTCTTTAATACTGACTTCGTTAATAAAGAAGGCCTCCTCATTCACGATCTTGTATTTATTAATACATGTGCTATTATAGAGGGCTGTATGATCGAGTACCTTCTGGTATTCCTTCCAGTTATGACTGAAGTCAACGTGCTTGGCATTGTCAATGTTCTTACGTATATTACATATGAGTCCTTGATTGATTGAGCTAAAATACTCCTCCTCCTTTATTCCGCCTTGCATTTTCCCAAGTCCACCGCCAAAAAGAAAAATATTCGGAAAGCTGTTCTTCGACTCGTGTCGTCTGCGTGAATGGATGATTAATTTTATATGCACAAAGAATTGTTTATAATAATAAATAGAATTAATTTTTAGTTGCAACGTACGCGTAATTTTGGGCGACGGTTTGAGTACGTCTTAATAATAAAGATGGAAACATTTTGAAGTTATGAATGTAAATTTTTTAAATATTGTCTGACAATACAATCAACCTATGTTTGTTTATTAAGTGAATGTAAATTTTATTTAATTTTTGTTCGTCGAAATTGGAAGTTCACCTTGAAAATAAAAAAACAAAATAGTGGCTGTCATCACAGAACCCCTGGAAAATAGAATCTTGATTTTGGTAAGTTACCGGTGAATCATACAATGCTTAGCAGTAAATGTAAAATAATTTGAGATTAAATGAGTTCCTTCAATAAAGACAACCAGCTAGCTGCAACCAGAGGAGGAAGGAAGCCAAAGCTGGCGCCTAATCAGCCAAAATCCACGGCAGCGCTCGCAAATCGCAAAATCCGTAAACGTTATAAAAAGCCAAAGGATGGAACCGAAGACTTGCGCAAGCAACCGGGCCAGTTTCTACGCATTCGATGCAAGCCTCTTGGTGAATTTATAAACTTGGATAAGCCCTTGGCCCCGTCTCCACCATGTACCCAGGGTATGCGTATAAGTTATGCTGCAGCGGTTCAAAGTGAACATGGTATGAAAGCTGTAATATCGCCTCGTCTAAAAAAGGTAAACAAGGCGAGCAAGGAAAAGCCCATGAATATAAAAGAGGATGCAAAGTTTCAAATATTTTATGAGCAACCTAAACCACATATTATTCGTGTAGATCCAAAAGTTTTCCGGGCTGAACTTAGTCAAAAATCACAATTAAATTTAGCGAGGAAATTTGGTCCAACAAATGCTGATAATAAAATCTTTGAATTGGAATTCAAGCGCATGCCATGTGGTACAGCAGGTACTAATAAATTATTTGCTGTTCAAACAGTTAAGGATTTGAATAAAATTCAAAGCAATTTGTTAACAGCATTCTACGGTCAAACAGAGCATAAGGAGAATACAATGCAGTCTGTGGATTCTTTTAATTATTTAGGCTTTCATCATGAACGTTTGCAAAACATAATGAAGAACCAATGTGTTTGTAATCTTCACATACCAAGAGCAGAACCTTTATATATACCTCAATTTGAGGACAAGCATTTTAAATATCTCGAGGATGGTGCCCTTGAAGCTCAAAATCGCGCTATGTTATGTCAATGGCTGAATCCAGATCGATTAATATGGTAGCAAATATTATTTAGATGAAAAAAATTTGACATTTAAGTGTAATAAGTTATGTCCTTTAAAAATTAAATTTAAATAAAACGGTCAATTCAAATTGTACTGACAACGCAAAAGTTGCAAAAGTGGGAGTTCGAATAAAAATACCAAAGAACAAAAATACTGTTTATATATAATACTATTAATTCACGATTAAGACCTTAACATAAGCTGGTCACACAACTTATGTTTAGGTTCATTATTTTCATTTTTTTGTGTGTACAAATGTTGTGTTATTGTGTTGTGAAAAGCGCAGTTTTTTTCCAAAATTCATATAATTTTTCACCCAACTAGCTGCTAATGAGCATACCAGTTATGTTCATCGATTGACGGCATTAATCCAACTGCATGGCTGCGTCTGTCTAGCCAAGCAAATTGAAGGCGACTGAGCGAGCGAGCGGAGCGTGTTTTGAGTGTTTTGTGTGTGTATATAATGGACAAGTTTAAAAACAACAACAAAGAACATGCAGTTATTGCATCAATTGAGTGCCCCTATACCAACACTGCTGACGCCGATGTGGACGTGGAAAGCAACAAAAGCACACCTACACCATATTTCACTCCTCTGGAGTTTCTTCAAACCTCCTTTGAGTTCCCTTCCCCCACAACCTCAGCAACAATAGCAGCAACAACGACAGCTTCAACCTCATCAGCAATAGAAAAAACAGATATTGAACATGCTACAGAAACAGTCGTACAACATGGAGCCGATGAGGAGACACTATACACACCTAAACAATTTACAATTGCCAATCCAAAGCAGCAATCATCTCAATTGCCCCAGTCACCAACGACCATAAATCGCAAAATCAAACGCGTTCCACTGTATGATCGACGTTCCTGCTCGCCTCAAGATGGACGGATTTTTGCCAACAAGGAGAACACAATACCAAAAAAATGCAATGTCGATAACGATCACGATAGTTTGTATTTATCAAAAAGCGAACACAACTCACCCACAATCCTTTTTAGAGATGACACCTCATCAACGACAACAACACCGAGTCTCCATAACGAATCCAGTCGCCTTAACTGTTCACCCAAATTACTCACATCTATAAATAATTTAAATTTGAATCATTCACACTCTGGCTCACCCTTGAACATTATCAACTCTCCATACTATAAAAGTGGGAATTTTTTTCGATTTCCTGAAATTGATCATGTGGTACAGGACGTGGTTTTGCCCACATCTGCTGTAATGGCAGTTGAGGATCCAGACAATCAGCAACAGCAAACACATGCTGTTACCCTGGGACAGGAGGAGGGTCGAAAGAACCGCAAAAATAAAAATAATCTAACTATACGCATCACAGACGTACAGTTACCGGGCAAAAGTAACTCATGTTCTTCTGCACAGCAACTGTCGCCTTCAACGTTGGCTAAGCCAAAGACACCCACCATAAAGAGCACCAAGGAGAAAGCCCGCTCCCTGGATTCTGCTGCCACCGAAACGGAGCTGTCTATTGTGGTGCAGCACATTAATGAATCTCATGACATAACAACACCATGTAGCACTGGCCATGCAAGCCAAAGCAATATGATTATAATGCAACCAACCTCCTCGAGCCTGCACTCTACATCTCTGACACGTTTGGAAACTCACCAATCTCTTCAAAGCCGTCGTACAACGCGCCGCAAATCTCCGGGGCTAAACATTAGCGAATGGGGAATGTATCATCGCAAACATAATCCATATCAGAGCTCATTGGAAACCGACGAACTTAAATCAGCGTCCAGCATAGAAAGTGGCACGGGAAAGTTTTCATTGGGCGCTAACTTGGCACCACGGAGTGGACATAAACTTAATCCGCTGCTGCACTCCTCCAGCACTAATTTGAAAACGTTACCTGAATGTCTCACCTTGGTAGAGTTTACACCCAGCGCTGGTGCTGTGGAATCACCATTTAAACAAAAGTCGGTGGATTTGCCAAGTGGCGGTAGTCAGACGCAGGTCAAAAGCATGGGAGGCAGCTCAATGAACCTTCTTCAGCGACGTGGCTCCAATCACAGTCTCACCCTTAACCTTCACAGCTCGTGTGGCAATTTAATGAACAGCGGCCTAAGTGTGTCCAATTATAGTTTGGGATCCGTGAGCAACTCCAAGTCCAGTTGCAATTTGGAACAACAACAGATGCAGCAGCTGCAACAACAGCAGCCGCAAAACCAATTAACTGTCGCTGCTGGCAGCGCGCAGTGCACGCGTCAAAGTTTGTTTCGGCGACGGGGTTCGAACCACAGCATTACATTGAGGAGTCATACAACAAATTCTTGCGGCGAGCTGAGCTCTGTTAGCAGTAGCATTGCTACAACACCTAAACGGGGACTGCTTGAACGTCGTGGTAGCAATCAGAGCCTAACACTCAACATGAGTAGCCAAAGTGAGCATCATTCTCAAATCGAACAATCAAAACTGACGGTTTGCAGCTGTGGCGCAGCTAATGCAGGACAAGCGTCGCATCAGCGAAGATTTTTTAGCACAGAGAACCTAAACACAAGCCGTGGCAGCCACAATTCCCAATATTTAAATTATAACACCAAGCAACCGCTGTGCTTTGGATCCGCATCCGATTTGCATCCCAGCGTGCAATCGAATACAAAATCCGCTGTGGGCAGCTCTGAGCCGGGCGTTGTGCTGTGTACCTGCAGTTGCGGTGCTGGCGGAGGAGCTGGAGGAATACGCAATATCATGACACGTCCTCTGTCACCACAAACCACCAAAGAGGAGTTTAAAATATATCTAGCCGGCATTGATATGCTGCATAGTGCCTCGAACCCGCTTAACCAGTACGATTTGATTAAGTTGAACCATGTTTTTGACCAGAGTTACAAAGCGAATTTGGAGCAGCCACCTGTATTGGTGCTGGGACGGGAAGGTGAGACGCCAACAAATCATTTGCCACCCACCTCTGAGGACAGTGAATTGCTGGCTCTCTACCAGGAGGTGGTTAAGCGCATTGGCACACAGTTGCCGGAATTGGATGGAGACGAACGAAAGCGAATATTTTGTGATCTTCACAAAGAATTTTGGGATTTGCCACCCAATCACCAGGACAAGCCTATGGTCATTGGCTCGCAAACCAAAAATCGATACAAAACGATTCTGCCCAACGAAAATTCGCGCGTCTTGTTGGACAGCGAAGTCACCGAAATAAAGAACCTTCATAAGCAACATCAACAGAGTCATCTTCTGCAGCCCCAAGCGAGCAACGACGAAGCATTAAACAAGTCGATGCTACTGGTAAACGAGGATCTGCCCTACATTAACGCCAATTATATCAAGGTTAGTGTCCTTTAATTTCGAGTAACAGAAACTTTTAAATATACGCTCTATATTTCAGGGTCCTGACTATGTTTCCAAATGTTATGTGGCTTCGCAGGGTCCTCTGCCAAACACTATCTTTGAGTTTTGGCTGATGATCTACCAGAATACGCAGCGGTACATTAGTCGCTGCGTAGACGGTGGCAGTAGTCCCGCCGTCGACATGGCGAATGTCGTGCAACAGTACTATCAAAAAATCGTTATGCTTACTAATTTCACGGAGAGCAGCCGACAGAAGTGCGCCACCTACTTTCCCGTCGAGTTGAATGAGGTCTTCGCTGTGGCAGCCAAGGGCGAAGTGTTTGAGTTGGACGCGCTGGCCCGCGACTATTTTGAGCCGCACCTGTTGCCAATAGCCACGCAGGAGAGCAGTACAGAGGTGCAACTGCAGCCTGAGCTAGAGCCGGAGCAACTCAACAGCCAATGCAAGATTTCTGTTGAATCCTTCAGAATAACGCTAAGCGAATCACTACGCAGTACCTTGCCGCCGGAAGGCAGTTTCTTTTTGATTAAAAATGTGGGCATTGTACGGCGAAATGGTTATTCGATCAGAAAGCTTGTGCTGCTGTACTGCATCAATATACCGGAAAGCGAGGGGCGGCTGGAATATTATTTGCAGAAAATCGGTTGCTATCACTACTGGTATCCGGACTGGCCAGATCATCGGTCGCCGCGCGACATCAACACGTTGCTGGACACTTGCCTTCACGTTCTAAATTTGGGAAAATGCGAGTCTGAATTTGATAACTATGACGAAAACCGCAAAACACGCAATGCTCATCTATCGGCCCAACGATTGGAGATTTACAAGCAGGATATATTTAATGCAGTGCAGCCTCTTCCAGTAATTCATTGCTCGGCGGGAATTGGACGCACCGGATGCTTCACAGCCATACTAAATGCTGTCCGTCAACTAAGGCAGTCGCTCGCTTATTCGCTAACGGACATGCTGAATAAAACGTTGACTCTGACAGACTTGGCATCCACAGTGGACATACCAAAGAACGCCGCGGATGAAGATGCAGAGAGTTGCTTCAGTCGGAACACGATTTTACACATTCAGGAAATCATTGAGCAGTCGGAGGACGTTAGCTTTGATAAGCTACCAAAAATGCCAGACATTTTTGTGGACATACTAAAGATTGTGTGCAATCTGCGGCTGCAACGCGGTGGCATGGTACAGAACTCGGAACAATACGAGCTCATCCACCGCGCCATTTGTCTTTATTTGAAGCGTACTTTGGCGCTTCGTCGCTTTTAAATAAAAATTTGGATTTTTTGATGTTGATGAAGATGAAGAGGAAGGCGATTATTAGAAGGATGAAGATTAGCAAAATGAAAAAAAAAAAAAACGATGAGTATAAAGTTTGAGATAAAAATTAAGATGAAGATGACGATGGAAATGAAGATGACTATGAAAATAGGGATGAAGAAGATGAAGATTAAGATGAACCTAAGGAGGAAGATGAATTTGACGTTGATCAAATGAACAAAACACCAATTTACTATTTGTAAAACAATTTTTGTGAACCATAATTTAATGGAGAACCCAAAAAAAAAAAAAACCAAAACTTAAAAACAAACAAAAAAAAAAAGTAAAAAACTAACCCGCGTAAAGTGCAAGCAACCATCAACAACAAACAAACAAAAAAAAAAAATGGAAACTATCATGGCTAAAAGAGTCTCGAAAATATATACTTATAAATATAGGTACAGCAGACTGGATGTTTGCTGTATTCTTATTATTATCTATTAAAACACATAATTATCGATCATTATTATTATTATGATTATTATATAAATGTATACTAAGTGTTTGGATGTATGTGTGCTTAATTTGTGTGCATGTATGTATGTACATAAGTGTAAATGTTTTAAATTTTTTGGTGTGAAGGGCATAACAAGCCTATGCCTATGCCCAAATACTAAATACTAAAGTCTAAAGTTAATTAACATTATTATTACCTTACCTAACGAGCTGGCCTTTGGCGACAACCACAAAAACACAAAAAAAAAAAAAATACAAAAAAAAAAACAATACAAAAAAAAAAACAATACAAAAAAAAAAACAAAAAGAAACAAACAACATCGGTGAGTTGGTATTGTTTGGAAAACGAGAAAAGCTCAATCCTTTCGAAGTTGTATCGGTGCTTGCACCGTTACTAACTGACTAAACACCAATTTTCTCGGATTTCAAACTGCCAGCTGAACCGTTGTTGTGCACACCATAGATACCGCATAGTTCTTTCATGACAACAAAAATTATATTGAAAACGTAAACATAAAATTGAACTTGAAACTTGTATTAATGTTTATGCAATGGAACTAGTCAAATAAAACTTAGAAACATTTTAAATGTAACTATAAATGTGAAAAATAATTGACTTCAGTTGTTTTCAATTTGGGAGGGGCTCACTTTCAGTGTAAAACATTAATAAACATTTTTATTTTAAAATTCACCATGTTTTTGCCCTAACAAATTTATTGTTTACTACAGGTCACATAAGCGCTCGGGACCCACCTAAGGGTTAATGGTAAATCAGCTGTTTTTGTTTTGTCTTGTGTCTAAAGTTCAGTTTTTGTTGCAGGTTTCCAAATTTAACTAAGTTGTTACGATTAGAAGATAAGTTTAAGGCATGTGGGGGAAATTAAAATTATTTCGTGGACAATACTCAACTCAGATACAAAGACTGTACAGTAAAATGAAAGTGAGTGCACGAAAGCAGGTGAAAGTTTTGAATTGAATGGTTTTGTTGTCTAATCAAAAGGTTAAAGTCGATGTTAAACAAGGAACTGTGGTTGGGGAACAGCATCAGCTGCCAAGTGGGTTACAGTACGAGTGTTTCTTGGGCGTTCCGTATGCAGAACCACCGGTGGGTAAGCTGCGCTATCAGGTAAGTGTCTCTTGCAGAAAGTCAATACAGAAAGATTACCAAATTTTTAATTGTTTAAAAGAGTCCTGTGCCAGTGGAACGTTTTAAGGAAAAGGAGTTGGACTGCACCAAGGAAGGCGACATCTCACATCAACGGGATCCGTTCACGCAAGAGGTAGTTGGCTCCGAAAACTGCCTGTTTCTCAATGTATATGTACCCAAGACCAAATCCAAAGATCCGCTGCCTGTCATGGTATGGATTCATGGTGGTGGCTTTTGGTTTGGCAACGGTAACCAAGACTAGTAAGTGATAAAGTGATTAGGAATAATTTTTACTAAATTAATCTCAATTTATATTATTTTTCTTTTTGCAGTCACTTGCCTGCTCAGTTAATGCAGGAAGACGTCATTGTGATTACCCTGAACTATCGATTGGGCGCCTTAGGTTTTCTCTGCTTACCCGGAGCTGGTATACATGGAAATGCTGGTTTAAAGGATCAACGTCTGGCCCTACAGTGGGTCCATGAGAACATTGCTAACTTCAATGGAGATCCAAAAAATGTTACATTGTTTGGAGAAAGTGCTGGGGCGGCCGCAGTTCATATGCACTCGTATGCCGCGCATGCTAACAAGCTATTCCACAAGGCCATTATGCAAAGTGGCACAGGCAATATGGAATGGGTTTTTCAACAGAACCCGGAGGACAAGGCACGGCGTCTAGCTGAGCTGCTACAAGGAAAAGATATTAAGGAAGATACTCGTCTGCTGGAATTCTTACAGTCCGAGCAAGTAACACCGAATGGAATACTTTCTAAAACTTTGGGGGTGCTAACTGCCGACGAACGTCGACGCCAGCTGCCCCTAGCTTTTAAGCCAGTTATTGAAGATGCCAGCAGTCCAGATAGTTTCATTACTACCAACTTTCTTGACCAACTTCACGATAAGGAACGGCTTCGTGGGATGCCTATGATTATGGGATATAATTCTGCTGAAGGTATAGGCATGAGTGTGAATGCGAGACGTAAGCTGGAATTATACGACGAAGATCTGGCACGTTTGGTGCCCCGTAATTTAGTCGAAAATCCTGCAGCCCCAGAAGCACAAGACGCAAGTGAGGATATGCGTCAATTTTATTTTAATGGAGAATCTGTCTCTGACAAACGCATTGACAATTTAATCGACTTGGTTACTGACTATCACATAAATATAGATCTTCAGTACGCTGCAGAGATTCATGTTAACTGCCAGAAAACCTCGCCACTCTATTTCTATCGTTTTGACTACTTAGGCAACCGAAATCTCTACAAGCGCTTGCTTCAAGCGGACAATCTTCGTGGAGCTTCACATGGAGATGAACTCTTTTATCTATTCCAAATGGCCGATGACGAATCACAAATTACCACGGAAGATGCACAAATGTCAGAAAGTTTGTGTAAGATGTGGGCCTCTTTTGCTCGACATGGTAACCCATCGGATAGTTGGTCACCCGTGCGGAGACCTAAAGCTGGAACTAATGGTGAAATTGAACCCTTTCAATTAGATTATATGTTAATTGACCGTGACTGGACGATGCAGCGCAATCCAGACGCTGAGCGTATAGACTTTTGGCGTAGCATGTATAAAAGATATAAGCCCCATTGCTATGATGTAATGAAAGCGAAACTGTAATATCTTGTTGATATTAACTGAAAATATACTCCGAATTTTCAAAACAAATAATTTGTTTATAACGTACAAAAAATTCATTAAAACTATCGCATGTTAACTTGGATATGGCCCGGTTCATCGATAACATTGCTGTTCTCTGTTAATAACATTACAGAGAAACAAAGTTCACAGAATCATATGTTTCTTGTTAGTCACAACAAGAAAACACCAAATGGGAGCGATTTTTGGAAAATCTAGTAAAAAGACGGCTTCGAGTCGCATAACCGAACAAGATAAGGCGGTGCTGGTAACTTACACACTCTTCTTTAATCATATGTATCAAATAAATACCTACCCCTTCACCAAATGCAGCAACTAAAACAACAACGGGATCGTCTGAAGCAGTACCAGAAACGTATTGAGCTGCAGCTTGAAAATGATAGATTACTTGCCAAGAAGTGCCTTCTACAGGGCAGGAAGGAGTGAGCCACTAATTCTTAGAGTGTTTGTTTCTGTTTTTTTTTAACCAATAATAACTTTGTTTCAGCCGTGCAAAATTGTTACTACGCAAAAAGAAGTACCAAGAAAGCTTACTCTCAAACACCGACCAGCAACTGGAGAACCTGGAAAAGCTGGCGGCTGACATAGAGTTTGCACAAGTGGAAATGAAGGTGTTGGATGGCTTGAAACAGGGTAACGCTGCATTGAAAAAGGTTCATGAAATGCTGGACATAAATGAGGTTGAAAGGATTATGGATGAAACTCGCGAGGGCATTGAAAAACAACAAGAAATCGATGCTATTTTAACGGATGTGTTGACTGTGCAAGACGAAGAAGACGTGCTTGCGGAACTTGAAGCCCTGGAAGCTGAGGAACAACGTGTCCAGCTGCCTGATGTACCCAGCGAGGAATTGACAGGCTCAGCCGAACTTGAAGACGATGAGGATCTTAAATCTGAAACCAAAGCAAACAAATCAAAGACCACTGCCAAAAAAGAACTGGTCGAGGCCTAAAATTTAACTAGTGTCATATTTTATATAATCTATATAATCCTTTAAGCGTGTCCTCTGTATCTATATTCCGGCTAAGCATAAGTTCAATATGAAAGTCACATATTTTTATAAGAACATTTGTACCAGACACTTAAACGGTGTGCACTTTATTTTGCAATACTACAACGAAGAGCTATTACCTCTCATATCTTTGGAAGAAAGGAGCTTAGCACCATTAAGCCATTAGGGAATACCTGATTTCCCTACGGTGCCCAGTTCAGTGAGTCTATTTGAATATAATATAAGCTTTATCACAACGTTACATTTCTTTATTTGGATTTTGTTGAAATTTTTTTAATATCTTCTTTGACCCGGGCACGAAGTACAGTGTTATCGTTACGTAGCTTCTCAATCTCATCCAGCAATATCATATTCTCTTTAAATATTTTATCGTATTTCTTTTGAACAGTCTTGTCTTCTGCCACGGACTTGTATCGAGCCAGGACACCCTCAATTTGCTTGCGCTGACGAAGAAATTCGTCACGTACCTCAGCTTCAAGGGTAACGAATCGCTTGAGCTCATCGTCACTGGCATGCTTATGGAATAGCTCCTTCACAGCCTTCTTCAATTCATCGGAAGTCGATATCTTGCCAGCTACATAATATATGTCACTGCAGATGGCAGATAGACATTCTCTTGCTGCCTTGGCTCGATGCCGTTCCGTGCGCAACTCGGAGACGTTGCTTAGATATTTATCCCGCATTTCCTTGAGTTGAAGTTCCAGTTGGATATTGTTCTGGTTGAGACCTTCCAGTTCGTGCTCCATTTCGATGATGTGCTTACGTTTGTCATTTATCTGGAACTCGCGTGGTTCGATTTGGGCCTTTAACTCGGCGATCTTGTGATTAAGCACCTGCTTGTACTTATCCAGCTCCTGGTTTTTGTGCAGCAGCTCCTGGATGCGTTTCTCTTTAGCGCCAATGGCATAGTCACGATCAGAGATATCCTTTTGCTGGTCCTCAATGCTACGATTCATCTTTTGCATTTTCATTTGGGATTTGATATGCTCCTCCTTGAGCGTTTCCACTTCCTCGAGTAAAGTCTCGATCTCAACGCTTTGATTTTCATATTTCATTTGGAGTACTCCTGCTTTTCCTCGCCACATATGGGTCTCATTGCGCTCAGAGGTTAACTTATTCTCGTAGTCCGTTTGTGTGGAGACCATGTTCCGGTCGTTCTCCATTTCAACCTCCTGGCAGTATTTTATGAATTCGTCTTTCTTATCCTGCATTTCCTTCATCAGCTCACGTATCAGATCCTTTCGCTCGTCAAGTTGTTTCTTGTAATCGTTCTCCAGAGCTTCAACCGTGTCCTGCAGCGTACCTGTTGAATTCTTGAGCTTCTCCTCGTAGCTCTCGCGCAGCTCCAGCATGTTCTCACGGAGATTGGTAAACTTCTGATACTCGATAAGCATACGCTCCGAATACTGATTGGCCAGGATGTCCATTTGCGCACGATGATCCTGCTTAATGTCATTGATCTGGAAAGTAATAAGGTTCATTTCCTCAGTGTGTCGTGCGACAATCTCATTATTGAGATCCTTAAGCTCCTCAAGGGCGCTACAGTAGCTACGATGCACTTCCTGCAGTTGCTGGCCATCAAATATCTCATTCTGGCTCAGCTGATACTGGAACTCCTCCGCCTGCTGCTTCAGACGCAACTCCAGGGTGGTAATTTGTTCGATTTTATCGCTGAGTTGGTTACGCGGTATTAGCACCTCCTGACTTTTCAGCAGATCCTGATCTATTGGCAACACCTTCTCTTCAATGTTGTCCATGTTCCAAATGGCGACGGTACCCTTCTTGGATATTGCCACCAGCATTTTTCCATCATAGGAAAATCGCAGCTTATTGATCGTGCCATCAAAAAAGCGGGTGTTGGTAAAGGTGCCGCCGCCGGCTTCCAGGAATGGGAGCTGCATATTGAATAGGCCTCCCTCATGATCGGCTATGAACATTATGAGATCGGAGCGTGCCAGACAAAGATCCGAAACTGGCCCCTTGTTACGCGATGGGACTGTAATTTCCCTCTGCAGCGCGGAGTCCTGGAATTCGCGGACGGTACCAAAATTGGTACCCGCATATATGATCAGTGGATCGTTGAAGCTACAAGAGACTGTTAAGTACTCCGTGCCCTTTTGGACAATCTCCTGCAGACGAGCTCCTGTCTCAATGTCCCACTGGTAAATGGCACCCTCAGCACCACCAGAAATCAGATACTTATCCGTCCTGGTCCAAGCAATGGACAATACGGTGCCGTTGTGACCCTTTAGGTGGATAACCACTTCCAGATTATACACAGAGGTTACGGTTATGTTGTTGTCGTAGGCCGCAGCCATCAGGTGGCCAAGATTCGAGTAGCGGACATCGTTGCAGTGGGGAAAGTTGTACGTTTTGACGATCTGAAGGTTCAGAAGAGAATCGTGATGAAACGGAAACTAATTCCGGGTTTCACTTACGTTTAAATCCTCCATGAAAATCTGTGTGATGCGAAGCTGATCGGAGAAGCCAATGGCGGCCATCAGGCCAGTGGAGTTCAACTCCACAATATTGACATCCACTTGAAACTTTCGTACGAGCTCCACTTTGGCAGTCTCATAGTTCCAAACTCGTATGGTTTGATCCCGGGCTAAGGAACAGGATACAATCTGAATCGGACCAAAGCTTGGTTAAGTTGGATTGCCACACTTACAGGCAGTCATAATGATGGGCTTCCAGGCGCACACGGATATGTCAACCACTTCACCCGAGTGGATGAGTACGCCAAGTGGCTCGAACTTCAGTTGTTTGGTTTTCAATGTTTCCGGAACAATCAGAATTCCCACATAGATCTGGGCATGGGCACAAGTCACAATGACGGTTTCCTGCTTGTGGTCGATGGCCAGGTTTGTGATTTGGTACTGATTCTCATTGTATAAGGTGGGGGGCACAGTGAGGATCGTCTTCCGCTCAAACTTGAATTTGGAGACGCGCTCAAACACATAGACCTTGTTGAAGATGATGAAGGCAAATCCTTTTGGAAAGGCAGTCATGCAGAGGACACGCAAATCAAAGACAGTGAATTGTTGCGTCTGCCCCGCACGCTGCTCCTGCTCCTCGCGCTCTTTGTCAAACATATCCTGATCTATTGAAATATCAACAGCTTCTGCTGCGCTTGCTTTTTGGCTTAGTTTCACTTCGCCGTTTTCCACTAATATTAGCATGTCCTGATCGGTGCCCACCATCAACAGATCCATGGATAAGAACGCCATCGATGTGACGTGGAAGCTTATTTTTAGGTTATTGCTAATGGTGAAGCCCCGTTCAGACTTGCTCATTAGAACGAGCGTGCGATCACCTGCCACAGCCAGGAAGCTGCAATCATTGGGATTGCCGGCAATGCACTGGACACTGCCGTGTGATCCTGGCTGATTGGCGCGACCTTCGATTACGGTGCTGGTCTTATCCAGCAACAGCATAAAGATCATCTCATCAGGTGGATGTGTCACTAGCGCAATTGCACGTGAGTCATACGTAAATATCATTTGCTGAATCATCGCATTTCGATGATTGCCAGGCAGCTCCAGATGTCGACGTTTCTTCAGGGTGGACAGTTCATAGATGGATACGTGTCGTCCGCTACAATAGAGAATTTTTTTGAATCATTCGAAATGTTGTGAACTTAAGAAGTTCCTTACTTCTTGGTGTGTCGCTCGAGCACGGCCAACAGTTTCCTATGGGAACTTAGGGCAATAATCTCTGGCCTGGTATCTTCGGGAAGTCTAAGAAATCTCTGCTTGTTGCTCACGAAGTCATGAAAGGCAAGTACTCCCTCCACCGGATATATGACCTCTTTGGTAAGATTGAAATGAATATTGCCGATGACATCTGTGCGCAGGCCATAGATGAGTTTGGGCCGTATTACCACCGAGTGGCCCGACACTCGCTTTGTTTCCTCCATGTTGAGTGTTTTCTATAAAACTATGTGTAATATATTTATTCAATTTTAAAGAAAATGTTAAATGTGACAGGTTGTCAAAAAATATTCACTTAGCTTCGATTAAACAATGAAATATTAAACAGCCTTGACAGCAAATACCATGGCATCCGCCTAGTTAAACAAGACCTAACAACAATATTTTTGTTTGGAACAAAAAGCCCGGGCTCACAAATTAAGTAGTGACAAAAGTCAATGAACGAATACCTAATAGCCTTTTAGTATGCATTTAATTGCGTAGGATGCACTGGAGGCGCATTAACGGCCAAATCGCTGTTAGTTGACATTAAGCGCTCACATAAACAAAACAAAAATCATCAAATTTAACGTTTGGCCAAGCAACGCCGGCGTCGCACTTGAACTCTAGTAATGCGCTTAAAAGCCCAAATGTTTGTCTCTTAGTCAGTCAGACAGTCGGGCAGTCGACAACTAAGAATTTATGCGCTATCATTTCTGTGTTGTTAATTTTCTTTCGTACTCTTTGCAAGCGACCACGACCTAACTCAATGAAAAGCTTCTTTGGGCTACTCTTTAAGAGAAGAGAAAGCATCGAAGAGAGAAAGCTTTTGGAACAACACAGCAAGAAAATTTCGCAAGATAAATGCAGTACTACGCATTTCCAGCTTTTTCGATTACATAGAGTCAAATTTCCTGCATTCCCGGCTGTCCAGCCCTGTACATCGAACTCTGCTCTTTATGGCGCGTTTTACTGTTACAAATAAAGAGCAACAGCGTCCTTATAATACGTACAAAGTACGCTTTAGTTTTTCAGTTGTATTTGACGCGTTGGCCACAGCACAACGCAATAAAGTAGTCGGATAAAAACAGTGTCCAGATCAGATAATTGAAAGTAACTGTAAAAGTGTGAGTGGTAGAAAGAGACAAAAGCCAAGCGCAGACAGTGTTAGTGTTTAGTAGTGCGTTATCAGTAACGGTCCGAATATTACCGTTGGCAGACCACAAACTAAAATGCAGGTGGCTGAGCCGGCCGTTTAAGATAAACGTAATTTATTAATTAAAAGCATCGTAAAAAAAAAAACAAACGCGAATGTGAATTAAAAAACTTTAAAAAAGGCTTGTCAATATCTGAATATCTGAATAACTGTGTGTACCCAGGCTGAGTACATTTGTGTTCGTGTGCTAATGTGTTTGTAAGCGTCTCTCAATTAGCGCCCCGGACGCAAGACGCAAATCTTGAGACTCTTGGTAAGTGGTAATTGTTGTTGTCATTGCTTTTGACTTGCGAATGGAGAGCTGCATGCTAAGCCAATAAAGGCATTAAAATTAAAAACGGTAAATGAAAAGGGCAGAAAATGAAACGCAATACAGCGAAGGGAATGGCAGCTAATAGACTTTGTCAGTTTCCATTTTCGTACCTGACCAAAAACAAAAGCGGAAACAACAAGACCAGCTGAAAACAACAGAGAACAAGTTAAAGAGATCAACAGCAGCTGTCGCAATTAAAAACTCATTTAAATGACCCATTTATGCAAACATATACAGATATGTATACAGTACAG
Organism: Zaprionus lineosus; assembly: GCA_035044505.1. NCBI lineage: Eukaryota > Metazoa > Arthropoda > Insecta > Diptera > Drosophilidae > Zaprionus > Zaprionus lineosus. Next base: position 438,373 of record JAWNNX010000324.1, read on the forward strand.
AATTTACAGTTAATGTCCGCGCGTGGGTGTGTGTTTGTGAGCGGTTGTAAATCTTTTTCATTTTTGGCCATTTGTTCCGTATAGCACGTAGCACATAACGCGCCAAAATAACACACATCCCGAATTTATAAACAAAGTAGCCTCCAGTGTATACACACTATATACATATTTCTATATACATACATGCATGCATATACATATGTATATGTGCGTGTGCCTTTACATTTGTAGCAAAACAACAGGTCAAACTTAAAATCAAAACCAAAATGAAAATGAAAATGAAAATCACGGCAATCGCCACACAGCTGAATATTTTTTCAATTAAAAATAAATCCACCGTCTGTCATCGTCACAGCCGCAACTTTGCGTGCTCTGTTCCTACTGCTTGGCACATTTTGCCTGCTGCATGCACATCTGAAAATGTTGAAATGTGTGGTTATTTATTTATACGATTTTGTTATTTTTGGCCTGCAGCAGCGGCAAGTTAATTGCACGCAGCGAAACGAGTTCAAGCGTCACTGCGCTTTACTCCCTCTCTCTGTCTCTATATACTTAACTAGGAGTATATTAAAGCACACGCACTTTCACACACACACACACCACATGTGCATTCCTCGTATGTATGTCTCACAGCTACTCGCTGTGAAGAACCTATGACAACAGAAATATATGTAAGTGTGTACACGGGCGGGCGACACAGTTTTGCCATTCCGATGGGTTCGGAGGGGTGAAAACTCTCAGCAGCCAGAAATGTACGGAAAGAAAAACATGGCAACTGTGTGCCATAAGGGAATTTTCATGGATGAGGGGCCGAACAAGTGGAGGGGGCGGAGTCTAACAAATTTTCAGTAGTAGCTGAGCTTAAAGTGCATGGCCAGTGCACACACACACACACACGCACACATTTATTCACTTACAAACATTTTGGAAAATACAATACATCGTACACACGAAAAGCAATTCACACACACAGACACACACACACACACATGCATATTCATATATATATGTATGTATGTATAGCTAAAGCGCGCTTTTGGGCGCCGAGTTGAAGCAAGTGCTTTTGTTTTTACGAGCAGCCCAACAAATAATAGCATTTTCTGCTCGCTACACCATTTTACAACAATACATAGAGCGAAAATTGTATAGAATTAGGAAAAACCCAACGTACAATAATAACTGACTTATATATAAAATATTTCCTTCCATTTTACCTATGCAACTCAATTAAAAAAGAAAGTAATCCAATTACTTAGCAACTTTTCTTTCTTGCAAGCTTTCAATGTACAAGATTCATTTAGTTTTATATTAAAGACTGGCATATGCATACACACACACACACACATACACTCATATACACATACATATTTGCTTTGTTAGTGGAATTTTCTCGTTGTTAAGCTCAGCTTGAGTCCTGTGTGCGTCCTCATCTGTCCAATGCTAAGTGGGCCTTAGATGCTGTTTGCACATGACTTTAGAGTTTCAGATATTTATTGAATTTCTCAAAGAACGCAGGGTTCAACTTTTTAGTAACCCTTTTTTTCGCTCAGTGCACGCAAACATAAACCGAACGTCCGCAGCTGAAGTTTTAGCTCAATTTATTTAGGCACTGAACACAAGCCTTTCCCCAGCTTGCCTCGCGGCTACACTGACCTTTTTGTTAAGAGTACGTCAGCCGCAGCTCTTACCAGCTTACCTCTCATGCTCACTCATACACAGACACACAGCTCCTCACGCACAGAGCATTTGGGCATTGTCTGGGGCCAACAATTTAATGTTAACACAGCTGATTGATTTATTGTCTGCTTGCTGGCTACCACAAACACCGGCACCAGCTACAGCGCCAGCCACGGGATCAGCGCCAGTTGTAGTGTGCCAGTGCCATTTCCACAAACCGAAACGTTCACCAAACACACTAAACACAAACACAAACCCAAACACAAACACAAAAACAAACAGAAACAGAAATACATACACATACACTCACACCAGCAACAATACAAATACAGCATAAGCACAAAGTTGACGAATGAAATGCCAAGAGTCCTCGATAAGCTGAAGTCGCAACGTATGCAATAAAAACAAAAAGCTCACCGAATGTATCGAGTACAAGTAAAAGGGCTTAATAAATATATGTGTATGTGTGTATGTGTGTATGTGTGCATGTGTGTGTTTGTATGTTTTAACGTGTGCCGCCAATGTATGCGAAGCGTGCGCTTGTATGCGTGCATGTATTGTCGCCATAATTAACAGTAGAACCAACGATGACGATGACGACGTCAACGACGACAGCGGCGACAGCGCGTACTAGCCGCCATTTTAATTTTACGATAACTGCTTTCACCTACTTGTTTTCACTGTTGTTTGCCGAGTGCATGTACCAACACATACACTCACACACTTACACACTCACGCACGCACACGCACACATGCTGGGGCACACATTCTCGCAGCAAAGCGGTGCGTCACCATCGCCGCCAGAGTAGGAAATGTATTTGCAGCACGTCATCAAAATGGTTAACATTTCGCCGTTATTTGAGGGTGTCAAATGAAATTATCTTTTGAGAATTTGCATTTAAATTTCTGAGCGTGCGCTCGCTTATTACGCATTCTGCTTGAGTTGGGATGCCATGACGATGCGATGCGTTAGGCAAATTTAATAAAGAAAAATATAATATTTATATTCAGAAAGTGCTTAACATTAACGCTCAAGGACATTGAAAGCAGCAATAATGTTAAATCATTTGGTTAAGCGTTTTTACAATTTCCTTAAGTAAACACATTTACAATTTGTTCAATTAACTTTGCCCTTTGGAACCCGGAATCGTTGTACATTTCCATGGCTATAAATGCCGTGTGACACTTTAATGACGACACGTACACACAGCCATAGAGCCACACAGCCGCACAGCCATACAGGCACACCGTCACACAGCCATACAGCCACACAGTCACACACACTCGCTCATGCATCCATAAATCCACACAGTCGCACACCTTCAAATACACACACACACAGTCACACACCTTCAAGCACACACACACATACACGCACACACATACAGGTTGACAAGCAGACAGACAAAAAGTGGCAGTCGTTTAATGTTGAGACACACGCTCGTAAATCCCGGGACTTCAGATGAAGCACAGCTCCGGCGATTCAATCAAAGGACACCTTATATTTACTGCATGCAGGCCACTTACCCAACATGAATTTATCAGCATTCAATGCGGAGCTTCCTCCACTTCCTCCCTTTCCTCCCCTTCCTCCCGTTCCTCCCCTTCCTCCGCTTCCTCCCCTTCCTCCCTTTCCACCCCTTCGTCACCGTCGCTTTAATGAATTATTTAATATGAAAATTTGTTTTGTATGTTGCGGTAGTTAATGGAATCCGAGGAACATCAAAAATAACTTTCGGCTAATCCTCAGTATCCTTGGTACCTACGACTTTATATTCCCCCTTGTATCATTCCAATCGGCACTCCAATCCATTTGAGAATTGTAAGGAAATTACTTTTCTTTCATCTTGAGTGTGTGTGTGTGTGTGTGTTGCTTTTGTGGCTGATATTGTATTTTTCCATGTAAACTTCAACTAAAACTACTATTTGCCCTTCTGTTTGCCTGCCGCACAGTGGGACGAAACTTGGGCAAGGCAAGAATTTCACATATGTCAAAGTTTTTATAAACAAAAAATTTGAAACGCATGTCTGTTGTTTTCATTTTAATTATCTCGAAATAATTGCGCAGCATAACTAAGGCTTTTGTTTACAAAAATTATATGAGAGAAAATTGAATGGAATTTAAGCAAAATTTTCCCTCATTTTCCGCTTTTATTGGAAGAACATGAAAGAAGGATTTGAAATGTGTAGTTAACAATGGGCGTCACGGGAACTCAAAGCGTTTTGCTACACTTTAGCATAAAGCATCAAGACAATGAATACAAATGAGATCCAATACACACGCATAGACACACATAGACACACATGCACACTCACACACACACACACACACACATGCAGGGCAAATATTTACGCATGATCGACTACTATGGGAACTCTATTGCGTGTAAATGCATGAGTTTCAATGGGAACGTGAAATGAATATAAAATTATATGATATATTCATAACCAGACCACATTAAATAGTGTGTGTGTGCGGCTTGTGGCTTGTGGTTGTGTGTGTGTGTGTGTTCCTCATTATACCTGTTATATATGACGTATACGCAATGTCAGCCTTAGAGTATGCAACGCTTTGTTTAGCTTTCATTTGAGTAATGAAAATGAAATGATGTTTCAGGAGATACACACACACAGGCACACACAGGCGCACACGTGTGCTCTAATTGTCGTGTGTATGTGTATATACAGTGTATGGAATGTTATTGAAATTAAGATTGAATGCTAATTATAATTAATGAAAATGCAAAACAATTTTCCTAATAAAGTTGACAAATGCCAGTGGCTTCCATTATTAATATTAAAATGAATGAATATAACAATGGCAATAACAATTATTTTGATTTATTGCAGCCGCAATGCGACCAACGACAAAAGGAACGTCACAACGAAAGTAAAAAAATAAACAAAAAAAACTGCAAAACACTAAAAAAAAAAACAAAAAAAAAAACAAAAACAAAACAAACAACGAGGGACAAAAGCGCAATAGTGGATAATTGAGCAGTGGGGAAAATTGGCGTTTAAATGGTCGGGCAATTAAGTCGAAAAATTGTTAACAATATGCGCCATGCATAAAATTAAACAAGAGGAAGAACAACAACATTAGGAAATTCTACACAAACAGCAACAGCAACAAGAAGAAGAAGGAGAAGAAGAAGAAGAGAAATACAAGAGCTAAGCAAATAAACAAAACTCTGGACTTGTAGGACGGCGACGACAGGTGGCACATTGGCCCCCAGCAGGGCCGTCGCCGTCACATTGAATTAATTTTAACTTTTTGCTACAAGGCAAAGTCCCAAAAAACCAACAACAACAACCAGGGGCAACTATACCAGCTAAGCCAACAACAACTACAACAACTACAACAACTACAACAACAAAAAACAATTTAAAACGTACAAAATTGGAAACGCTAGAAAACTGTGAGAAAGTCTCGACGAAAGTTACCCACAAAAAATCAACGACTGTCACTCCTGACGGCGGGGACAAAAGTCGTTTTTATTGATTTTGTATACAGCCAATAATAACAACAATAATAAACAACAAGACAACAACAACAACAACAACACAATAGCCAAGAAATAGCATTGCCGCCCGACGTTTGGAGCAAAAAAAAAAAAAAAAAAAAAATTGAACTTAAACGCAATGTGAATAATTTTACTCAAGTGAAGCACGAAACGATTGGAAAAAGATATAGAGAACAGAGAGTAGAGCAGTTGTTGGGGTATAACTCAAATTTTCTCGTTAACCCACGATGATTCAAGGCAACGCACAACCAAACACACACACACATACACACAGCTCATAAAAATGTGCCATAAAAAGAAAGACGCATCAATAAAAAAAAGCAGACAAATGGATTAAAGTTAATGTCAAAATTAATGTTCAATTGTTCGAGAACAAGTCAAAGAGAGAAATATAAAAGGAAAATTAAAAAAAAAAAACAACAAATTTAAATAATTAATAAAATTAAAACATGCGATTAAAACGCAGAGCAACGCAGCATAAAAATCACTTTTAAAAAATTGTGAAGCGCATGGAATATTGAGAGCAAGGTTTTCATTAAAAATGCCTAACAGTCCAGCAAACGGGAACAAAATATAAAAAAATAAAAATAAATAAATAAAAAATAAAAATAAATAATAATTTTTAATTAAATAAAAATGCAAAATATTATTTATAAAGCATAAGGAACAAATTATTTAAAGTAAATTTAAGTTGAAAGTTTGTGGCCGTAGGAAAAAAGCCAGAGACTTTGGCACAAAGCTATGAGGGATAAAACAAAGAGAATGCATAATTGCCCAGGATAACAGAACAAGGATATAAGCGTAGAAGTAGCAACAAAAAAAGCTAACGACAAAGCAAGACTGATTTTTATGTTTTAGTTAGTCAATATTCTTACGAAAACGAATACGGAAAACGAAAACGAATAGAAAGGCGGAGGAAGTGGAAGAGGAAGAGGAAGGACAGCCTACGACCTGCAACGAATAAGCCAGCGGAGCGGAATCCTTAGGAAATCCGCTTCCAGGACAACCAAATTATTAACATTAACACCGTCTACATTATCACCGTCATCATCTTCGTCTTTATCACCACAACCGTTATCATCATCATCATCATCATCATCATCATTGTTGTCATCTTCATCGTCACCATCGGCATTATAATCGGTATCGTCATCAACAGCGACCAGGAACAGGACCAGGAACAGAAACAGAAACAGAAACAACTGAAGCAATTGAAGCGCAATGTTTGTTTTCATTGCCGTGCTGTTTGTCAATGCCTGTCTGGCTGGTGAGTATCTGTTGCCATGTCCTGTGCCAGGTGATAAGCTTGCACCTCACACCAAACTCACACCCAACTCATACCCAACTCACACCCAACTCACTCCTAACTCACACCTAACTCACACTTCTTCTTCTCCTCTCTGTGTGTCCTGCTGTAGGCACTATACCAGCTACGCCGGAAAACATAACCGTTACATTTCTAACGCCCACCGCTGTGCGTGTGTCATGGCAGACGCAGATCGATCTGAAGGCACATCCCATTGAGAAGTACATAGTTACCTACAAGCCCACAGATGACAGGTAGGTACCTCAGGCATTACTTCAAATAAACTTGTCTCCCCTCCACAACCCAAACCATACGTCACAACCACGACCAGGACTACGACCACGACCACGACCACAACCATGGCCACGCCCATCGTCCTTTGTTCTCGTTTATCGTTTAAGTTGCTGCCTTTAACTGCGGTTCGAAATGTTTCCACAATTATGCAAAGAGGCGTCGCTGGCTTTATAATATTTTATGCATTTGACAGGTTCAAAGTTAACTGCATATGCTTTGTTGTGTGCGTGTGCGTGTATGTGTGTGTATGAGTGTGAGTACTATATGAGTGTTAGTACTGTATGAGTGTTAGTACTGTATGAGTATTATTACTGTATGAGTGTTATTACTGTATGTGTGTGATTACTGTATGTGTGTGAGTACTGTATATGTGTGAGTACTGTATGTGTGTGATTACTGTATGTGTGTGATTACTGTATGTGTACACAATGGGTGTGTGTGTGTTCACAGTGGCCATGAGCTAAATAACGTTTCAAGTCAAGAGCAGAACCAAGTGAGGAGTGAGGAGGGGGGCGAGAGGGGCGAATGGCCAACAGCCGCACAGCAAATACAAACTTAAAGCCAAAATGACCACCACTACGGCAAACCAGAAAAGAAAAGAATAACGAAAACCGCGTGTACTTCGGGCTTCAAAGTTTGTAAACACTGGAAAAAAAAAATGAAGCCAAAAGGTAGCAAAAATATTTGAAAAGAAATTTGAAAACTTTCCGACAAACTTTTTACATAAGATTGAGACATCAAAATTTGACTTTTAACTTTTGAAATTTTTTTTTTTTTTATGGTAATCAATGAATTGACTAAAGGCGGGGGTTGACTTATGAATGCCACGTACCTCTGCTGCACATGATACCCAACTATTATATATACACAGTTAACTCAGTCACCTATACATATTTTTTCATAGGATAACCTAACAGTTTTTTCCAAGGACCTCCTCAGCTTAGTTTCCGCCTTAGTCTTTATTTCCTATCATCATTCGACTTGAGTTGAGAGTTGATACCTTTAAAAAGGATATATTAATTATTTCTTAACTCAATAGATACCTTAGAGTTGTTTATATTAATATATTATAATAACAGTTAACTCAGTCACCTACATATATTTTTTTCTTAGGATAATCCACCACTTTTTTCCAAGGACCTCCTCAGCTTAGTTTCCGCCTTAGCCTTTATTTCCTGTCATCATTCGATTTGAGTTGAGAGTTGATGCCTTTAAAAAGGATATATTAATTATTTCTTAACTCAAGAGATACCTAAGAGTCGTTTATATTAATATATTATAATAACAGTTAACTCAGTCACCTACATATATTTTTTTCTTAGGATAATCCACCACTTTTTTCCAAGGACCTCCTCAGCTTGGTTTCCGTCTTAGCCTTTATTTCCTATCATCATTCGATTTAAGTTGAGAGTTGATGCCTTTAAAAAGGATATATTAATTATATCTTTACTCTAAAGATACCTTAGAGTCGTTTATAATATTACCCGATTAACAGTTAGCTAACTTGCAGCAGGATAACCAAGCAGGTTCATTCCGTGTCCTGGAACTTTTTCTCAGTGTTAGGCGAAGAACATGGCTGTTAAGTGTGGCAAGTGATGCATTGAACACAGTAAGTGAATTTAGAGAAGCAAAAGGAAATTACGTTTGGGAAGGGAATGGGAAGGGGGAATGTGAGAAGTGGGGAATGTGTGAAGTGGGGAGGGGGAAGTGGGGAGTGGGGAGTCAGGAACCAACGGCGATAACGAGAGGAACAAAACATGCTTCAAGTCGTTATAATTCTGTAGCTCACTTTTCGCGGTCGCCTTTGATGGTCAGTGTCTGCGTGCCTCCCCCCACTTCAAGTTGAACTGTATGGCCATGCCACGCCCACTTAAAGAATCGTCCTCTAAGTGGCGTTGCATATTTCGAGGCAGTAGCAAAGAGAGGACTACAAACTAAGGACTTCCGTTTTCACTTTGCCTTTGAGACGTTGCGAGACGTCAACTTCGAGGACATTCGAATGCCGTGTAATAAGTTAAGTGCTTGGCTTTTGTGCCTTTTTGACTACTGCAATCGTGTCCGGTGGCATGGCGGCACGGTGGCTTGGTGGCACGGTGGCATGGCGGCATGTATCCTGTGGCTAGTGGCATGCTGCTGTTGCTGCCACTGTGGGAGCCGTAGGTTGTTCTTCTTCTTGTTGTTGTTGTTGTTGTTGTTTCTGTTGGTCAGCGTGTTTTCAATTTTATAGCTTCTGTTGCGTGTATGTGCCTGTGTGTGTGTGTGTGTGTGTATCTGTGTGTGTGTGTGTAGTTTGCTGCATGCGCGTGTTTGTCTTTTTAGTTTTAGTTTTTGTGGCTTTAGTTATTATTTTGTTGCTGTTGTTGTTGTTGCTTTTGTCTTTGTTGTTGTTTCATAAAGTTCACGCCTATATCAAAGTTTTATTACGTTTATTTAGCTTTCGGTTGCTTCGAAGGACCATTTCTCTTCGTCCACTATTATTTATAAGTCAGTTTGTTTTTTAATTTTGGTGCTTCTGTTTTTTATCGATTTTCTAGTTCTAGGACTCATTACGATGGGCGGGAGCTAGCCGGACGGCCCGAACGGTTTGAGCTATCCGGTGTGTGTGACCATATCTATGTATGTGAGTGTTAGTTCATGTATGCGCGCGTGTGTGTGTGTGTGTGTGTGCTAGTATCTTCCAGCCGTTTTTCGAGTAAAATTGTGACGATGAATAATGTATGATTAGTACATAGACACGTTGACGATGACTCGCTGCCGGAGTCTATAACGTATGTCCCAGCGGGTCTAGACAACAGTAGTTATACCTACACATATGCTTGTTGTGTACCCACAGAGTGTATATCCTTCAATTCTTTCATACTTCCATCCTTCCATCCTTCCATCCATCGTACAACGCCCTGCACGGCCAATCACTCAAATTACATATCTGAAGTTTATTTTATTGGATTTATAAAACTTTGCCGCATACTCAGTTAAAGTTGACGGGCAATGTCAATTACCATCAATAATATTATAATTATAATTATAATAATTAATAGCAATTAGTGTCCAATCGAATGACAAGTCGACCAGAACCCAGAACCACAGCCACAAGAAAAACCAATTCAAAAAAAAACAAAAAATAAACAATCGATAGGAATTATACGGATTACAGTGTACTGAAAGCTTACGGAAAGCGCGGTATATTTACAGTTATTTTGCTCTCAACTGCAACAAAATGGATTGCCAACAAAGGCATTTGGAAAACCTTTCCCACTGACAGATCGTAATTGAATGGGAAAGGTCAAATGTCAAGGCTTGGTTAAGTGTGCTAAGCGCAATTTTACTCTTTTGCCCAAAACTCGGAATTTCTTCCTTCTTCACTCCTTCACTCCTTCTTCATTGCTTTCTTCTTCCTTTCACATTCCTTCTTCATTCCTCCTTGGGTTTTTTAGCTCCGTAATTATATTCCATCTTGGTATTTTGCCCTGCAGTAAGGGGGCAATTATCTTAACTACTGCTTCAATCTGAAGTTGAGTTTCATGAGGTCCTTATGACGCTTATTCAGGACCCAGAATGGGAGTTGGAGATTGTGGCTGCTCCGAGAGGTTTCAACTACCGAGCGAAACTCGAGTTAAGGACTTTTTCAAGTGATTCGAAGTTTTATCACAAAGTTTACAAGCTTGAAGTTTGATACGGGAATGAACTGAGTGGGTGGGGTGGGGGGGAAGGACCTTTTCATTAATTTCATTATTTAAGGAAAAGTTGTTACTTTCAATTAATATCCCATTCTGTTTTAAAATGTGTCCCTCTTCACTCGGTATTAACTTGTTCTCAAAGTTACTTATCGTTTCATCCGTCATCCGTCGATGCATTACTATTGATTGGCTTTAAAGGACATTGATATTAAAGAGCAGAACATCAAATTTTATGAAGTTTTTTTTTTTAAAATTCGCCTCGTCAAATTTTCATGTGTTCCAGTTTGAAAAACACAAACTTGTGATGGAAAAGTGATTTATAAATAAATAAATCGAAATGTCCTGTCGACAAAAAAGTAACTAAATGTCCAGTTAAAAGTTCAAAATGCCCCCCTCCTCCCAAAACTTATGAATTGTCTGCCGTTGCTATGTGTATTTTTATGATATGAAAAATTGCTTCTATTTTTTCAAAAAAAAAAAAAAAAAAAACCAAAAAAAAAAAAATATATATATATATAAAAACAAACAAAAAGAGATTAAAACTTTTTGTGTTGTGACTTGTGACAAATTTAGAAAACATGAAAATTTTTGCAGCTTATGACCAAACCCAGAAACCATACAGAGGCCATTATAATTTATTAAGAACGTCGGGCGAATTGTTGTTTCCACTAACTGCACCTACATCTATATAGTATATAGTATATAGTATATAGTATATAGTATATAGTATATAGTATACAGTATACAGTATATAGACGTATAGAGACTACAGAGACTACAGAGGGGAATTTGTGTATTAAATGTATACCCTACGCTACGCTATGTGTGTACATAGTATCCTTTCCATGCATATACAATTTTTAATTCGGAGTTTGAGTAATGGACACATTTTTAGGGCCCAATTGTATGCCGCGTGGCTCTCGTAAACTGATTGTTTATTCAACAGAGCCGGAAATCCATTGGGCTGGAAAAGTGAGAGCTCGGAGCTGGGAGTTTGGAGCTGAGAGTTGGGCGTCCGGTATTGTTGGGCGAAGGGGGGAACAGGAAGAGGTGTGTTTGATGGAAAATACACACCAATGCACACCAATCATAAAATCAAAAACTTTTGCTAAAAAATTTGGAATTAAAAAAAAAAATAAAATAAAAAATAACAAATAACAAATTTTTCATCTACTTGTGCGCAGAGACTGTGCATTGCGCGCATATGAAAATGTAATTCCCCAGCGCTAAGTTCGTCTGCATATATAATGCCAATAGGAGCCAAATGGCTACAAAGCCAATCCAGACAAACAAGCCAATCCACAGACAACCCACAGCCAATCCGCAGCCCACCTACAGCCAACCCACAGTCGACCCATAGCCCACCCACAGCCCACCCACAGCCCACCCACAGCCCACCTACAGCCAACCCATAGCCAACCCCACAGCCAACCCACAGCCAACCCAAAGCCCACCCACAGCCCACCTACAGCCAACCCATAGCCAACCCACAGCCCACCCACAATTTCCCCCTTCCATACCCACACCCATACAACCGCCAACACCCATCGATAGACAGCAACCACAAACCACCGTCTAACCACAAACGGATGGCGTGCGTGCAAATTGTGGCTACTGAGCAATGTTCAGTAAATGAATTTACCAGCGAGTGTCCACTGTGGCTACTACTACTACAGGGAATTTCCCGTTATCCGTTATCCGCCATCCACAACCCGACACACCCGTCACCCCCCCCATCCATTGCCCAGCTGGAAAGGTGCATACGGCATATGATTCGCCTCCGGACGCCATTTGGCGTTAACTTTAATAAGCTCAAAAAGTAGACGATGTCACATGTGTTGCTCCTTGATGGCCAAGTTGTTACAAAGTTTGCATAAAGCGACCCAAAAATTGGGGCCTCGAGCAAGGACTCCGTGGGGCATTTCGTATATAAGCATTAAAACTTATTTTGTTAGGATACCCTAAAGACAGCAAATATGTCGGGATAAATTAAACAAAGAGAATTCGTCTAAGGATTTCAAAGATAAATTCGATAAAGGATGCAATTGAGATAAGCGAATTAGGATAAATTTACACTGTATCAAAAGGATACAACAAAGTTAAGGCTATGGCAAAACATCTTCAATGTTTCAAAGAAACTTAAGGAAATTAGGGCAAGTTTTACCAACACGAAACTTATAACAAAAGTCCTTTAATCTGGCATCAACAGGAGCTTCTCCATTCTTGGAACTTCCATTGTGTACGATGTCTTTATCCAAAGGCTAACTTAAGCCTGCCACACCCCGAGCACAGCCTTCAATTTTAATACATAATTAGTTGGTAATAATTAATCGATACTAATTAATTCCTATATCAAATACGTGCGAGTGGCTGTAAAAGATTCCGTGCTCACGCTTTAAGATAGAGCAGACAGCGGGGGTCCTTTGACTTTGCTTTAATTCGGCGACTATTATAATAGATGACTGACCATATATTTAATTGTATATTTGATTATAAATTAAATATTTATTTATTTTAATTTAATTATTTTTTTTAATTTTATAGAAAGGATACTAAAGGATAATATGTCAAGGGTTTCTTTTTCAGGACATTTGCATCTTTTTTAAATTAATTTTTTTTTTTTTTAAATCAAATTTAATCTAATAATTATTTTTTTTGACTTTTGATAAATAATTTTTTTTTAAATCATATTTAAAACAATAATTATTTTTCTGGACTTTTGATAATTTATTCAGATTCTAGGGTATATCCAAGTCTCTTTATGTTTAGTTCTTTATTTACCATTTATTTTTTTTATTTATTTTTTTTTTATTTATTTATTTTTTTTTTTATTTTTTTTTTGTTAAGCTGCAAGTTAGAAATGAGAGCAACGTGTGTTGTTTTCCCTGCTGTTCCGCCTGTGCTCGTCAGTGTTCCACTGGGGGTCATTGCGGCGTCGTGGGCGTCTGTTTATGTGTATGAGAGCCAGTGCGAGGGCGAGTGTTTCTATGAGCTTGAGTGTGGGCAAATGTGTGTGAATATAACTGTATGTTGCGTATGAATAATGAATCATTTGTCAGGTTGTTACATGGCGGCCGGTGCGCTCAAGCTGTAACAGGAGACACTGCACAAGGGGCAGAAGTCTATGGAACTCTGCCCTGGCCACGCACTTGTTAGCTCGCACATCTATACATACATATACAAGCACACACACACACACACCCATAGCTGTACATATAAAGATTTAAAGACGCGGGGTAATAGGAGCTCAATTGGAAAAATCTAGGACATGTTTGGGTAACTGCCTGGCAAAGTGACAAAGTGAAATATTGGACCCGTGCTGTAATTACGAACACGGACTTGGCTTCATATTTCACTGCTCCTGCCTAGCACTCGACAATATATATTTATTGTAGTTTGTGCAATTAGCTACATACACACACAGCCATACGCACACGCACACACGCACACACACACACACACACACACCACTACTACCACTCACACACATTTCATTTGAAACACTTATATACACACTTAGTTGCCGTTCGAGAGTGGTAATTGAATTAATTTAAGTTACAGGGTTGTACAGGACGTTGCCGGCAGCAGTGAGGCCATTGTCCTGGATCGACTACTGCCAAGTACGCAATATTCCCTCTCCGTAACCGCCATATGGATGGGCAAGAAGTATCGCAGTCGTGGCCAGATTAAATTTCGAACCCTCGGTAAGACCCCAAACCTGACTGTTTATCCCAAAAGCCTTACCCCATTATTATGCTCATCCCATATAATAGATCTGCCAAAGAACACAACTCAGCAGGACTTTCCGCCAGGGATTTATGGCAATAGCCGCAATGGCTCCGGCAATGGTAGCCTATATGGTGACGATGTCACCTCCACGGTTACCAACACGCTCACACACACAACGACGCGAGAACTCCCAACGGTAAGTTGAGTCTATAATGACACTACACGAAGGATTCCATTTACCAAAAAAAATTCCATTCTATTTTGCGTTTCTTTAAAAGATTCGTGGCGTTGAGATTGGCATTGTTCTCATCGTACTAATGGTGTGGGCTGGCGCCATTGCGCTCTTCTTTAATCGCTGGGGCAAGATCCGCATGCTGTTGCCATATCAGCCGGACTACAAGCACGAGCAGCTGAAGGTCCCTGGAACAGGTGTCTGCAGCGCCAGCGGCTGCAATGGTCAGCACTCACATCAGGTATGTTTTGGGCATGGGCCAATTATGCGGAACCTTGCAAAGGTTTTAATACATTGGGCATAAATACCATTTGGGTCTTATAAAAAAAATATTCATCGAGCGCGATTTTAACTTATCTATGTTTCATTTCTGTCATGCTTTATTTATAGAACCTACACCCCGATTTCTTTGTCAAGGTATTCAAAATATTTAATTTCTCAAATTACTTACTGCATATGAACAAATATTTTTGCATTTATTAGCTTTTTGCAACAAGTCAAAGTAAATAAAATTTGAATTTTTTTTAAAAAAAAATTTACTACCAATGTGCACAAATTACATTATTCAACTAGTGCACACAGCTCGTCCCTAAATCCTTTCTATCAAACGCCCGTATTTTTTTCAATTCTTGCTCCGAAATTATATGACTTAACATTCGCTTCTTTTAGGTAATTTTAAGTTTTCCATTTTCTAGATTAGACTGGAATGTGGATAGAATTTATAGACTAGATATTTTATAGAAATTTTAATTCCTGAACTCAGGCATTGATTTTAGAAATTAGTTCAATTTTTAAGCCATTTCCCTATTAATTTGTCTGCTTTACACAGAATATAAAAAACTATTGCCTACTTTTCAGGGCATTAGCTAAAAATATCGATACTGAACTCATTTCAATTTAAGCCTTTTAAGAGTCAATAAAACATGCATAAATTAATGTTTCTCTATTTATCTATGATCTATTTGGATACTTTAATACATAAACCAAAGATCGCAATGTATATATAATGACTGCAGACACTTTCCAAGTAATTTTTTATAATTTGTTGTAAAGAACAAATCTGTTTCTAAGCTCTTTCTTCTTTCTGTAGATAAATCTTTTTTTTGGGAGATTATAAATTAAAACCATTGAAAGTAATGTCGCTTCGGTGCTCCGAAGATTTTATTTCCTTAACTTAGATCCTTACTTAAAATTTTTTAAAAATATTTCTACTTAAAAAAAGAACTCACTCTTAGTGCTGCACGCAGGCGGTTGACCTGTTGAGTCAAGTTATTAGGTCCATGTGTATATGTATTTGTTGTATGGTTGCGAGCATGGAAGGAACAACACGCTAATAATGTTCGAACAAAACCATAAGCAAGTTTTCCCATTTGCATATCCTTTCAATAGCTTTAAAATATTCGTAATTAGTTAGCGGTTTTGGTTTTCAGCTTTTGTTGAGCTTTGTTGAGGCTTGAAATTTCAATGAAAATCACTGACAAAAGTTCCTTACTTCCACCCGCCGTACATATTTTTTGGCTATCTTTCTCTCTCTCTCTCTCTCTCTCGCTCTCTCTGGCTCTCGCCCGCTGCTGCTGCTCCTATTTTCTGTCTTGCTCTCGCCTTGATTGATACTTCCTCTAGTGTTTGCCTCGCTGCGAGGGCTGCGGAATCTTCGATCGATGCTTTCAGTATCCGCGAAGGGAACTGGAACGCGACTGTGGCTGTCAGTTTGCATTGCTGCACAAGGCAGATGTGGAGAGCTAGCAACCAGCGCACCGTGAAACGGCCACGCCCGTTGTCGCCGCAACTCATGGCACGCCCACGAACACCTATGTGCGTGGCCCGAGCGTTGACAATCAGTCAATTGTGGGTGTCACTGCACTGGAGCAAGTGGAGAGCATTGAAAGCAATGTAATTGAGAATGATGAAGCGGATAAGCAAAATAGTCAGGCGGACGAGGATCAGAAACTGTTGCAACGGGAGACGATGCCGCAGCGTGTATTGCCACTCTCGGCGGGATGTCATACCAAACAGCGACGCTTTGCGCAGCAGCGTAGCATATTGAAGAATTCGCAGGAGCGAACGTTTGTGGAGGAGAACGAGGTGCTCGAGGCCAAGAAGCAGTTGATATTGCGGCGCAGACGTCTCTTTAGCCACTATCGCCAGTATGACCAGTGGCGACGACGGCAGTTCAGTTATGATCCCAGTTACTTTCGCCCGCCTCCACTGCCGGCTAGAGCGCTGGCATACGCTGATTACGGCGCACCTGGCGTGGGCACTGCCGGCATCGGCATCAACATTGGCTGCATGGGAGCCGGACCAGATGTCGGTTCCTATTCATGTGCGGCTGCCAATGCTGGCCGCCGGCGTCGACAGTACCGGCGTCAGTATTCATGCGCCGACCGCAGTCGCGATGGATCGCGCGAAAGCCGCGGCTCCTCCATCCTGCAGTTCCAAAAATACCACAGCATGGTGGCCAGCGACACCATACACACCGAATCGTCGATGCTCAACCACAGCAACTTCAGTGAACCGGCCAGCGTAAGTGCATCCCCGAAATGGAAATCGAATTCGAATCGTTCGTTCGTTCATTTGATTTTCGATCGCTTATCGACTTCGATAATAGCACAATCGCAATGCACTTGTGTTGAACGTTGGGCACGTTAATCGTTAATCGTTAATCGTTTATCGTTAACCGTTTACCGTTTACTGTTTACCGTTTGATCGCCCGCCGTTTGCAGCGTTGAGCACCAAAGATATCAAGCACCCACATCTCACAGCCACACACCAAATTGAACACTTTGTATACGTTAAGGGCTTAGAGTGACCCTCGTCGCTCTCATCCCCGCATCACAATCGCACAGCAAACACACAGCCGCTAATTCTGGACCAGACCAAATCAACACCGTTTATTTACACTAAGTTTTCGTATCGCTTCGTAGAGATTTGTGCAGGTTGCTTGACGCTTTCGCTTAATCTTAATCTTGTTAATCGCCCTAAGGGGATTCCCCCATACAATAGAGCTTAGTAATCATTGCTGGATTATTAGAGTTAATACGATTCTCGCTCATCGATGTACAATTTTTTGTGAATGTTTCCGTGCGTATAATCTCTGAATATTCTATCACCTCTCTCGGGTCTTTCTCTCTGTCTCTCTCTCTCTATCTCTCTTTCTTTCTTTATCTGTTCTCTCTCTCTCTCTCTTTCTCTTCTCTCTAATTGTTTTATAATTGCAATGAGAATACAGTTCGACAGCGGTGAATGTGGCGGCACCTTTGCTCACCCACCGTTGCACTGCAATAGCCGCGTAAGAAAAGTCAACACAGATTTTAAGCTCTATGATTTGTAAGTCATTTACTAACACTCATTGTCTTGCAGCACATCCACATGCTGGCGGAGGAGCGGTCCACATCGATATCGGAGCGCTGCACGCGTAGTCGCATCAACTCGGCCATATTTGTGTCATCGGAGGGACGCGGATTCGATTCCATTGAGTTCCTGCGACGTCACGGCTCACAGAGTGTGCTCTGCCGTAAAGCCAAGAGTGCCGAAAATATAACCGATAATGGACGCAGAGTAAATTTTGAAATATTCTGTTTTATGGGAATCAAATATATGTGAACTCTCCTTGCCTTGCAGAAGAGTTTACGTCCATGGCGTACCGACGATGACTCCGTCCAGCAGCAACAAAACTCATCCCAGGACATAGAACTTAAAGAGTGTGGCGGCAACGCTGGGGAACTCCTGACATTACCTGTACTCCATGACGCCAAGCAATCGCCCACAGCTACAACAAGTTTGTTGTCACGCTCGTCAGCTATTACGACAGCAAATGTCATAGTGGGTAGCATTTCTCTGGAGGCACCTCCTCCATATATGCAGGATGATGACACGCACTCCATATCGGCGCTAATTCACAGTGATGCCGCTGCCGTTGTCCACGACTCACAGGACTCGGCAGAGACAGTCGAAGAGTTGGTTCATGTACCACTCTTGGCTAGTGCGACAGCTACCGCCTCCGTTTCTGGTGCCTCCTCACCTAGCATTGCCATAGAGGCCAAACCACGGGTACTGGTGCATCAGCGCTCCTCAACGGCCTCTTCGTCACCGCACAGTAGTCCAAAGAATGTTGGCCTAGGCCTTAAGATTATCAAGCCCAAGATCAATGCCGTACCAATGGTTTCAGTATCGGGTCCCTCACCTCCCATTGAGAAGCCGCCACTGGCGGAGTGCTTGTAACAAATGGCAGCCGAAACATTTATCTAAGCGCGCTCACTCAAGGCAATTCGACATCCAGTGTCAGTCTTCAACTTAAACCTACAACCTAATCCAGCACCCGATACAACAATGCACAAACACGTACACCTAATTACTCTAGGCGAACACACACCTTCACACACACAAAATCCATTCTGAGTCATAAACCGGTGATTAGAAAGATGCCAGCTGCTCAAAAATAAGTGTTTCGGTGAATTTGCAGAGGATTAACTGCTCTGTTGAGTACGTAGAAATATAATTGTAAGTATGAGAAGGAGTAGGAGTAGGAGTAGGGGTAGGGGTAGGCGTAGAAGTAGACGTAGGAGTAGGAGTAGGAGTAGACATAGGAGTAAGCTTAGAAATAGGTATAATACCAAAGAAGGGCATCACCATGCAGAAAGCTTTGTATATTCAACAACGACTGAAGTATACATATACGAACATACGAACCTATAGATGTTTATAAGGCGTTATATACAATGTACATAGTATGTATGTACATTGACACACAACTGATAAATCAGCTTTAACGACAAACAAGTAAACTATCAGGCTTTAATATTATGATGAATTTCTGGTTTAACTTATTCATAGGCCAACTATAAACTGTTAAAGAAGTAAATCTCCCTATTGTTCTATGAACCTATATAAATATGAACTATATACATACATTTATATATAGTATATAAATATATATATACTGAAAAATATAATATATATATATACACATACATACATATATTAGGGACATACCTGTAGCCAAACCCTGGGCACCACACATGTTTATATATATACACCTCTATAATTATATATATTTTCACTATTAACCTATACACCTACGAAATATACAATTGCATACCTTAGAGGTGGACACTGTGAATGAGAGTCGATGAAGTGGACCCTGAGAATACCCACTATAGCTTTTAGGCACAAAGAGCATAGTCACAATGTTACTCATATTAGCTATTAACATATCAAATACCCACGACCAAAAACGAAACGTTTAAAACTGTAAACTAGTCTATAAAATAATTTCCTATGATGATATTGTTATTATTGTCAAGTAAGAAAGTGCCCAGAATGAGTTCTAAGTGTTTTTTGAAAACTACTTGTACTTGTACGTTTATGTGTAGATGTCATTTTAAAGATATATGTACTTCGATATATAATTGGATATGTATGTACCAAATAATGATATATTCATGTAGTGTTTAATCGTGCATTTTTAAACATTTTTAATTGATGTTTTCAATATTTGTGAATTCTTCTATTATTATACATATATAAATTATAGAACTGATGGTAGTACAGAATCCATTTGCTCTCTCTTTAGGTAGTCTCCATATTTTAGTTATGTTACTCAAATTTTCTAAGCAATATCTGCTTAAATGAACACCGAATCTGTTAACAAATATCTAAACCATATGGATACATATATAATATAAATATAGATGTATATCCTACAATGCTATTCCTATATCTGAAAACTCTATACTAACTGGAAAACTATTCTGTATATACCATACATAAGCACCATATTTCTTGAAACAAAAAGCCTCCAAAACCATAATATATAAACAGACTCCATGCAACATTAGTTTCAATATACCATTTTAACTGGATACTCTTAAAGAATATAAGATGTTGTTATTAAGGAATTGTCAATTTATGGTCCAAAGCTACAATAAAACACCATTTAAATGGGTCAAAAGTAAGCTTAACTAACTAAGTTATACTTAGTCTACGTTCAATTCGCTAAACATAATATGTGGATGTGTATTTTTGAAATCAAATAAACAGAATACTTCAATATAATTTATTTTTTCAAATTCTTACATTTCATTTCGATATACAAAGACTGTTATCGGCCGTAAATGCAATATGCAATGACTGGCGATTAATTTATCGAACGAATTGTTTACAAAAAGTATAATTGATATTAAAATAGTGGTAAGCAAATATTGTTTAAGGAAAGATCTGATCTGATCTTGATTGGTAAAATTAATTACTATTTAATTGCAGATACGTTCAAATATGACGCAATGATTGCCTTGATCGTAATAGCTACGTTTAAGCACAACTTCCGGGAGTTGAGCTACCAAAGTTTCTAGTTCCTGTTCATCAAACACATGATAGTAGCGTAGGAAAGTTGTTTGATGTTCGTCTTTAGTCTTCCAAGGCACATAAACATCTTGTTGTTGGAACTCAGTTCGATTCGTGTGCACTGGCAATGGCACTTGCAGTTGTTGCTGTTGTTCCAACTCCATCGTTTCCAGCTGCTGCGCCAATTGCTGACGTTGTGCCTGCTCCGTCGTACGTTGCTTGTTCACCGCTTTATTTTGCCGCAAATATGTAGATTTTTTATCATGCTTTCGCTGATCTTTCGCCCAGACATACACAAGGGCCCGACCTCCGGGACGCAGCACTCGTACCATCTCACGCAGTGCCGCAAGCCGCCTCTCTGTACTTGCCAGATGATGTATAACTGCAATACTAATGCATCCATCAACACTGCCGCTGCGCACAGGTAGTTGCAGACAGTCACAACGAAATACGTTCATGTGACCACGGCCATTGCTCACGTTCAGCAGACCCAGCGAGCGATCACAACCAATGCTTAGCAGTTTTGGATTGCATCCTAGATATTTACCATTGCCACAACCAATGTCCAGCATCACCGAAGAAGAATCAAAGGTATTTAAGAATTCAGCCACTTGTGGCCAAGGCGTATGACGTGTATCGCTAAAATGGTTGGCAATTTTATCGTAGACATCATGTACATTTTGCTGCTCCAAATCGCTTGCGTGGGTCGCTAAAGCTATAGCCAGGGCTTGAGGAACTGCTGTTTGTCTGGTATCACAGAGTGTAGGAAATTTACAATCACAGGGTCCTCGACGTAGACGTCTGAAGGTGAGTGAAGTTCTCTTTTTCCGGGGTTGGGTGGTTAAGCTACCCGTAGCTGTTGGAATTACGTCTATGTGTTTAGGCTTAATGCCATGCGTCCAATCGAAACGCGACTCTCCTGACATAACGAGTAAGGAACGTCGTGGCAATAGCACATGTACAAGTTCATTTCCACGTCTAAAATCCATTACAATGTCAGATTGTAGGGAGAGCGAGAAAATTGGATCCATAAATGCGCTGTGTGTGTCTACATGCGGAGGAATACCTTGACCAGGTTCATATTCATTAACAGTTAGTTGATCAGGTATTAGGGTCTGTGGATGTTCATTGTTTGCATAGCGTTGCCACAGAAAATCACATGTTGCCGGTATTTTCTGCTCCAGAGGTTGCGTGGGATCGACGTTGTTGTTGCCATAAAGGAATTCATAGCCAAAGTGCTTAACATGCCTGTGCTTAAGACTATCTTGCATACATACGGCATCAGTTTCATTAAATGATACGGATTGAAGCAAGATTAATTCTTCCTCTTCACTGACAAAATTAGGTAACAGGATAAGTCCATTTGGTAGAGGCTTTTGCCATCCATTTTCCTCAATTCCTTGTGGCAGTTCGGTTATAAAACTGAGATATGCAACGGCACCTTGTTGACCAATAGTAGCTACATTGTGCATTCCTTGGTACACAAGCTCGGCGTCCGCTAATGTAGGGCATTGGAAAAAGCAGTATGATTTCGATGGCAACATTAAAACCCGGGACACTTGACCACCAGTGGCGGCAGCTGTGGATAGAAGTGTCTCTTCAGTCAGCCCATTACTTAGTCCAACGTTAAGTATGGATAGAAACAGAGTGGGGGAATCGCTTGGAATCACATTGCTATCAGCTTTTATAATTGCTAGGCAGCGTCTTTGCTTTTTTTCAGCCTTTTTCGCTTTGTTTATCTTCTGCTCAACGTGCATGCTGAACATGTGTGTTCACGGCCCAAATAATTACAGTGTGTACACACTTAGATTTGTTTTGATTCAAGTTAAGTACGCACCCAACTTCACTTGGTAGCACAAATTCTTCGGGGAGTTATATGGAAATGGTTGCGGTAGATATATTCATAAATTACACATAAACGAGACATCTTGACAATACATACATATACAGTTATTTACAATTGTATACGATTTTAACCTAACTATATTTGTAGAAGGTTTAAATCTACCAGACTCTATCTATCATACTATTATCTTGTGGTTTCTGATTCATAGTAGTTAATTGCTGATGATAGTTTCGCATCTGGTTGCTGCGACGAGGCTGTGCCAAATACTCGAACATGCTCTGTAGATGCTGTGATAACATTTTACTCAAATCACTTGGCATTGGGTCAGTCCAGAAAAAGTCATGGTTAAGTGCAGTATCGGCATCAATGCGTTTCTTCGGATCCAAAGTTAATAACTTGTCTAGCAGATCACATCCAGTGGGATCCTTAACATATGGTCGTAGACGCTCTTTAACGCGACGCTTCTGGTTTTTAGGCAGTTCAATAGATTTGTACAACTCAAGTTCTTCAACACCGGGCCAAACGTCCGGTGTGAAAGAACCGCACAACTGTGAAATAAATGTTAATTGCTGTTGTTCTGTATTACCCTGCATAATTGGAGATCGTGTCCACATTTCCGCCATAATGCAGCCAGCGCCCCACATGTCCACAGGTGGACCGTAGTTCCGATCTCCGAGCAGCAGTTCTGGAGGTCGGTACCACAATGTGACTACACGATTTGTGTAACGATTTTTGCAGTC
The DNA here is from genome assembly GCA_035044505.1 of Zaprionus lineosus. Classification (NCBI taxonomy): domain Eukaryota; kingdom Metazoa; phylum Arthropoda; class Insecta; order Diptera; family Drosophilidae; genus Zaprionus; species Zaprionus lineosus. The sequence goes on from JAWNNX010000324.1 coordinate 461,740, forward strand.
GTTTTTTGGAATGCTAAATGCACGTGCTAAGCCAAAATCAGCTAGTTTTAGGATACCATGCTTTGTAATTAATACATTGGCTGCTTTCATATCACGATGAAGGATCTGTAAGGGAAATGCGTTTATTAAGCATTCAATATATATGTATTTATATTTTTGTTCTTACCTTATTGCTGTGAATGTAGTAGAGGCCATTGAGCAACTGCTGCATTACCTTCTTAATTTCACCAAGACTAAACTTTACGTTCATGTTTGATAGTAGGCCAGCCAAATCATGCTCACAAAAATCAAATACCAAATAAAATGTCGATCTGTAGCCATTGTGGACGGTTGCTTTGGTGCGACAAATTTCGATCAAGTTGACAACGTTGTCGTGTTTAAGCAACTGAAGAATTCGTATCTCGCGGAGTGCTGTTATGGGAAACTGCAAAGACTTTGTATGAACGGCATGCTGAGCAAAGAAAATAGTTTATAATACTTACGCCTTCTTTTTCATTGTCCATCAGAACCTTCTTCATGGCCACAAACTTCTTGTTACTTTTTTTCTCCCGCGCTTTAAACACCTCTCTAAAATGAGAATGTTATGTTTCCATATCATGGAAATTGTCTTCACTTTACTTACCCAAATGTTCCTTGACCTATTTTGGCTACTTTCTCATATTTACTACTTTCGTCACAATATGGAAAATCGTAATCCTCTATATACTTTTGTTTTTCCATCAACGACATGGTACGCGAGGTGCTCCCAGATGCAACTCCGGACGGTGTCGAAGTTTGTGGTAGCATATGTGACATGTGCGCCATTGTAAAACACAATAAATACAACTCAAGTTCCTAGACTTTAAATTTTCACGACTTTCCCAAAAACTGTACACAAACACAATTTAGCAACAACTGGTGGAACAGCTGGTTCATGGTTTGTTGTGGTTTGGTACAGTATGTACACACTGTTAAAAATCAGCTGATGCATTTATAAACACATCTTCGATTTGTACGGTCACACTGTCCAAGTGATATAACCTAGAGTATTCAGTTGCATATGAAGTCACATTAAAATTGGTATTTATGAATAAACTACTAAATATAACGACAGCGGTGTCGCGTCAATTTATACGTGATTATGCCTTTAAGTCTGATCTAAAAATTAAATGGGTGCGACCAGAAAAGATATCATGTATTAAGCCGGAAAAAAGTGGTGATCTCGGCAAACTGCCTGCAATTGACACCAATGAATACATGCTGGATTACAAGGACTGCAAGGAGTTGGAAAAGTAAAAATGAATATCTCTTAAGATACAGATTATAAATTAAAAACAAATAAAATTACAGTGCTGACGAATCTATTAAGTCACTATTTAAATTGGTCAACAATCCACATTATTTAACTACCAAGTACCAGCGGAACGAGCTAGTTAAAGAGGTTCAAAGGCATCCACAGGATTTTGGCTCTATGGAAGCCAAATGTAAGTACTTGCCGATAGTTAAATGGCGCATATAACACAAACATCCTTGTTTACAATTTGACCTGTTCTTTAATATGACGATAGTGGCCACGATGACTGTACATATACGGCGCTATCAGCAATATATGGAGACGTATCCACGGGATAAAAGAACTAAAGTAAAGCTAAAGGAACTGATCGATAAACGTAAAAAGTTTCTTAAATATCTAAGGCGCTGGGATTATCCACGCTTCGAATGGATATTGGAAAAACTGGATTTGGTATATAAGCCACCACCTGCAGAGTTTCATTGGATCACACGAAAGGAGTCATTGCAAAAGTTAACTAACATTTATTGTGAAAAAGTGAAGGAAGATCGCTTGGAAGCTTATCACAAAGAATTAAAAGCTAAGCAAATTCCTTTTCTCGAGGATGCAATCAAAAAAATGATATTTGTGCGACAGGAGCAGATCGATTGCGAAGTGCCGGTCACAGTGACAGAACAGCAGATCGATGATGCGCGTAAAGAGTTGGCCCAATTAAAAGAGAATCGTGACGCTGAAGTAGCAGCTGCCCAAAAGAAAAATGAGGATACCTTCCATTAACTTAAAATAAATCAGTCCAATTCGCGAATTGTCCTTAAATTATATGAATTTATTGATTTCATGGGGCTTAGAGTTCATTACATGTCATGGAGCGTAAGCTTAGAAAAATAAATAAACAGCAGCATTTGCGATAACGAAAAAAGGAAAAGACAGAACAAGTGTAAATTCTCTGGTAGAGATCAGAATATCAATATTTAGCGCCGCGCATTGGATCTTTTGTCGCGTCGATTTGATCCGTTGCTGCTGCTGCTGCTGCTGGAGCTGCTTGAGGATGTGGTTGACGATGTGTCGGAAGAGCTAGACGAGCTTGACGAGGACGACGAGGAGACGGACGAAGTAGAAGCACGGGAAGCTCTTTTACTACCAGTATCTGCAATTGGTCTCTCCCTGTTGCAGTTATTGTTGCTGTTCCCATTGTCAGTTTCCTTATTTTTTACATTAGTAGATGTAACTTCATTGTCACCCCACAAGTCATATTTGGACAAATCTCCATCGTCATCATCATCTTCTTCCTCATCATCACCGTCAATAGCATTTCGCCTAGCCCGCTTTGCGACGACATCTCTGTCACCTCCGTCCTCACTGCCACCTTTCTTGTCGTTGTTTTTACGTTTCTTACGTCGTCCAAATTCATCGTATTCGCTATCAGAGTCTTGACGTTCCTTGTACTCAACTACACCTCGGTCGTTGTAGCCACCTCCAAAGCCTGCAATAGAATTGTTAGTATTTTATTATTATTTGTTATAGTGTTCCTTTATGTGTATTCACTAACCTGTGCGCTCCTCAACATCTGTAAATTTGGGTGCGTTACACATGTTGCAAGTCTGCCGACGAGCCCAGTTGACATTCGCACATTTACTGCATTGCCAGTCCTCAGCGCTAAACAGGCCACGGGATTTATCCGCTGCAAGCTTGCCTATTTCTGTGCCAAGTTTCTTTTTGCTGGAGCTGCTGCTTCCACTGCTTCCATTTCCTCGCTCTCTGTCTCGTTCCCTGTCCCGATCGCGGTCCAGCTTTTCATTGTTGGCACCATCGCGTTCTCGGTTGCATTTGTTGCATTGCAGGCGACGCGCAAAGTTCAAATGCCGACAGCTGCAATACACACCAATACAGCGATAGGGCCGCGCGCCAAGGCGAGCGGGTGGAGGAAGAATAAGAGTAACAAAACAATAATTTATTGTATTTGTCGTTAGAAGTAGGGGAATAGGGGAATCTCTCTCAAATCCTACGTAGACGTCAAAGCTTTACGTCGAGGCTTAAAGCTTTACGCGCACTCACTCAATATCTGGACAAATCCAATCGCCAGCCGAGACGCTGATGCCGCCGCCACCACCCCCACTGTTGTTGGACATTATAGGTTGTTCCTCCAGTGCCGGATTAGTCCAGTTTGTTGCTACGAACAGTGCACGAAAATGCGGATTAGTTTTTTAACTAACATTTAAAACAAATTTATAAAATTTCTGTATATAAATCTTTTTCCGGTTTCCTGTTTTTTTTTTTTTTGCAATAAACTTAGGTGGCGTTGCTAGTAGGGTTGAAATGCTCCTTAATGGCCAGACTGTTAAAATTTGATGTTGCCATTTCGAAGGTGCCACTGTTTTGAAAAGTGTGGCAAGGCTTACTATATTGAACTAACAAAATGTATGCAATTTGTTTTTGTTATTGCTAGTACAGATTTTATTTGCAATTTATTCTTATTTTATATATGACAAGTACCCCGCAGCTTCCAAAGCAAAGAGTCTGGTGCAATTACTTTTAGAGTTTTATTATCTTAACATTTAAAACAAAAGCCGCTCCAAAAGTAAACAACTGATTTAAGTTGTTATCGTTTAATTTGTAAAAGTTAAACTAACGCATAATCAGCAGCTTTTGGAATTGTCGGTGTGTGGTGCCACCAGCAACACACACACACAATCAGGATTTCTAGCAGGCGATTTACTTCTTGCCGGCACCAATCTTAGCCTTGGCAGTACCACGGACCTTCTTCATTCTGTTGCGACGTTCCTTACGCTGCTTGCGTGTCTGTTTCTTCTGCTCAAAGAGACCATGACGAGCCAAACGATGCTTGGGTTCGAACTTCTTGGCATAGTCCAGGGTGTCGTAGATAAGCGCGAATCCCGTGGAGCGACCACCGCCGAAGTTTGTGCGGAAACCAAAAACAAAGCAGACATCTGGGGTCACCTTGTACATAGCAGCGAGTTTCTCGCGGATCTCTGTCTTGTTTACCGACGAGAGTCCGGGGTGGAGGACATCGCAGACCATTTGTTTTCTGGCAAGCAGACGGTTGGTCATGAACTTGCGGGTGCGGATTGTTGCTGTTGTACCAGTCGACATATTGACCGAGCTGCAAAACACGTAAAATTAAGACAATTAGTTCAAAGTTTCACACACAAATTGCATGTTGTTCTAGGTCACAGGCATTTGTTGTTTCTGTTCTTAGTTTCCAAAAACAACATAACCTCAATGAATGAGTTGCTCCGCTGGTCAACTTGAGACTCCACGTGTGACACACTGCACTTGGTAATTGTTTATACGCGCTTCTGGTGGATTGCACACAAGTGCACCGACATTCAGTCATTAGCAGTACACTTTTCACACATTTTGGTTATTATTTATATAGTTATTACCTTTTAAAACACTTGAAACGGTTTTAAACACGTCTGCTGTGCGAACGCGATTCTCTAGAAAGGAAGATGGCCACCGTCGATTGTTGAAAACTTGGCAGCACTGTTTTTCAGGGTTGTAAAAGTAAAAAACTATTGTGGCCAAAGCAACATTGTATTTGGCGCAAAATTAATCGATAAATTTAATTATTTCAAAATATATAATTTTAAAAATTTCTTTATTACGATTCATGTAACCTTTATAAACAAAACGAGGGTTAAACTAATTCAACTTTGAGAACTTTACATTTTTTTCCCGTCGCTCCAAGAAATATTTGATCCCACAGTACCCAGATACTAAAAATGCAACAAAAATTGCAGCAAAACCAAAATAAAGTACAAATAAGTCGAAAAGGTGCAGATAAGCGGACGAAATTTCAATGCCACGCGTTCTAATGGCAATACCTCCCTTATGTCGTATTATATAGTTTACCCAGAACATAGCATTAGCCAAAGCACCCAAAGGTCTGTCCTTAAATTCGCTGGAAACTTCACGGATTTTAAGTTTGAAGTGTGACTGCGCTATGAGCTCGTCTAGAGCCCACTTAAGAGCTGTTGTAGTAAAATTGTTCCTCTCTAGCTGCAGGCCAACGCCCAAGTTCACAGCTAATTGCATATTCTTAATTTCATTTTGGAAAATTGGCAAACCCAACATAGGAACATTACGTATAATTCCTTCTTGCAGACTCAATAGATCCCCATTCATGATAAAGACACGCACATAGGGATGTGATAAGATATCGATTTGTGGCGTCCCATGCTGTATCATAACGTTTTTGGGAAGACCTTCCAGTTTTTTGACATCATGGCAAGTCCAAATTACACCCTCCTTGCGTGCACCCAAGAATTCGAAGAGTATCTTAAGTTTTTCTTGAGGCATTGTTCCACATAGTTGTTCGTTGCCTAACTGCATGTAAATTATGCCGACAGGGAAACCTTCAATGAAACGTTTCACATGCCAGGGTAGTTCTCGAGGTGCACGAATGTGCAGCCCACCAGCCAATATAATCTGTTGGAGTAGTGGGCGTGGCGTTAACAATGGCACATGATTATTAAGTAATAGTAACGATAGTTGATTTGCCTGCAGGTCCTGCACTTTGTGTGTTACTGGAAATAATATAAATTAGATAAAGTTAAATAGCTGACTGACTTTAAAATCGATAACTTAATTTATCTTGACTGTCAAATCATATGTTTTTAAAAAATAAATATGGCAGCATTGTGCTGCCACACTGCTAAATAAAAGAGTATGGCAGTATTCTGCTACCGCACTTTTAAATTAAAGAATGTGGCAATATTCTTTGGTATGGCCATTTTGGCGGATTGCAATATTGTATAAATTGGTATAAAACTTACATTTGAAATGTTTTTGTATTATTTGTTCCTGTTTCGTGTAGTGTTCCTTATAAAATTGTTTGCGTCGCGTCATACAATCTCGTATATTACCCAGTCGTGTAGTGAAACTCATATCCGTTGAAATCTGCTCGTAATTAATAGGTGAACAAGCTGCGGGAACTATAGCCTCTTGTACTGCATTCATATAATTGCCAAAATCCGTGCTAACAACACCAATTATTGGTTTTTGGAACTTATAGCCGAACGCTAGTAGTGCTTCCGTGTAAAAATAGTCAACAATAATAATATCGAAGTCGAATTCTTCAGTGGACTGCTGCAGCAAACTCTGTAATGGCGCTTGTGTTAGAAAGTGATCCAACGCCTGCGCCCCAACATGCGCCAAAGAGCTGCGCAGACTTTGTTCGCTTAAAGCCGCCAGATCTTCCAAGGTGCCACTGGAGACTGCATACTTTTGCACTAAGGTAAGATTAAGCATTATTAAAAGAGGTTAATAAAACAAAAATTAAACACTTACAGTTGGTCGAAAAGTCATACTCGGGCTTTACTAAAGTTTCGTTGACGCGGTCAATGCGCTCACTTAATGGATGACTGCTGTAAACAGTTACCTGTAGAATCTGACATTAGCCTTGACTTTTGTTAAGTGCAACATTAACTTACATTATGATCTCTTTCGGCTAACTCCATGACCAAGGTGCGCATCACTGAAAAGTGACTCTCGCCGGCATGGGGAAATAGTACAAGGATATTCGCTGTCCAGCCAATGTTGCTACATAGCAAAAGGAGGATCAGTGACAGCCAATGGAATATAGGTGGCGACTGAGTAAGTAGAAAATATTTTGAATATATTAGAAATTAAGGTGTATATAAATGACTGCACGCAAAAGTGTTCCAAGATCATAAATTTGCATTGCTGCAAGTTTTCCTCTTTTTTGGGTTAGTTTTTTTTTTAATATTAAACAGGATGGATGTATTGTGAACGTGACAAATCGTGTTGGAACACATCAGCAATGTTTCATTTCTTATCAATGAAGATTTGTTGTCTTGCGGCAGAGCTGTATAATTTATTCATTTGAACCTAAAAACTTACCATTTTTAAAATTTAAAATTTCGGATTTCTTTACTTCTGCAACTGCACTTGATTGCAATATAAACTAAAATATTTTTCAATCTTGCCTGAAAATTCTTCCGTATATACTGTCTGTTCTCTATGCGGCTTACAATGTAGCACTGATTCTGCTCTCACATTGGAAAACAAAAACAATAATACAAATAATCTTAGAGTCCAGAATTTCTGTGGTTATTGCATGTATTATATGCCTCTGTATCAGTGTATAGAAAACATATGTGGCACATGAGATCCATGCCGACACACTACTCATACACAGCATATATGTATGTATGTATGTATGCATGTGTGTGTGTGCGTGTGTGTGTAAATATAATCTATAAATGTCGGTCTGTAAAGCCTTTCGTTACTCAAACATCAAGTGATGGAGTACAATTGCACTGACGCAGGCAAATTTGAGAATCCTCCACTTGGCGATATTCTCTTGCTCCAATTCTCTGCGCTTGTCAATATGTTGCATAAGAGAAGTTATCAATTTGCTCTTTAAATTCATAATTCCCTCTTTTCCATTGCATTGCCTGGAAATCTTAAAAGACGCAAACCCTCCAATTACTTTTCCCGGATAGAATTTTTATTTTTCCAGCGTTCGTTGCGCCCTAAATGATCATTTAATATGACTGTTTAAATTGCTTAGTTGATGAAGTTGCTGAATAGAGACCGTTTTTTCTCAGCTTCATCTTGAAACTTAAATTCTAAATAAAAAAAATTATTTAAAATAAATTTTAAGATCTTTAAGAAGTTTCAAGTTAGTTACGTTCTTTGTCGTTTTAAACTGAGAATAAAAGTTTTTAATTTTGTAAGGGGGCAATTATATTTATTTTAGTATTCTAATTAAATATTTCTAAAAATATTACTAAATTTGCTCATTACAAAATGGTTATAAAAAGGTTGGAGGTTTTTTGTTGACAGCAGAGAGTACCAAATACAAGAGGGGGTGATAGCTTAAATGTTAATGTTAAAAATAAAACCTCGAGATGGGATCGGTAATATTAAAACATTAATCATATGTAAATTCTGCATATAATTCAAATAATAATACAAAACAACAAAACATTAGCCTCATAGCAAAGGATCTGTGTGATCATTTAGCTATTCCTGTGCTTTTGTCCTTTGTAATTTACCTTTTAATTATGCATACTCTTTAACTACCGAGCCAATCTCAGGGCTTATTATTTTTAACCGAAAGCTCGAGAGCTATCACCCCCTCTTGTATTTTGTACTCTGTGGTTGACAGTAGGAAATAATAAATATGTTTTTCCCAATAAGATTTTCTCTGCTCGTTAAATCTATTAAGTGTTTCCCTTGTTGAATCCATTGAAATCATTACTGTGGATTTGAGTTACTCTTATCCAAGTCGCAGTTTTTTGCTGCATTGGTTTTTTTCCACGAAGTGTACTTTTGTTAAACCGATAAGAACACTTAGGAACCAATGTACCTGAACATTTGCATAGGCAATTAGCAGGAGTTTACTATGTACGGGAGAGTGACACAAATATGTATGTAAATATTTTTCGAAAGCGGGGGAACAAACGTCAGGTTTGTTCTTTTATTAGAAAAGAACAAGAATCAGCGCATCAAAACGAGTATCGAAATTGAAATTAAGTCATAGAGAAGCAGCAGCAAAAGGCAGTCAAAAGGCAGCGTGTGGTGGAGCTGAGATGATACCACATTAAACCGGTTCCGATAAAGGGAGACCAGGAAAGGTACGACGAGACAATACAACATAAATCCCACTCAATTAACACACACACACACACGTACACATGCACACGCATAACAGTCCATGGAGCAAATTGGCATCCAAAAACCAGTTCAATGAACCTGAAAAAACAACATATAAGAAAAGTAGATACAATTTTCTTTTTTTTTTTTTTTTTTTTATCACAAAGGTTTTATAATAATTCATGAACAAAAGAAGTTGGCGAAAAGTTGTGTAGGACTATAAGGAAAATGAATTTATTTATTTTGCAACGAATGCGATTTTTAAATGCACACCCAAAATTAAGTTGAGTTGGGGAAAAATCGATGGCAAAAGACATAACGTTCGATGTACTGTAGTAGTAGTAGTAGTAGTAGTTGAGAGTTGGAATTTTCGGTTTAATGCTATGAATTATTTATGTTGAGCTAAAATTTTTGCGGAGTTGCAAAAAATGCCGCCGTATCCTATAGAATTTATTCGGTGGCATCAGTCTTGGCTACAGCGAAAGGCTCGTCGACTGCAATGCTGCCGCTGTTGGCGATAACAACATCCTTGACGGGACGATCGCGGGCATCGGTGGCGCTGGATTCGATTTTACGTACAACATCCATGCCAGATAAGATCTTGCCGAAGACAACATGACGGCCATCTAACCAGCTGGTCTGCTTGGTGGTAATGAAGAATTGGGATCCGTTGGTGTCCTTGCCAGCGTTGGCCATGCTCAACCATCCGGCACCATAGTGCTTCAGCTTGAAGTTCTCATCTTCGAAACGCTCACCATAGATGGAACGTCCGCCAGTGCCATCACCCTTGGTGAAGTCACCACCCTGGATCATAAAGTCTTTGATGATACGATGGAACTTGCTGCCTTTGTAACTGCATATATAGAAAAGAACAGAAAAGGGAAAGAAAAGCTCTCGTCAGTTGATAAACATCTCAATTAGACACATCATTTGTTTGCTTTTGTCAGTCAATTCTTAGTTTAACGCCACGTAATTGATATCAACTACTGCGGCTCTAACCTATAAATATGATTGTGTGTGTGTGTGTGTACACATTGTCATGAAACTTGTGTGTACATACTATCAAGCAATTGGTACTGTTGTTACGCTAATTAACGGTTTGTAACTACTTACCCTTCACCCTGTGGCTTATCGGCCAGCTCCTTGAAGTTCCTTACGGTTTTCTCAACAGTTTTGCCAAACAAACCGATCTCGATACGACCCGCAAAATCACCGCCAATGTTGATGTCAAAGAAAACCTACGCAACGTATACATTCAAAGATTCAACTTATTAGAAATAATGATTTACGTTTGTGTTCTTGTGTATACCAAATGACGCAGGTCGTTTGTGTGTATGCATTTGTGAGTGTATGTGTGCGTGGTTATGTTTGCTATGGGGATGGTGCTTACCTTGTCGGTCACTTTTGGTCCTTTGCTTTCATCAGCAACAACAATGCCGGCCGCAATGGCGACCAGGCATAAAGCCAGTTGAATCTTCATGTTATTACAAAAAATTTAAGAAAATCACCTGATATCACAACCGCACAGCTCGACAGCTAGAATTGTAATGACAAGGGACGCCATAAGACAACTTATCGATAAGAAGTAGTATTTCGTTCTCTCTGCTATCGATGTTAGCTTCGTGATTCTGTGAAGCCGCATAAACTATTTCGATTGTTTTTCATAACTATCGATAGAAATTGATGCTGTTAAGTAGGCAGAGCGCGAAAAAGACACCCGAAAGAAAAATGTAGAACTTTTGAATCTTATCTAAACTTACGCAGATGATAAAAAAAAAAACGTTGCTTTTGAGTACAGGCAATTGTATGTTTATTATTTACTAATGGAAAATCTTATCGCAGGCTAACATTCATTTTAAATTGTATTTACGTATTGAAACAGTAAATTATAATTATTTTTTGCTGTTTTATACTTGCTGATTAGAATTACACATACATGATGAGCGAAATAAAAGGTCAGGCTTTTGTTAATTATAATTTTCAATATATCGAACGGTTGTACATAAATATTGTTCGACATGTCTTTTGTTATGTGTGTGTTAGTGTGTATATGGCTTTAACTATTTTAAACAGAGTAGCTAATTAATACAACTTACAATTGATATCGAAAATTATAGACTAAACACAGAATCTTTGAAATGCTTATATAGAGATTTACGGGGTATATATATGTAAATATATATTATTATAATGTCAAACAGAGCTTAACAAATTACAGGCTATAAACGTAAGACTAACGCAGTAAATTAGAAAAGAGCTTCAGCAATTTTTAATACCGATCACATAGAGATAAACACTAAAGCTAACACTATTTACAGAAAGTACAATAGTTGCAATCCTCATTATACGTAAAATTGCAAATCGTGTTCAGTTGTTAACTATGATGTATAGTACGGAAGTTGTGCGAATTATCTCATCGTCTACAACTGCGTTTTTGTTAAATATATATTTGTCGCTAAGGATTAAAGAACGATTCGAAACGAACTCGTGAACAGCCAAGTTTTGGATTTGCATTTCAGTGAGCAATTAAATATAGAAGCGCGTTTTTTAAAAACGTTTCCCAACCGACGACACTCCTAGTCACTGCTATTTATTAGAGATTCCTGCTGCTCATCATCGGCGACCCTGCAGGAATTTACCATGAATATGAGGAAACACTTGATTATAGTAACAACTTACCTAACAATGCTTGTCTTATGGCAGCTACAGGTTTTTCTATATATTATTTTAAAGAGCTTCATTAACGGATCAGAATCGTCGTTACGTGCGAGCAGTACAACGAGCATAATTGATACGATTAACCCTGCTGAGCCCATCCAGAACATCGAGCTATAAGGCTTGGGTTTCAGCAGCGTACCAAAAGCAATTGTCAAGGGTACTTGCAGTGACATAACCATCGTTCCAATTAACGATGAAGTCAGGAAGCAGCCCCACAGCCAGAGGGCCATTCCCAACACCGTGCAAATGAAGCCATTGAAAAATATCCAGGCAAACTGTCCTTGATTGGGAAGCTCAAAAATTTCAATCTTCGTAAAATGTAGTATAAAGAATATGGGCCACAGCAGCAAAAGATTCCAAAGACCAACAAAGCCTTAAAGGAACGAAAAGTCAACATTTTTTTTGAAAATTATTGATTATTGTTTTTGATTCTTACCGAAAAAGAGCGGAATGTCCACCTTCTCCTCGGTGTCACTTTTTCGTTTGACAAACACAAGATACGAAGCATAGAAAACGGCGCTAAACACGGCCAAGAGGATACCCCGTGTCATCTTTGAATCTTGTAGATCTTTCACGGCAATAACACCAACTCCTCCGATATGGACGATCACAGCAATTAATTTTGTAATCGTTAACTTATCACCAGTCGCGGAGGGAAACAAGGCAGCCAAAAAAATGGTTAGGACCGCCGCTGATGTTGAACTACAAAAATGAAGATGGGAGTCAAATGTAAATTAAGTGTTTTTTTGACATGTGTTACTTGAATAGTCTGATCATGAGCTCGTCATCCAAGTCCAGTGCCAATTCAGAGAAATAGTTGGAAGCGAACCACATGAGACAAAAGAGCAGCGCCGTCTTTGCTGTCTTATGATGCGTTTTCTGGCGTCGTATGCGTATGCTGGCTGCATAGGAGAGGCGCGCCATGAGGGCATCAGTTGCCTCATGTGCAGACATCTCGCGCACCTCAGCCATTTTGCAAAAACGAACACTGCGCACACTGGAGTCATCGCTCTCTGTGCCGGAAATAACACCGTTGGCGGCATGGGCTACACGTATGGGCACAAATGTGGGATCACCCTGCAAAGGACGAGACTTGAAATAGACATCCGAGTTTCAAATTGAGATTCACTTACCAAGGCAGCTTGATTTGAGTAATAATTCTCTTCGTCGCCATGTTGTTCCATCATCTATTAGGGCAAAATTCCATAAGCTATCATTTTATAAAATTTGTATATAAATCTACAAACCGCATAGTTGCCATTTTGACGGTCACAGGACTCCTTCCAGGGCGCTATGATTCCAATGACAAGCAAGTAAATGCTAAACAAGGAAGTTTTGAAGTATGTGTTGAAGAAGGGCTTGTCATATTTTTTATCGTTGAGCGACTTAAAAAATAGATAGTTGTATTTCGACTGTTTAATTAAATGCTCCTTGACTTACCTTGCCCAGCTCGTTCGAGGAGATCCACAGGACGTTAATTAATAACAATATTGCCAGGCCCAGCAGTAGTTTCTGTGTGCGTCCAAGCATCGTCTATATTTGGTTTTCTGTTTATTATTTTTTTTTTTTTGTTTTGTGCTCTAAAAATTGTCTTTTATCTTTATCTTTTATCAATTTCAAATTCAATTTCAATTTGTTTGTTGTCAATTGAAGTAGAATTTTTATCTATTTACGTTTATGGCGCCAACTTTTTTGTTTCATTTTTAATAATTTCGCTTCACATTAGATAAAATACATTGATGGTGGTGCTGAAATGAGATTATAATAAATTTATTGACCGTTCAATTAACAGGGCCACTTCAACGGTTATTAATCCCACACACTATCTGAAGTGTTTTTCCTAGAGACGCAGACGAAGTATTTAGTATTCAGAATTGAGGGGGGAGGCTCAAAAGGCTGAACGCATTTGATTAACAGGCAAACATCTTAATTAGCGTCTTTTGGGGAGTTAATCACTTAATAATTTAATGGTTTTCAAGTGAGTGTGTGATCTGGTTTTCAAATTAAGTGCATGGGGGGTTGGATAATAAATAATAAAAAAGTCATTAGTTATAAATAACAAACTATTCGTAGGCTGTGATAGTAAAAATGTGTGTTGGCTTTGCATACGCATGGCAATTAAATGGGTGATAACATTTGCAATTAATCAGACAAGCCATAAGTGGGCAAAGGCTTTTATAATGATTGTACAAGCTGTCAGATTTGACTAATTTGTTTATATTTAGATATTTTTTTATTTACATAGCGAATTACGCAAAAGATAAGGAATTTTTAGTGTGTGACAACAAATGAGGCTGGCACACAACAGCAAAATCAATAAAGACTCAACAAGTCTCTGCTACGTCCTATACACCAAAAATAAAAATCTCAGCATGTAGTTGTATTAATAACGGTAGTTGTCCTCTTATTCATTTATTATTTTATTACCGATTTTGCCCCGTTTATCTTGTCATTTACAAGCTTCTGCTTGGCAGCTGCTACAGTTCTTTATTGTTTTATTTGAAGACAAATGCCGTTGCCCTGCTATCACTTTTGTTTCCACGTCACTTGAGCTCGAGACTATCTTGTGTTTATTATTTTAATTTTTTGTCCTCCTACGTTGAAAATGTATATTTATTTCTTAGAAATTCTTTCACTTTGCGCAAAAAAACGCCACAGCTGTCTAGGGCTGGAACTTAAATGCCGATAACAAACTTGAATGTTATCGATATGCGCAAATTGACTTTACGAGCTGCCCACTTGTTATTAGCAATTTCGATACATTTTGGTCAAATCGATGGGTATTGAGCGGACTATTTGAATTCTTATTGTCAGCTCGTATTATCGAGTATTAAGGTAAAAGGCAAATAAATAATGACATATTATCTTATTACGTGCAAAATGTAATGCTGAGTTATGTTGTCACGCGCATATTGACAAGCTCTTAAGTCTGATAAAATGCGGCACGCACAAAATTTGATATATGCGTTGGTGTAACTGATATCCAAATATAAATTTGTTACTAAAGATTCGCGACGAAGACAAAAGCAACGCTCCGGGCAATGGTAGCCAAGCAGGGACAGACAAGCAGTAAGACAGATAGATGGACTGAGACCAAACCACAAGCAGACTCGGCACAGTTTCACTTTCATCACTTCAAACCCGATTAAGCACCTCATTTTATGTGTTATTTATCTACTGATTGGATGATGATAAAACGCCAGCAGACACAGGCAGCGAGGTTGGGTATAAAGTGGCTGTCGGGGCGGGTGCGGAATGGAAATGTGAAGTAGCACCAGCGGCGAATGTCCCTAATGTCGCCTTTGTCTTTCGGCGTACTTTGCCACGTCTATTAAAAGACAACAAAAATAAGCGTATAAATGCCGCATAAAACAATACAACAAATAATAGGGCTACATTTTTCAACCACCTACCGCCTCTAGGGCATAGGCCAGGCCAGGATAGGACAGACCCAAGCCCAAACCCGCCCAAAAGGCTCCCCCCCCTGTGTTCATCTCATCACCCCTCCCCAATCACCTAATATCTCGTCGTTTCTCTCACTCCCAGTATCAGCCGAGCAGCCAAGCAGCCAAGCAGCCAGGCAGTCAGCTAGTCACCCAGGCAGCCACTCAGTCGGCGACACCTGTCAAACTGCTTGGCGCGTATGTGCGTAGGCATAAAATAAATAAATAAAAAATCGACAGAACAGGAGGCAGGAGTCGGGAGATTCGAGACGCAGTCCGGAAGATGATGATGAAGTACAGTCATACACACACACACACACACACACACATATATAAATGTATACAACGAATGGTTGTGCACGTGGATATGGCTTACACAGTGGGTGCTGCGTGAGGTCGGGGTTCAGAAATGAAAAAAAAGGAAAAAAAAAAATAGAAGAAAAAAACCAAGAAAAATAATATTATGTCGACCCATTGAAACGAGCATGATGTAATTTTCTTTTCCGTTAAGTTTCATTTGCTTTTCCTACAAAATGAAAGTGGCCTTCCGTCATTGACAGCAATCGTAGTGGCTAAGGGTGGACAGGCGAATATTTGTTCCGAGGTGTGGCTAAGGACCTCCTCCAGGGGCGCGTGTACTATTCTCAGTATTGAAAATTTCTCTAAAAACAAACAGCGCCCGATCAGGTGTGGCAATTCCAATAAATAATTGTTTTCAGACGTTAATTGCTTGAAAATTACCCTCGAAAATTAGACTGGAAACTTGACGTTCATTCTACTTTTCGCCGCTAGATGGCGGCACTGCCGTTTGACTTTAACTGCACAAAAAGGGACAGCTTACGATCGCATTTGTAAAACTTTATTGCCAAATAATTATACTGAAGTTTAGTGGAACTAATTAATTGCTTTACATATATTGAGTCAATGCTTGTCACCCAAAAAGACCTTTTGAATCCGATATCAGCGCATGACTTAATTGCCAGACACTCCATTTCCCGGCAATCTGGCAATTAATGCGTTTAAAGCTCTAAACTCATGTGTACAATCACAAAAACCCAATATACATATAAACACACTGTGTGTATCACACACACATACACACGCACACGCACACAGATTCACTCGCATTCACATAAAATGACATAATTTGTGATTCAATTATGTTGAAGTTTTGGCCGCATATTACATAAGTAGATTACAGCGCTGATAACAAAGCATTAAACTCATTAGGCGCAACGCACTCAAACAAATGCCGCATGTATGTGTGTGTACATACATGCAAACATACCACGAAATACATACACACACGCATGTACATATGCATGTGAGTGAGGTTTAGGGGGGCGGGCACAGGAAGAGACAGAGGATAAGGGCATGCCAAGCCGTGCCCATTAAATGAACTTATCAATACAACAATACATAAATGTGATCCACCCAAAGCTCCACTCCCAAAAAAAGGTCCTTTAAAAAAAAAAAAGAAGCAAAATATAAAAAAACAAGAAGAACAAGTAAAACTCGACAATAAAGGCAAACAGAACATAAATTGAAGCAAGCCGCGCCAAATATCAACAACAAACGGTTAAGAGCGACAAATACACTCACTTTCACACATACACACATAGCCGCACAGATATACATATATACATATACACGAACTGGCACATACACATACACACAGAGAGACGCGCATACACTGTACATAAAATACTATATCGCATATCAAGGAAAATCACAACGAATGACCGCCAAAAATTAAATGTCCCCAGCGGACACAACGAACAAAAAAAAAAAGAAAGAAAGAAAACAGAAGAAAAAGAAATGAATAGAAGAAGTTGGGCAGTTGGGAAGTTGGAAGGAAGCAGCGACAGAAAAGAATAAAAAGCAAGCAATGCCAAAGGCAACAACAGAAAGCGGCAAGCAACCAAGGGAAATTGCGGGAGGGCGGGGGGTGCGAGCTTTGCTTTTTGTGTGAATGGCTGTGAGCGTGACAGCGCGCAAAGATGTGGACAAGGGACGCCGGGGGAGAGCAGAGACGAAGACGACGCGCAAAGCGAAATGAAAAATGATTGACTTTTATGGCGTAGCGCATATTCGGTCTTTAACATAATATTTGTCATAAAAGTGGGCGCTGTCGGCAGCTGAGGTTAGCTGAATGCGGCGTGTGGTCGTTGCAGAACGTGTGGCGTGGGGGTGGTGAGTTGTGGTGTGGTGTGCTGTGCTGTGCTGTGCTGTGCTCTGGTGTGGTGGGGTGGGTTGGATCAAGAACAAGCGCGAGGCGACATTGTCATAAAAAATTTGCTAAATGTTGTCGCCGGCACACACACACACACACACACACACACACACACACACACAGGAAGAGCTTCCGCCAAAAGCGAACACAAAAAGCGAAAAAAAATAAAAAAAAATTCATGCAGTTCACAAATGTTATACACGTACAAGCAGACGACTGTGTGTTGGACGGGGGCACACACACACACACACACGCACACGCACATACATATTTCCGGTTAAAATAATAATGCGGGCAACGGGTATCGGCAGCAAGCGATCCCTAACAAAAGCAATAATTATGGCAAACGAGTTAGCCACGCCTTACGCCTTACGCCTTACGCCTTACGCCTTACGCCTTTTGTCGCACAGTTTGCCCGCTTTGACATGAGCCTTAACCTACAAAGATGTCCTCCACATACAAACATACATACATACATGCATACACACATGCATATACACAACCATGCATAGACACAACCATGCATACACACACACACATACAATCACACGCACATGCACTTACAGAGACATCAGCACGCTGTCATACACAAGCAACAAAGCAATCGAAACTGCTCACCCGCCTGTCCCCCTTCTCTCCCCCCGCCCACCTCGCACTCCCCCTTCTGTTAGCAGAAGCGACCATTGTTGGCCATAGCCATTCAGCTACCAAGTGTGGCGTATGGCTGTCGCTGTGTGTGTGTGCGCGCGCGGCTGCATGTGTGTGTGTGTGTGTGTGTATTTGCAGGAAATTTCGTTTTATGCGCGAGACAAATCGCACCTTATTATGTGTGCACATGTATATGTGTGGGTATATGTGTGGCGAGTGTGGGTGCAAAGATGGGACTGAGACTAGAAGAGTGTGTGGGTGTGTATGGGTGTATGGGTGTGTGTGTGTGTGTGTGTGCGTGCTTGTTTGGGTGTTCGAGTGTTGTGTGCGTTTCGACTTTTCGCCGCGCCATTATCCACACTCATGCAGGCCAAGCTATATCTATGACTTTATCACCCAACTCACATACATACACTCACACACACCCACACCCACACCCACACCCACACACTCATACGCATGAATTTACATTTTACGTGTAACATTCTACATATGTGTTTGCGGATGCTCGTGTTGTATGTGTTGTATGTCCAACGCTGAGCATAAAAGTCGCTGCACACTTTTCAGACGGACCACATCGGACGTATAGATATCCAAGAATGTTTATGCACACGCACACACGCACACCACCATTCAAAATTGCCCCATAATGTATGCTATTTTTATCGCCACAAAGACAGCCGCAATAGTTGGACGTTAGTTGGGGGACAATTTAAATGGAAATTAAATGAAGTTTTTAAGCACTCAAAAAAAAGAGAAAAAAAGACAACTGACAAATTGCCTTAAGCTAAACATTCTATCATTTCATTATAAATAATTTTACAATCGATTTGATATGTGATTTATTTGATTAGTGGTCAATTGTGTTTTTAAGTTGTTATCCAAATCTTTCTAAATAAATAATCCCAAATAATTGAACTGACCTTCGGAGCGCTCAGTTGATGTTGTTGGATGTCGAGGGTTAAGTGAATTTAATTTGGGGCTATTAATTGAATACTTCAATTCCTGCAAGATTTTAACATTCAATTTCTCAATTTTTGCTGCTTTCCTTTTCAGCAAGTGAAAGCAACTGGAAATACAAATTTAAATACAACCGGAAGTTTCTTCTAAAAGCACTTACTGAACGCGTGCCGGAAAGTATGCTACAAAATGTTGAAACAAGGAAAACAACTCGGGTAAGTAAAGAAAATTTGATTCCCCGTGGGTTAAAACTTTCTGAGCGCCTTCTTTAGTTTATAATATTATTGTTTTATGCAAACTGATGTGCCGTCCCTTCCCCTTGTCCCTCCTGTCCCTCCTGTCCCGCTTGTATTACTGAATTGCTCTAACGAGTGGGGATTTCTGGGAATCGTCTTTATTATCATCATTACCATTGTGTTCGACCAGACAGTCGACAGAGGTTAACATAATTAAATTGGCAGCTGCAATATTTGTGGGTCAATGCGAGTGCCACAAACGTTTCCCCCCAGCTGCCCCAGCTGCCCCCCGCTCTACACGCTCTATGCCTCCCATAGGCTTCGCTCCCCTTGCGTGTGCCGTCATCATCGATAAGCGCTAAGCGTTAGTTTAGTTTCTGGCTCGAGCCTTCCAGTAGCATTCCAAGAGCTTCAAATCCACCCACCAGACGCTGTCAAGGCAACCACCACGCCCGCGAGAGCGAAGGTCTGCCCACCGGCTACCTCTCCGTTCGAATTTCCTACTAATACATCGCATCATCCTTATCCCATGCGTTTCGTTAAAAATTCTTTTTCGCCTTTGCTTCGTTTCGATTCCGTTGTTTTTTTTTTTTTTTTTGTTTTTTATACATTTTAGTGTTTTTTTTTTTTTTTTTTTGTATATTTCAGCTTTGAACCCAAACATTCGGAGCGGCATTGTTTGCTTTGCTTTTGGGCTCTCGCAGCTTCCTTTGCCTGTCCCTTTTGCCCACCTCCTTCGCATCTGTGCATACGCCTGCCGCGTGACTTTGTCTGAGAGTGTGAGTGTAAGTGTAAGTGTGAGTGTGAGTGTGAGTGTGAGTGTGAGTGTGAGTGTGAGTGTGAGTGCGAGTGTAAGTATGAGTGTGAGTGTGAGTGTGAGCGAGATCGAGTGAGTTGGCAGCTGTCTGTGCTTGTGTGTGTGTGTGTGTATGTGCAGATGTGCGTATGCTAGTATCTGTGTACGTATTTGTCTGTGCCTGTGTCTGTGTGTGTGTCTGCGTCTGTGTCTGTGCGGCACCTTAGCTTTGTTTGTGCGCTTTGTGCCTGCGCGAAATTTCATTCACAAAACTTGCGTTGCCTTTGCCTGCCTCTTTTTTGCTTGATATTTTGTTGTTATTGTTGTTATTGTTTTTGTTGTTGCTGTGCGTGCAAAAAGAGCAGAAGTCGCTGCCCGCCAGTTGGCAAAACTGCGCAAAATCCTTGCCGTTTCCTTGCGCTGCCCAGTTTTGTCTCAGCATTCGGCGGCGTCCTTGTAACGCTTGTCTCAATGTTTTTTATGCACTGAACGTGAGCGTCAAGGTAGCCGCTGATTTCGATTATGATAACGATAACCGATAACCGATAATTCCCGTTGCTCAACTAGCAAAGTGTTAATTTGCTCTCACTCTTCTTCTTCCTCTCCCCCGCAACTACAGTCAACAGTCGCTTTGATATCCTTGCAGCGATTATCGTTCTTCCTGCTGCGGCTGTTGGTTCTTAATAGTTTGTATACTGTTCACACATAATGCGTGCGTTATGTAGATTTTCACAAAAAATATTTGCCACTTTTCGATAACAAGTATCGATAACGATGTCCTGGAAGCCATGACAACAACCGTACGCAGGATACCCATAAAGTTGATTGTAATTGAATTTTACAAGCAAATCTTTTGATCTGCATACACAGCTTAACCACACACACACAGACAGACACCCGGGTACATTTACACATACTCACGCACACACACACAGACAGTCGAACTGGTAATAGAATTTCTTAGAATTGAGCTGCTGTTAGCCCCGTCTTTGTTGCTGTAGTTGTTAGCTGTAGTATTGTTATTTGTGCAGGCATTTGGTTTTGTTTTTCCATTTTCTCTCCCACACACACACACACATACCCAGGCAGATATATACACACACACACATACTCTTAGCTGCTGCTCTGCCGCTCTTCGCACAATTTCTTCTTCAGGGTTATTTTGTTTCTTATCAATTCCTGCACGCACACATTCAGCTCTGTGGCCCGCATAAGTTTGACACATTCATATCCATTTCTCTTCTTAGCTATGTAAGTAACTACGTCTGTGTGAGTGTGCTTATGCGTGTGCGTGTGCGTGTGTGTGTACGTGCGTGTGTCTGTCTCCTACGACACTGGGCAATCTCCTATGGCACTTGCTTTGCCCCTCTTGCTCTTAAAGCGTCACCAT
The DNA here is from genome assembly GCA_035044505.1 of Zaprionus lineosus. Taxonomy (NCBI): domain Eukaryota; kingdom Metazoa; phylum Arthropoda; class Insecta; order Diptera; family Drosophilidae; genus Zaprionus; species Zaprionus lineosus. The sequence goes on from JAWNNX010000324.1 coordinate 483,078, forward strand.
CAACATGAGACAGGGGGGGGGGGGGAGGGTACGGGGCATATCTTAGCACTTTCACTCTTCTTGCTGGGCTGCTGATGTCCTTGTCTGGTTGCTGGTTCGTTGGTTCGTTGGTTCGTTGGTTGCATGTGTCACAGTTATTGATTGGAATGCGCATAAATTGAAGCAAAATGGTTTCCAAGCCAAATTATGTGGGACTCCTTTTTGAAGCGTCCCTCGCTCTGCCTCTCCTTCCCACTCGCCGCTCCCACATCCCTTTTCTTCCCGCTCTTGCCGCTCTTGGGGCTTTTCTTTTTTAAGTTTCTTCTTTTTGTTTTGCTTTGCTTTGTATTATTGTTCTCTTTCGCCCTTTGTCTGTCGCCCGCTTTTACTTTCACTGTTTCTTATCCTTATCAAATCGGGTGTGGTCAGAGGCGGACTTGGGGGACTAAACAAACGAAAACACTAGCATATCTCCACTTAGACTATCAACTTTTTGTGAATCCTTAATCCTTATATTCCAATCGGCTGCCCTTTATGAATATAAACAAATATTCATGAAAAATGAACTTGAAGCATCCTTTAAAAACAGGAATGCCCTTAGATTTGAGCAACTACACACTTTCCGAGATCCTTTCCAATACTCTGGCGAAACTAATTAAATATTTGATACCCTATGCATAGGGTAGACACATTTCGAGGCACCGTCCCAGATTGAAGACACTGTTACTTAAGTTAATTAGCAAAGGTTAATAATTCAAGTGTCTGTTAGGGATGGCATTTGATAGCATCGGCGTGTCTGCTGCTTCTTTGGCTGTTGAAGGCCGCATCCCGTCGCGTCGCATCGCATCGCATCGCATCGCATTGGATTGTTTTGTGGGAAGTTCTTTGGTATCAACTGTCGGCTGAGCTTCTGTCCGACTTACAGTTTGAATGCCGTTAGATTGTGATTAACAACTTTGACAGCTTGAAGTTGCGCTCAAAGTTATGCTACAGTTTTTTTCTTTCTTTTTTTCAATTGATGTTTAAGCCTCTTAGAGGAGTGTTGATAATAAAAAGAGTGGGAGAGAGATGTATATATATATATATATATGTAAGGCTTTATCTGCTGGTATTCTCTCCACTGCGAATGAGTTCATTTGGAACTGTCAACTGCAACGGATTCGGATTCGCTGGGGGGGCCTTTGTAAGCTGCAAAGCGAAACTAAAGCACGTTGAGTGGGATTAAACGACATTATAGGGTATTAGACATTTAGGCCAAGTAAGACAAAACGCCGTAACGAAACGCGACGAGCATGCAACGTACACACACAGAAAGCGAAATGACAAGCCAGAATAAAACAGAAGAGAAGCAAAGGCAAAGGAAAAGGCAAAGGCAAAGGCAAAGGCAAAGGCAAAAGCAAAATCAAAAGCTCAAGTCACAGTTGTAGCCTCAGCCTCAGCCTCAGCCTCAGCCTCAGTCTCAGCCTTAGCGTCAGCCTCAACCTCAGGCCAGTCTCTGTCTCTATCTCGGTCGCTGTCTCTGTCTATGGTAGAAGACGTAATCCGAGTCGAGCCTCGAGTCGATGCTATTCAATGCGAGTCAAATGGAGACAACGCCAACGTACTTTGAGTGAGTTAAGGTTCAGGCACCGCAGTCGCTTATTTTATTTTATTTTATTTTATTTTTTTTATTCTGTCGCCGCTACCGCCACTTCTGCTGCTACCTCTGCCGGCGTCGCTGTCATTAGTGATTAAGTGCCCTGCAGCAAGTAATTTTTCTTGCTTCATCCCGACTGAGTCTTACACACACACACACATGTACATGCGCCTAGCCTTTAACAGTGCGTGTATTTTGAAACCGTTAGTTAACATAGCTGGAATCCTTCCATTCGACATTGACGGGCAAAGAGACAAAGAGAGGATTTGTTTGGGAGCAAGGAAAGAGAATGTCGCGCACGTAAAACG